>JADWQK010001419.1:0-600000 GCA_017933935.1 Sesamia nonagrioides
AGGTTCAGAAGCTCCAACAGTATTCCCGAATACTAAGTTTAGCTCCTGTGTAGCTGTACAAGTGCCGAACACCTCTGTCAGCGATACAATTCCGTAACGTACAATATGCTTGGCTACATAGTGTGTAATACAGGCTTTGAATTAATAACATAAACAATTACATAATAAAACTACAAGAGGAAAAATCAAAGAACAATCAGTGTACAGAAATCGGACGCAGCTCAAGCCCAAGCCTTTTTGTCCTCAATATAATCCTTCACACTATAAAATGCTTTCTGACACAACTTACGTTTAATGAAGGATTTGAATTTATTCAGGCTCAGATTTTGAACCACCTCTGGAAGTCCATTGTAAAAATGTATACATTGGCATCTGAAAGAGCCACCTATTTTCTTGAGCCTTGTTGTAGGTACAATAAATTTGTGCCTCTTGCTAGTATTTATATCATGGACATCACTGTATTTTTTAAACAATTTTATATTTTTATGAGCATACAAAAGATTTTCATAAATATATTGAGACAGCACGGTCAGTACATTAATCTCTTTAAATTTTTCTCTGAGAGAGTGTCTCGGACTTAATTTATAAATTGCACGAACAGCTCGTTTTCGCAAAACAAATATTGTTTGAATATCAGCGGCATTTCCCCACAACAGAATGCCGTACGACATTACGCTGTGGAAATAGCCAAAGTACACTAAACGGGCCGTCTCAACATCAGTCAAATTACGAATTGTTCTAACTGCGTATGCAGCAGAACTTAGCTTTTTTGAAAATTTTTCTATATGTGAACCCCATTGAAGCTTAGCATCCAGAGTTATACCCAAGAACACTGTTATTAACAGTACATATCAACGGTACATCGACAGTACAGCTTTTAAGATAACGATTTTATAGACTTTCAAAGAGCAGGAGTGGTGGTAGTACCAGTTATAGGTCGTAACCCCGCCAGACGCTTTACTTTGTGTAAATTAATTCATCACCACTGCTCTCAAAATGTTGAAAGAAAACATTGTGAGGAAACCGACATGTCCTAGAGGCAAAACTTCGGAGACATATGCCACCTACCAACCCGCACTTGGCCCGCGTGATAAATTATGAAGACTGAGAGGACACTGGGAGGAAACCTGTGTTCCAGGAGTGGGAACATTATGCTGATTATGTAAGGTATTCTGCTTGTGGTTTTAAACGTGCAGCCAGTGGAGCCACGCATACCAGGCGGGCATACAGCGACAGTGTTATGGTACTATTTGCGCAGGACACCGTTCACATTCTGAGTTTCATTCTCCTTGGGGTTGTCATGGCACTTTAGCGAGGCAGGGATATTCACGAAAAGGATGTGTTCGCCGCGATCATGCGGAATCGACGCGCTTCCATGATTTCGAGTGCGCTCTTCCGCCAATGTCATCCTGAATTTTTTGCAGACTGACGAGACTCCCCTCGTACGTAGGTGAATATGAGTCCACCCGCTTAATTTAATTTGACACTCAAATTGGCCTGAGCTATACTATTACTAACATCACATGAATAATTTATCTGAAATAAAATATCTAAAGGGGCCTCATTTTGGGCCACCACTATGTACGCTATATACACACATCAAAAGTGTCTAGGGATCAACATATATTTTTGCAATAACTTTTCTCCTGATTGATATTAAAATTTTCTTTAAGGATTCATCAAATAAAGTGTTTTCGTTTGTCACAGTAACGATAAACCAAGTCACCTTTGCATTAATAAAGAAATTTGCCATTTTCCTAATAAAGGGATATTTGACATTTGAACCACTAACACAAAAGTTCGAAAAAAAGACTGAAATAACAGTTTTCTCTAGAATTTTATTGGGTAACTTAAACAATTAATAATCCGTGTTTCTACCGCGAACACTAACAACACAAGAACATCGGTTTGGCATACTCAAAATGAGTTCATCCAAATCACGCTGTGGAATGGCCGCCCATGTTCGTTGCAACAACAAAAAAGGTCTTCTTGCGACTGGATACCCTCCATATTCGGCAGAGCTCTTCTCTGTAGCATATCCCATGCATGCTCAATCGGGTTCAAATCTGGCGACTGAGCAGGCCAGGGCAGGACATTGATGTTAGCTGCGGCGAGAGTCTGTCTTACAACTCTTGCGGTGTGCGGTCGTGCATTATCATGCATTAACTGAAATAAGGGACCGATTTGCACTTGTAGAGGAACGATGACGTCTGATACAATCGTCTCAGCATAAATTTGGGCGTTGAGGTTGCCTCTGATCCAAATCAACTCAGTTCTTCCGCCGATCCAAATACCCGCCCATACCATGATGGTTCCACCACTATAAGGATGGACTTCCTGGCAGGATTTTAATCGCTGTTGGCGTCAAGGGGTTCTCCAGTGTCGTATACGTCTTGTATCCGGTCTCATACCAAAACGAGACTCATCAGAAAAGCACACGAAACGCCATTGTTCTTCTGCCCAATTTCTGTGTTCAAGAGCCCATTGATATCGAATCTACGATTGTGCATTGCTATAGGTGGTACCCGTAGCGGTCTTCGGGAATGAAGGTTCACTTCATGCAAGCGGTTTCTGGCTGTTTGGTCGCTAATTAAGTTCCCTGAAGAGTGATGAGGCCTCACGGCTAACATCATGGCGGTTATTGTTGGAGCTCTTCGAGTTAAGATTTGAATGTATCGGTCTTGTCTCCGTGTGGTGCAGCGATACCGTCCTCCATGGCGCTCAGCCACGGTACCAGTGCTTCGGTAACGTGTCCAAAGTCGACTGATAACACTCTGACTTGTATTCAGAGCTAAAGCCACAGTACGTTGCGGGGAACCAGCTTCTATCATTCCCACGGCTCTGAGCATCTCTTCCCTGCTTAAATGACGTCGCCGCTCCATAATAAACGTTGGTTTTAATCAGTAGTAGGAAACAGTAACTAATAATGTCTTCAATGCGTTGTATGTTTTATAGGAATATTGACAGCTGGTTTTCATCTTTTACTCGAATTTGATTCACAGTTTCCTGATTCAAATTATGAAATACCAAAAAGGATCCATATAAATTTATAAAATCATAAATTTATTACAAAGCCACATCTCAATCTAGAAATCCGCATAAAATGCTTGATCCTAGACACTTTTTGATGTATTAGTTAAAAGAAAAATATAGAAGATTTTCATAAAAATACAACTACATTAATTTGAATAAAAATACGAAGTATCTATAATTAAAATTATTTGAAACGTTTTTGGTGAGTGGAAGTAGTGTCAGCGGCTTCCCATAATAAATTAAGGGAAGCCATGACACGTTATGACGTTTGATTAGCGACTTTGACAGTTCCCGTTATGTTCGTAATCGTGAAGGTGTTAATTTGAGCTGATTGTGTTTATTTAATGGGCCGTATATTCGGAATTCACGTTTTGTGTTTTTCGAAGTCATATGGTAGATAATATAGATAGGATAGCCTTAGATACATGACACACCAATCAAATCATCATCATTATCCTAGCTTTAATCCCAGTCGCATCCGAAGCCTTTTTTTTCAGCTTTGGAGTCTGGGGTCCGCTTTACCACTCCAACTGCTGATATGGCTAAACTTCGACATATTCCGTGCCGTCTGACCTCCACAACCCGAAGGCGACATCGAAATGTTGCAGTTAAACCAATTGCTGAACCAAACCACACCAACCAAACCATTTGATGACACAGCAATCAAATGTCACTGTCAAAATCTTATTTCGCTTATTGCTGACCACCATATTTATTAGTAGTTGTGTTGCACTCTTTGGTCGAAATAAATTGAATCTGTATAAAAAGAGTTAAATATAGCGTAACTATAGCTAGCATTAAGTGTAAAATGTGGTGGCCCAGGCTCCATACATTTCTGAAATATCCCCTTTGAATTTACAGGGTGGTTGCGAATATTCAAATTCATCCCGTAATATTGCGTCCAAGGAAATGCGTAATGATATAGAAATCCCTCACGATTTCCCCTCACCGGTCCCCTAATAATAGACACATACAGACTAACGGCATCCAATTAACAGGGGATTGCTCCCCGTTCCATAAATGACTTGATTACAGCACTCATCACGTTAGTATGGGAATACTTACACTTGAGTAGGTCATACACTTTACAGATACCTGTAAATCCTATTATAAGCTATCCTACTTTTGATAAATGCAAAATTTTGTGAGGATGTACATAAGTATGTATGAATGGGTAGGATAGGATTTTTATTATTCTTTTACGCAAAATGTACTGAAGGGCATCTAATTACGTAACACACTAACTATCTACTATCAATTTGAATCATTTTGAAATATTAGGTGTACTACAAATAGTTATACAGTTTCCGCGGTTTAACACTAGAAAGACGGGCAGGGGTCTTTTGACCCATTTTGAAGTTAATCGTTCGATAATTTCGAAACTATTAGTTTTGGTGCTACGTCCTCTCGTGACTTCTAATGAAATAGTTATTATATGTATGTATTTTACACAGTTACATTTATATATTTTTCGTTGTCTTTTCAGCAACTGTACAACGTCAACGATCATTTAGGGGAAGAGGACGAAGGAGGCAAGTGCGTGGGATGGCCAGTACAAGTTTTTTATAATACATACCTATATTAGATCTTGCTGTTATAAGTGCATGGATTTTATATCAAGAAGTGACAAACAACTAAGTGCGTAGAAGAGATTTCATACTCCAGCTACCTTTAGAACTCAGCAATATGTCGGAGGACTCTTCTACCATTGGTCCAATCTAACCAGCAACCGAGGCAGTCAGCCGTAGCTACTAGAAAAAGATGCCACTGCTCTCCTTCTAATTGTAAGAATAAATCCAATAAAATGTGTCATGTTTGCAAAAAACCATTATGTGGATAATGTAATCAATCAGAAACATGTCTATGTCAAATTTTTAAATAAATTATTATAAAAGTTATAGTTACTAAAAACTATATTATTACGGAACAAATTATTGTTTGAATGATAATCCCGCCTTTTCTAAAGATCACAAACATATTTGCAATCAAATGCTCATTGCATATATTAAATACATTGATATTATGACGTGGGGTCATTTGACCCCTAGCCGTCTTTCTTGGTAAGAGTATTTTGCCGTCTTTCTAGTGTTAATAAAAGATAAATAAATATATACGGACAAATCCCACAGATCAAGCTAGCCCCAAAGTAAGTGCGAGACTTATGGGATACTTACTCAACGATACTATATTTTATAATAGATACATATATAGATAAACATCCAAGACCTAAGTCAATCAGGAAAAGATCGTTTTCCATCATGACCTGGCCGGGGATCGAACCCGGGGCCTCCACGTCGCAGGCAGGTGTGTTACCGCTGCGCCACGGAGGACGACAAAAAGATGTCCTCACTAAGAGGTTTCATTGTATCATTGATATTGTCCGATGTAAAATGTGATGTCATAAGTTTGGACATCTGTTAATAACATACACTTAGAGTACTAGTTACTCTGTATCAGTATCTCATATTTATTTTTGTGCAAAAATGTCAAGTATTGTGCCGAATAATCGTCATTTGCGGGAACTTTTGTTACTTCTTTAATTTGAAAAAATCTGCAGTAGAGGCCCATCGATTACTTGTAGAAGCTTATGGTGAAGCTGCTTTAAGAGAGAGAGAAGTTGTCGTTAGTGGTTTCAAAGGTTTAGAATCTGTGAAGACAATGAACGTAGTGGAAGACCGAAATCGTACGAAGACACGGAATTGGAAGAATTATTGGAGGAAGATAGAAGAAGGAGGAAAAACGCGCCTATTTCTACTACAGATCTGTCAAAATTATTCTGCTACGTGATATTGCATATCCACATATTCAAAAAAGAGCGGTAACTGATTTATACACCTACACCTATTATATTTACAATTTTAGAGTCTTCAAGGCTAGAGTGAATAAGCTATTAATAAACTAGCGCGCTTTATCATTAAGGATTCAAATCAAATCAAATCAAATCATTTATTTCAAATAAACCAGTTACAGGCACTTTTGAATTGTCAGAAGGTCGGTCAGTCAATAAGATGAAGCTGGTCGCCCATTCCAAAGAGTAGGTACCTATGGAGAAGAACGGGCAAGAAACTCCATGGACACTCTTTTAAATTTTTAAGCTATTGTTACAAATATTTGATTACATCATTCATGTTGAAATTAACCGCGTGAGAACGATGCAGAAATATATTGTACGCTGAGAGCGTCCATTATGGAAAACATACAAAAATCAATTCAGAAATTAAAATACGCCGTGGCAGCTAAGAGATGACCAGTCCTCTCCGACGGCGTCCGTTCACGAACATGACGTATGGATCAGCATCATTCAGCTCAACCATATCGAAGGGAACCCAATGACCCAAAACACACGCCACCATCAGCGAGACATTTGAGTGAGCATGACATACTCTCAACAGCCAGAGCACAATTAAGTCAATAAAAAGACTAACCCAACAAATAAATGCCTTACAGCACATTCGTACATTGTGCTCACACGTTTGCCATGCAATTATACAATACTGAGAAATTGAATCTACACAATGCTAAGATAGTTTTGTCCAAGGTTCAGCAGCTCCAACAGTGTTCCCGAATCTGTGGAAAGTTTAGCTCCTGTGCAGCTGTACAAGTGCCGAACACCTCTGTCAGCGATACAATTCCGTAACGTACAATATGCTTGGCTACATAGTGTATAATACAGGCTTTGAATAAATAACATAAACAATTACATATTAAAACTACAAGAGGAAAAATCAAAGAACAATCATTGTATAGAAATCGGACGCAGCTCAAGCCCAAGCCTTTTTGTCCTCAATATAATCCTTCACACTATAAAATGCTTTCTGACACAACTTACGTTTAATGAAGGATTTGAATTTATTCAGGCTTAGATCTTGAACCACCTCTGGAAGTCCATTGTAAAAATGTATACAGTGGCATCTGAAAGAGCCACCTATTTTCTTGAGCCTTGTTGTAGGTACAATAAATTTGTGCCTGTTCCTAGTATTTATATCATGGACATCACTGTATTTTTTAAACAATTTTATATTTTTATGAGCATACAAAAGATTTTCATAAATATATTGAGACGGCACAGTCAGTACATTAATCTCTTTAAATTTTTCTCTGAGAGAGTGTCTCGGACTTAATTTATAAATTGCACGAACAGCTCGTTTCTGCAAAACAAATATTGTTTGAATATCGGCGGCATTTCCCCACAACAGAATGCCGTACAACATTACGCTATGGAAATAGCCAAAGTACACTAAACGGGCCGTCTCAACATCAGTCAAATTACGAATTGTTCTAACTGCGTATGCAGCAGAACTTAGCTTTTTTGACAATTTTTCTATATGTGAACCCCATTGAAGCTTAGCATCCAGAGTTATACCCAAGAACACTGTGCTGTCGTCAGATTTCAATTCTTCGCCCTTTATCAACACTTTAGTTTCCACCTGCCTCACGTGAGGTAGAGTAAACTTAATGCATTTGGTTTTTTTCTCGTTTAAGAGTAAATTATTAACATTAAACCAATGGACTACTTTAGAGATCGCGCTATTTACATCATCAGTAACCTGCTGCTGACGTTTCAGTTTAAATAAAAGTGAAGTGTCATCTGCAAACAACAATAAATCGTGGTTATCCTTTATTAGGTACGGCAGGTCATTGATGTAAATAAGAAACAAAAAAGGACCAAGGATTGACCCCTGTGGGACTCCCATTGTTACTAAAGATCCGGAAGATCTTTTTCCATTAACGTCAACGCTTTGAATCTGAAGTTATTTTGAAAGAAAAGAAGTTTATTAATTATCAAGCTGTTTTTTTAATGTTCTAGAATCGAGCACTGTTTCCGTTACACTTTTTAACATAGACACTCATAGACATTGCATACAGATCATAGACTACAAATATCTACGGGCTACCACCTTGACAATAAACAAATCTGCACCAACCTTAAAATATGTATGGACATTGTTAAATATATTGTAACACCCCTCCTCAATGTCATACATTTACCAAACATAACATATCTTAAACATACTATACTTAACATAACTACTGCACTTCAGTCAGTTTGAAATAAAGGTTTGTCAACAACCAACAAATACATTAGCTTTAGTTTACATTACCTACTCCACATTCTTTCAGAAACTTAACAATTAATTCTTTGCTTAGAGATTTAGTCAACATATCAGCTGGCTGTTGCGAAGTACTTATGTACTTAACATTTATTTTATTTTCTTTAATTAAATCTTTCACAAAATGGTATCTGATATCCACATGTTTCAAACGTTTTACTGACTCTGTGCTTGCACTTAAAATAGCAGAATTATTATCACAAAACAAATTTACTGTATTAAATTTTTCATTCCAACACTTAGGGGAGCGCTTTAATCCATATAAAGACTTCTTTAATTTAACTATATTATTATTTTTGGTATACGCCCCTTTAGGTAAACGTATATACACATCTTCTTTAATATCCCCATATAAGAAAGCCCCTGTTACATCCATCTGATAAATAGGCACATTTAATTTAGTGGCTACTGCAACAAATAATCTAAATGTGGACAACTTGGCAACGGGAGCATAAATGTCACACCACTCAAATGACTCCTGTTGTTCAAAGCCTCGGGCAACAAGCCTAGCTTTATACTGTACATTATTGTTTACATTTTTAACTTTAAAAACCCACTTACTACTAATAACTTTCACATTCCTTGGTGCATCACAAATGTCCCAAGTATCATTGTCTTTTAGTGTCTGTAGTTCTATAGCAATTGCTTCACTCCACTTACACGCATCACTTCTGTTCATTGCCTCAGTGTATGTAAGAGGTTCACAGTCACTTTCACCTAACTCCACATTATTACATCTAAAGAAAGATGTCTGCTTTCTGACACGCTTGCTTCTTTCCTGTATAGGTGAACCACATTCTTCTATTGAATGCTCCTCGTCACTGCATGGTGAGTATTCACTGTCACATTCATTTTCTGACCCATCTAAACTACTAGTGTGCGTTGCCTCCAATGTTTCATCTGTGTTAGGTACTCCATTCACAGGATTAGACTCAATCTCAGGGTTCTTCTCTTCTTCGAGGATTACTGATATCGTAGACTCCTTTTCTTCGCCTTCCTTCACTTGAAGTTTCTCCTGTTTGCCTTTTCCATTCAAGAATACAACATCTCTCTTTATCTCCACCACATTTCTTTTAGGGAAGTAAATGCGATATCCCTTTACATTATCATCATAACCCACCATCAACCCTTTGTTACCTTTCTTATCCCATTTCTTTCTTTGTTCCTGTGGGATATGAACATACACCTCGGAGCCAAAGACTTTTAACTGGTGAATGTCAAACTTCTTATTTGTCCATACTTCAAATGGAGATTTTCCATTTTCATGACTTTTCCCAGTTCTGTTCAAGACAAATACTGCAGTACTTATTGCTTCTGCCCACAATTTCTTTGGAAGGCTTTGTTCATGTAACATTGTCCGTGCTGCTTCCACCAGTGTTCTAATTTCTCTTTCTGCCTTCCCGTTTTGTTCTGGTGTGTAGGGTACTGATGTTTGGTGTGTTATCCCACGTTTCGAAAACAAACTTTTCACTTCCTTGTTCACAAACTCAGTACCATTGTCAGATCTGAATACCTTCACTTTACTCCCTGTAATGTTTTCCGCTTTATTGACAAAGTCCTCGATGCAATGCTTGATTTTATCTTTTGTTTTGACAAAATACACAGTCCTATAGTTGGAATAGTCGTCTTTCAGTATGACAAAATATCTTGACCCGCCAACAGAAACTTCCTCCATGGGGCCACACGTATCAGCATGAATTAGATCGCATGCCCTTGTAGTAACGTTCTCGCTTTTACTGAATGGCAAACGGTGGATCTTCCCAGCTAAACAACTCTCACACTCGGGTTTAGTTGTTTGTTTGACATCAACATTGTGTTTCTGAAGAATATCTTTTACGTATGTAAAGTTTTGATGCGCTAGTTTTCTATGCCACTCGTTTAAATCCGTTTGTAACACTGTTGCACTGCTTGCAATCTCGTATTCATTGTATTTATACCGCATTTCTAAATAATATGAATCACCGATTCTCTCCGCAATTGCACAAATTTTGTTTTCTTATAAAATTTACATAACCTCTCATCTGTCACTAAGGTGTAATCTTTGTCTGTGGCGCGAATGACCGAGAACAAATTGTTGTTCAAGTCAGGAACGAACAGAACGTTGTTTATGACCGTATCAATCCATTCGGTTCCGTTCGAAACTTTTACCGCCACCTGTCCGTAGCCGAGGACACTAATTTTTGCACCGTTACCGACGATCACTGATTGTTCCTTTGAGCTTGTAAACGATGTAAACAACGCGCGGTTCCTGCACATATGCTCAGTAGCACCAGAGTCCACTAGCCATTTTGATGTATGCTGTTCATGACCCGAAGTAGACACTACGAATGCATTGCTCTTCGTTTTATTTACTTTTTGTTTACGAAACCTACACTGCGCTTTAAAATGACCGGGCTTTCCACAATAGAAACAATTATTATTTGCGTTATCGTCACTGCCACTTTTATTATGAAAATGTCCCGTTTTGCCACATTTATAACACTTTAGTTGTCTTTTATTTTTCGCCACGAACGCAGAAGATGAAGTTTGCTCAGACTCTTCTAACTTTCCTTTCACCCTTTCTTCTTCAATCAGTAAACGAGCCACCAAATTATCTATAGTTTGCTTATTATCAGGCGCCGACTCCCACGCCGATACAAAATGTTTATATTCGTCTGGCAACGACATTAACACCTTCGTGATAAAGAATTTATCGGAGATATCTTCGCCCATTTGTTTTAAATTATTACGCATCTCTTGAATCTTGGATAAGAAAACTGCCATAGCACTGCCCTTTTCGTATTTATACTGAAAGAATCTTTGCTGTACCATGTGTATACTAGTCTCTGTTTTCTGTTCGTAAACGCTCTGAAGTTTGCGCCACATTTCAGCAGAACTTGTGCATGTGATGATGTGTAGCATAGCCTCTTCAGCCATCCGTGTAACCAACAGCGTTTGTGCCTTAGCATCTTTTCCTTCCCAAATGGTTATTTCAGCCGCCGTTTCAGGTTTTACACATTTTCCCTCCACAACATCCAACAAACCTTGTCCCCTCAACAATACCATAGTTTGAAATTTCCAAACATTCCAGTTTCTAGAACCTTCCAGCTTGATCACGTTCACACTGTTACTCTCCATATTCCTGCCTTGTTCGCTCACTACTTAGGAGTTTTAAAGAACAAGTTTTCCCTTCGCTGACTAGGTACGACAAAAGACGCCGTAGATGCCGCGTTGCCGTGAGACTTAACCTCACTTTCTTTTTCTGCAGAGTCACTGCTAACTTCGAACCTTTTCTTAAAAATAACTAGCTCGCGATGCAGAATTATGTGCCTGGGCCCATAACCTGAAGTTATTTTGAAAGAAAAGAAGTTTATTAATTATCAAGCTGTTTTTTTAATGTTCTATAATCGAGCACTGTTTCCGTTACACTTATAGCATAGACACTCATAGACATTGCATACAGATCATAGACTACAAATATCTACGGGCTACCACCTTGACAATAAACAAATCTGCACCAACCTTAAAATATGTATGGACATTGTTAAATATATTGTAACAGAATACCACTCAAGTAAGATGTAATAAGATCCAGTGCAGAGTTACGGATCCCGTAGTGGCGGAGTTTCCTGATTAACGTATCGTGAAGAACGCAATCGAATGCCTTGGACAAATCACAAACGATGCCCAAGGCATCGCATTTATCCTCCCATGCATTATATATATGACCTAGAAGTTCAACACCGGCATCAGTAGTTGAACGACCCCTTGTAAAACCGAACTGTTTGCTATGTAATAATTTATGTTTATTAAAAAAATTAGCATTTGGTTTAAAATTAATTTCTCAAAAATTTTACTAAAGGTAGGTAGTACAGAAATAGGTCTATAATTTGTGGGGTCTGATGTACTACCAGATTTAAACAAAGGTATTATTTTACTATTTTTCATGAGATCAGGAAACTCTCCACAGTCAATACAAGCATTAAAGATAACAGCTAGAGTGGGTGCCACAATATCAATAATAGACTTAGCAACTTCCACCGAATGACCCCATAGGTCAGCAGTCTTTTTTACATTTAGAGTGTGAAAGATTTTAATTATATCTCTACTGATAACATGTTCAAAATGAAACTCCGAATCACAAACATTAACATTTTCTTTAAGCAAAGACTCGGCAACAGAAGGTGATGAGTTTAGGGATTTAGTAGTTGAAACAGGAATATCCGAAAAGAAATTTTCAAATGCCTCAGAGACTTGCGAGTCTGATTTAATTATGTCATTAATAGACAGGCTATAGTCAGTATTTCTATCACTGGACCTTCCCGTTTCACTATTAATAATTTTCCAAGTCGTTTTAATTACTTTGCCACTGTTCTTTATCTTTGAACTCAAGTAACGTGACTTGGCCATATAACAAACTTGTTTGAATAATTTTGAATATTTTCTAACATATAAATTGAATTCAACAGTGTTAATATAAATCCTCTCATTGTACAATTCATAAAGCCGAGTTCTACTTTTATGAATACCGATGGTAGCCCAATCAGAGAAAGATGCTCTACTATTAATAGAGATAGTCTTGGGAACAAAGGTGGAATCAAATAGCTTACAGTATATATTAAAAAAATTGTCATAGAGATGATTAGGATCAGCATTAACAGCACTGGATAAGACTGGCAATTTATTGATGAGATCAAATCTAAAAACCTCCAAGCGGCTTTCAGTTTTGGGGTTAACAGTGATATCCTTTTTGGCCACTTTTTTACTATGGTTTGGAATAGTAATCCTTTGTCCACAGTGATCAGAATCAAGTAAATTTAAAACTTCTTTGTGGCTTGGTATTATGTTTGTAAAAATATTATCTAGGCACGTGGCACAAGTAGGTGTTATTCTTGTGGGCTCCAAAAATAGGTTTACAAGATTGTAGGACTGAAATAGACTTATAATTTTATTAGAATAACCAGAGTTCTCTAATAAATTAATATTAAAATCACCGCAAACGATAATGGCTTTGTTTGAAACACAAATCTTGTGTAAGACTTCATCCATTACCTTTTCAAAACAGTCATACAATCCTGAAGGGGGTCTGTACACACTTAACACAATGAAGCCCTCCAACTCTATACAGGCAATTTCAGCTGTTCGTTCAACAGACAGGCCCACAATGTCTTTACGATTTTTAAATTTCAACAGGTTACTAACTAAAATTAATGAGCCACCATGTATAGCATTAATTCTGCTAAACGAACTACCAACCTGGTGATTCTTAAAATTAAACAAGAACTGGTGACTTTTTAGCCAATGTTCGATTATGCAAAGAATATCAATACCATAATGGTTCATGAATAAATCAACCTCTAAATCTTTGTTCATAAATCCTTGAATATTTTGATGCACCAAATTAATATTATCTATTGACTTTAAATTTCCTCCCGAGTTACCTTTGTAATCCTGTATATTGTTATAGCTAGAGGTTGGCTCTATTGTCTTAATTTCTAATTTAAATTATTAATGATGTCAACTGATACCAAATTATTGGCAGAATTAATTCGAATGTCATTGCATTGCTCAAAAGAAGCAAGTTGTTTAGCCAAATTCTTGGCTGTAATAGAAAAAAAATATGATAGCGACACAGCTATCTGTCTTTTAAAGTAATTAGAAAGATAATACATAACATTGTTATGTCTATCTCTTGTCAAATACAAATTCTTAAAATAATTATTAATGTCAATTAAATGTAATATTTTATTACTAAATGTCAAGTTGGACATTGTCATATTTAGTTCAAATCTAATCCTATTTTCTTCCTGTGGCAACTGGTCACTGTAAGGGAATGTAATGTAAAGTAAATTGAATTTAGAACATTGTGTGCACTAAGTTTGTAAATTAAAAAAAAACATTAAACCTATTTACTGTTACCTCTATGGTGCCGAATATATCATACAACTTTTTTTTAATTTGTTAAAAACTCAGACTCGGAACCTTCTTGGTATTCTTTTTTCAATTTTCTTTGTACGCGGTTCTTTACGCGGCATTTTTTCACGTCATTGTTAAACCTTATATTAAAAAAAAGAAACTTGAAAACAAGTGAAAAACTAAAATGAGTGATTCTAGCGACGAGGAAGTTTGTTTGACGCCAACAGAATTGACTAATGCGCAAATGAGCTTTCTACCTCAACAATCACGCGAGAAGTATTTAAAACAGTACGATATATTCAACACGTGGCGACTAGCAAAAGGAGCCAAAACTTTCTCAGAAAACGTTTTGCTGGCATATTTTATAGAATTATCCGAGAACAAGAAAGCAAGCACTCTATGGAGTACGTATTCGATGCTAAAAGCAACAATAAAGATGAAAAAGACATACATATCGATACCTATCCTAAATTAGTAGCATTTTTAAAAAGAGCCTCATCTGGTCATCATCCAAAAAAATCGAAGGTTTTCACAGTATCTGATATTGAAAAGTTTCTTAACAAAGCACCCGATTCCGTATATTTGGCGGCAAAAGTAAGTCAGTTGCACATTCAGTATCTACTTAAGTACATATATTAATCTCAATTAAATAGTATACTTAGTAAATGTTGATAGGCATAATTATGCGTTCATATAAATTTTATTCATTTATCTACTACAATACTCTTTACATTGCAGGTTGTTCTTATTATTGGAATAAACGGAGCATGTCGAACTAATGAACTAACACAACTTAATGTCAAAAACATTGAAAAACATTCAGATGACTTACTATTAATTAATTTACCTAATACAAAGACAAAAAGAGACCGCAACTTTGTCATTCGCAAGGAATACGTAACGATTGTTGAGAAATATCAAGCCTTACGGCCACCTAACACTCCAATCAATCGTTTTTTTCTACAGTATCGCAATGGAAAGTGTGTTAGACAGCCTATGGGTACTAATAAAATTGGCAGTATCTCACGAGAAATAGCAACATTTCTTGAACTTCCAGAACCCCTGTTGTACACGGGTCATTGTTTCCGACGAACTTTAGCCACACTTTTGGCTGATTCCGGAGCTAATCTCCTGTCCCTTAAGCGCCACGGAGGCTGGAAGACCAATGCAGTTGTAGAGGGATACATAGAGGATTCCATCCAAAATAAGTCTAAAATATGTGAAGGTATCGTAGGAGCCATTACACTGAAAGAGCCTCAATCGGAAACTTGGACTGGCCCTTCTACATCAAAAATAAGCCGTTATGAAACACCTAACCATCTCCCTCTCTCTCCAACATTCACGCCAAGGGAATCCGATGAATCGGTAGAACTATTAAGTATGACAGACAGTTTACCGAAAAACAGTACACAAATGACTAACACCAATATTACAGTACCAAACAAAAATATTACACTCAATTTAAATAACTGTTGCAACGTTACTTTAAAATTTTCTTAATTATACTTTAGTATTATTTTATTATAATTTAAAGATTATTCTGTAATACTTACCTGTCATAATGTAGTAATTAATACCTAACTGAAATAAAAGTGTACCTATCTTGTGATTGTAAACATTTTTTTTATTGCATTTAGTCATTTCCTCGCTGAGGTGGAATGAAAAGTTACGTGTTGCACTCGAGTGCAAAGATTTTTCACCTCGTGTCCTTTTGATCCCTCGCTAACGCTCAGGATTCTAATTTTGAATCACTCGCTGCGCTCGTGATTCAATTTTAGAATCCTTCGCTTGCTCGGTCATCAAAATTGAACAAGCGGTTAAAAAGCAACTTTGCACTCTTGTATAACAAATAACTATTACTTTATACAATACGATCAACCTCTTTAGTAGGTACCTATCTAATATAATAAATGCGGACTGCGAACAGTGGTCCATAAAAAAAAATTACTAGAACATTTCTCATTAAAAAAAATACTTAATGGCATTCAAACACAGAAAGGTGAAAAAGAGGTTAACAAAAAAGAATATTTATATATACGCCCTTTTTAAAAGTTATGTTACATTAGCTTTCCGCCCGCGGCTCGCCCGCGTGGAGTTCGGTTATATCGCGCTTTTTAGATTTCCCTCGGGAACATCATATTTTTCCGGGATAAAAGGTAGCCTATGTTCTTTCTCAGGGTCTAAAGATTGTCAGTGCCAAATTTCATCAAAATCGGTTGAGAGGTTTAAGCGGGAAAGCGTAACAGACAGACAGACAGAGTTACTTTCGCATTTATAATATTAGTATGGATAAGTTTCAGACCTAGAACAAAATAACCACATACCTAGACCCGATGTATCGGTAGGGTATGGCAATGCCTGGGACAGCTTTTTCTGAATCCCTGGACACCGGGAAAATAGGAACGACGCGGCCTACTTTAGTCACTTAATTTTAGGTAGGTATTTGTATTTTGATCCTAGGTAGGTACTTAATATTTGGGTCAAAAACATCAAAATAGTACCATATGTATACTTTCGTTACTTTAGCCTGAACTTTCCCATTCCTGAGCAAATGCAGCTGGCATTTGCTCTTCACCCTAATTGATAAAAATTGCTAACTTATTCCTACCGCGAAAGAATTTTTATTAACCTTTTGAACGCCCATCTATATAATACGCGATGTGTCCTCCTGCGCCACACTACAAATGTATAACGTATGTATAGTAAAACGTAGGGATGGAATTAGTGTCCTATCGACAAATAATATTATACATTTAAAATAATGTTTATTCACCAATTTACGAAGCTAAATAAAAACTGTAATCGTAATTTCATATTTTATTTTATTTCATAAAAAAAACAATATGAAAACCTGGATATATTCCCCACAATAAAGAAAAGAATTTTAAATTTATTAGACGTATGTTCTACAAGGCACATCCCTATTTGTCTCCAAATGTAATCCTTCTACTTCATATCAAGTAGTTGGCGCTCGAGGCACGTCAAAATCCTTTCTGTTCTAGGGATGTATAGATTTCTATGGTATATATTTTATATTCACTGTGGTCGAGTTACACGTGCATAAACTCAACCGATTCCTGCATAATTTATTTCGTTTACTTACAACAAATACAATTAATAGAAGCTAAATACGTGATTTTCTACGTTTTAAAAAATAAAATAAAATGGAGGGTAAGTGTCTGTTTTACACAAGACCTTTTTTTTAATGGTGTCGCTAAATACTCGCAATTATTTTTCTGGTTTGTAGAAACTAATAGAAAACTGAAGAAAATTCCTGAAACGGAAGTTGACGACTTAACGGAATGTCAAGACGACGAACTATTACAAAATTCTGATTCAGACTTGAACAACTCGCAATAATTCGTCATATTCACAGTCACAATTTTTTTTATAAGGACACGTGCGCATACTCAAGATGTAAACATTGCACTACACTAAAATGCACAGTCACTATGACCTTGAAACCCGTCCGCTTATGACGTCACAGATTTCCTTCTATACACGTCGGTGGCGCGTACGGACCGCTAACTAACTAACTTTGTAGGGATGGGTTTTTCAAACGGGGTTTCACTATCGACAATGATTAGAAAACCTATTAATTCTTGATTAAGGTGAATAAAGCCTAGTTTAAAGTGTACAATATTTATAAAATATTATATATTTACGTCATTTTCTTGCAATAATAGTATTTATGATCATTTCGACGAGATGAAATATAGCGAGGTCTTCGTCGTGTCTCATCACTGGCTTACTTGATATCAAGTAATTGGCGCTGGGGGCATTAAAATATTTTCTGGCGTTTTTGTTTCTATTGAAAATTAAACAAATAAGAACTTATTATGCGTGAAAAGTTAAAAATATGGTTGATAACAGGGCAAATTTCCATAAAAACAAAATAAAAGGTCTTGTAAAAGTCGTAAATTTATTTTATACTGTGATTACTTCTAATCAAGTAGTGGCGCTGAGGGCACGAAAATCTCGAACTTGTATAGAAGTGATTGGCGTTCAAAAGGTTAATAACCTCGAGAGTAGAGATTTAAGTAGACTAATAAGAAAAAGAGAAAAGATATATATTAGCTTAATCCATGTTACTTAACTAATTTGTGTCTTAATTAATTAATTAACGAGAGTGTTATTGTACTGTAACCTCCGTGGCGTAGCGGTGGCGAACGCGGCCGCTGCGCAAGGAGGCGCAGGTTAGATCCCCGCACAGTTCTAATATATGTATGCATGAATATGAATATTTGCACTGGTCTGGTCGTGACTCGTAAAGCACTTTAAGCCGTTGGTCCCGGTTGCCATACGAACATCCAGTGGCAGTCGTTAAGGGTTGTTGGACCCCTGAAAAGTCCAACAATAGGTCTAACTGCAATACTTCGATATCGCCTTCGGGTTATGGAGGCAGTCGCTTCACGGAAAATATCGAAGTTTAGCCAAAATCAGCAGTTAGATTGGTAAAGCGGACCCCAGACTCCAAAGCTGAAAAAGCTTCGGATGCCACTGGGATTAACGCTGAGATGATGATGATGTTATTGCGCCTACAGTAGATACTCGCATGCCCATAGCTGTACTGGCATCTTCTTATAGTAGAAGCATTGTTCCTAATTCACTGATCTATTAAGATCCACGTCTTTTCGGCGATTTTTATCCAGGCTTCCTTCCATTTTGTCAGCAGTCTACCTACTGATCTGGACAGATTTTTACCTACATTTTATAACCCATTGCTATTTAGAAAATATTTTTTACATACATTTCTTAGAATGTTTTTTATAAAGATCTTGGAACTGCCTTTAATTTATAACGCGTACCTATAGGTACTTAATATAGATTAGCATCGTAATATGGTTATTACGATGTTAATCTATATTATGATCGTAATATGGTTATTATTAATAACCATATTACGATGCTAATCTATATTAAGTTCCTACGTATTAAAAAGTCACTTGTATTATGTGTCTGTGTTACTGCGTTGTTTTTCTAAGCTACACAACGATTATTTTTGATACATTTAAAACCATCGTGTAAACCGAAAAGTATTATTAATACAATTTCATGTAATATAGAAATCTCGAGTTTATCAAGTTAGCCTTACTTACCGATAGGACGTAACTGGAGGCCGCTGAAATGACGGTGGGTGATGCGGAGTTTGAGGCCGCGTCTAGAGACCGGAGGTAGTGTCTGCAACCCCACGTGTTGGCCAACACCATACTCACTAGTAAGGCACCCCATATGATGTAACTATCGCCCTGTTGATAGGGGAGAAGGGAAGATGAGTATGTTTTTTTTTTAAATAATAATAGCGGTTATGAGACTTCAATCAACCCTGATCAGTCTGTGCATGTTAAAGCAAGAGCTGCGGTTTTTTATCTACAGAGTAGAAACTATAATTTGGCAATACAGACAAACTTTTAATTTGAAACGATTCATTTAGATGTGGTTCCAGATACAAATTTTCCTTCCAATGTGGATTCAGAGTAAGTACCTATAGGGAAAATTAAGCTCCCTGACGTGTAGTGTACTGCCGAAATCATGCTAGCCCCTAGTAAGGTGTCAAAAGGTATTTCGTTTTTTATTATTTATAAACCAGCGCTTGACCGCAATCCCGCCTGATGGTAAGCAGCGATGCGATCGTTGATGGTAAAGCGTGCTAGTTTATTAAGAGCCCATTCACTCTAGCCTTGAAGACACTCAAATTGTAGTCCGACGGAAACACCGCCGCCGGCAAGTTGTTCCAGTCCCTTGATGTACGCGATATAAAGCAGGAGGCGAAACGCTTCGTCCGGATAGTAGTAGTGTTAACAACGTAAGGGTGGAAACTCGCCGTACGACGGGTCGTCCGATGGTGGAACGGAGATGGAGGAATTAAATCATGCAATTCCCTCGCACACTCCCCAAAATGCATCCTATAGAACACCGAAAGGCTGGCTACTCTACGCCTGTGCTCTAGGCTTTGGAGACCATCTCGAGTTAAATCAGGGTCACCAATTAGCCTCTTCGCACGCCTCTCCACTGAATCCAAAGAGGCCAGGTGACATTTCGCATATGTATAGTATCTAACAGGTTCCTAATTTGGAGTTCCCAATTTGGAGAGAACTTGTAAGTTTTATTTAGTAGCCAAGCAACAGGATTTCATGGTCTTCACGATAATATTGGCAGATTATTTATTATTATTATTTAATATTTATCACATCTGGCAGCCCTTACTTATCATGAGGGACTTATTTATCAAACTATGCTACCTACATATATGTAGTAACATACCATAGGTTAATGAACTGAACTCACGATAACCATTTACTCGGCCCGTGAAGGTTCACTGATGAATGCACGAGTCATTAGTAACAGGTCGACGCCGACAGAATATTTATTAGCGGTTAGCTATCTATCGATCAGTCATAGATAATGTTGCACCAGTGTAATGTTTCAAATGTGAACAAATAGACCAAATGGGCATTTCTCGTAATTTTAAGAACATTTACAGTGGTCTCAGTCTGATTAGGTATGTTTCAAAATTCTAATTTCTGAATGGCTGGTTGGCCTATGGCAAGCGGCTCTGAAAGTCAAAAAATTTCAATATGTATCGAATTTCTTCGTTAGATTCACTCATATTGCTGGTAAGAAAAACAAATGAAAATCAAACATTTTCCTCATTTGAATTTGGAATAGTGTTGTTAAAAATTTAAACTTTCAAATCAGCCAGATAGAAATAGTATAGCGAATGAGATTTTATTACAAGTTCATACATAGGTCCTAAAATGCGAAGACTTTTTTCTCAACCTAATAAATAGGTAATACCTTATCCTATAAGGGGTGCGGTGAATGTTTATGGGGATCCCGCACCCCGGCCAAGGAAGAGGTGAAATACGTGGCGGTTTTAGCTGGTAAGAATCAGGACCCCTCCGATACCGCCACAATGGGGGAATTGCATTAGGATTTCCGCGCCCAAAAATAGGTGATTCCTTGAGGTGCAGGTATAAATGCTCCATTACAAGCGGGCTAAATAATACACCAAAAGTACTCTTAGAAACATGTTTATTATAATAGGCAATTAATGCAAAACAACGGACATACATCCTGATAGTATTGATTTATCCTTATCTAGCAAAATTTCTGCAAACATAATGAATTCAAACGAGGGATAGTAGGATATTAGCGCGGGCCTTTTTTATAGATAGTGTTACTATTTTTATTTTAACCTTAATTGAGTTATAGTATAGGTACTCTTGTAACTAAAGCTGTAAATTCCCAGAAGAGTCATTGTCACAGTTTTCATTATTATTATAATGAACGTCATGATTAATATAAAGATTTAAAGAACGTCAACATCTGTAATTTTCACCAATATTTGACATTAAAGTGTCAAAAAACCGTCGTTTAGGGAAGTCAGCGCTCTAGGAAATCGTAGCTTTGAGGACACAGGGGCACGATAATATTCCACTCTCCCTCTTCCGCACAGGTGCGTTTTATAATAAGTATAGTTCGATATGGACACACTTTTCATCAGTTCCTCATACAATATTGTTCTTAATAACATAATAACACACTTCATTTTAATTGGGTACACTATCAATAATTTTGAAGGTTATTGCTAAAACATTGCTACATATGTTCAAAAAATTTGTTTGTTCAAGAGCGCAAATAACACAATGAACGTTGTTGAACTGTCAAAATGAAAGTCATTTCTACTGTAGTTAAAAAATGATTTACGCAAATAACCTGCAGATGTGTGTGTTGAAGCAGTTTTTATTGTCAGTGTCTAGGCTCCTGTAAATATAAAATACACGCTGATTTAACTTAAATTGAATAAGACTAAATAACAAAATTATATTGTGATAAAATCTGAACAACAAAGTTTGGAATTATCATTGAATTTAAGTGTGGTATTCAATGCTCATTTTTCGCAATGGAAAGTAGGACTTCTCTCTACATTTAGAAAGTTAGGCAGCTGCAGGTTAGCTTCATTGTAGGAATAAAATAAGCAATACTGTTCATTGACATAATATTAAAATAAGGTAGATAAGTCACTAGCGCATTGAACTTGAAGCGTACAATAGATTATAATTCTAATCTCTTGCCTTAGTCACTCTCGATACACTCGTAAAAACAAACGACAAACACTAACAGCGCAAACGACAAACCCTAGCCATCTTTTTTCTTCTCTATGCTTTAGATTGCGCCTCATCTCACTCACACTGTACCAACGTGTGAAATGTACGCAGAATAAAAAATTTGCATGTGTGTGCTGCTGCTCCGATCGGCACATTTATTCCGGTTAATTTGTTAGAGCATATCATATCTGTTTAATATTATATCAATGATACTGTTTGAGAAAATCCCATTTGCGTAAAAGACTCGTCTCAACAGTAGGTATCCATCATTCCACCTAATTAATAAAATATTACTGGTTGACGTCCAGGGCCGTACTGTGTCATTTTTTCTTAATTCTACTAGCAATCCACTCTAAACCTAAATGTAGTCCTTCACCAGTGAGGCCGCAGCACGCTTGTATGTGCCAGGGATGCTGTTTTATTGACGTCAACTCCAACTGTTCAGATATCTCTGCGGCCGTCATCGATCCTTTTACGTCTTGCTTGTTCGCGTACACCAGCAAACAAGCTTTGGTCAGCTCCTCATGTTTCATCATCTGATGCAGCTCATCGCGACATAAGCTCAATCGCTGCCGGTCCGTAGAGTCCACTACCATTATCACGAATTCGCTATTCGTGAAGTATGTGTTCCACGCAGATCTAAGACTCTGCTGTCCACCCAGGTCCCACATCACAAAGCGTAGGCTTTTCCACACAAACTCTTCCACATTAGAGCCTATCGTTGGTCTGGTATGAACTGTTTCTCCTAGCAGCAACTGGTATAGGATAGTTGTCTTGCCAGCATTGTCCAAACCCACTAAGAGCAGTTTATGTTCCTCATTACCGAACAAGCTCCAGATCTTCGATAGCAGTAAACCCATTCTTGGCAATGTTTGCACCAATCCACTAAAAAGATCAAGGAGATATAGACTATCAGTTAAATTAATAAAGAAACGTTAAATATAATTTACCTATATAAATTACTTTAAAAAATATTGCCATAATACTTTTTTTAAGTAATTTAGAGAGCTAGGTACCTATATTTACTTTTAGGAAAAAAACTTCGCCGTCTGCTATCTCCCATTCACAAGCAATATATTGTTTTTGTGAAATAGCGCCATCTAGCGTTATAAGCAACAATTAGAACTATGTGATCTCTCTTTCTAAAATTGAATGAATTCACCGTAAAATGAAGTAGGTACACTTCTTGCAGAGGTACCTACTACCTACCCATATCAAAACAAAACACTGAACATAATAATTAATTAATGAAATTTTGATACCGTAGTATGGCATTGCCATATGGAATGAATACCTACGTAATTTATACACTTATTCTTATCGCACTACCAAACTTTCATCAATGAATAAATAAATAAACTTACTACGACACTGGCGGTTCCAGATAATTTTCCCAATGTGCTACCAGCTGATGCCCATATGCCAGCTAAAAATGCTTCATAAAACATGATTTCGGTGTAAAAACATTTAACAAAACAATTGACGACATTTAGGTTATGAATAAAGAATCGATTTTATTCATAAAAAAGTGAAACGTTCCCATCTACGAAGAAATCTGGCCCGGGTTTGTTATGTTCTTTTTAAAATATGACTTATTTTGTATTATTAGCTTTATTTGTACGAAGTATAAGTGACTTCTTCGTGCTTTAAGCAAATTTCTATTGAATTTCTGTAATTTGTTTTTTTATATAAAAAGCGGACTCTTTTTGACACTGAGTACTTATACTTAAAATGGAGTGTTCTATATATTTTATCTGTCATCAGATTTGATCAAATGTCATGTTGGCCGTATTGACGGCAAAGAAAGAGCAATTATTTTACTCTTTGGCGAAGAGAATAATTTAATAAGGTCGACGGTATTGCGGCGATAATTTAGATTTCGACATTGGTTATATTCAGCATTGTAATTTTGTATATTATATTAAATAAAGCTTACATATTTTTCAGTACTTATCGTACATTCAAGGAAAATCTCGAAAAAGTCGTATTGAGGATTTATTGTGTTGAATATTGGTGTTTTCCTACCTAACTATCGTCTATGTAATTCGTAACTTCGTTTATCGCAGCTGAAACAAATCTTAAAATAAAACATGGAAAACGTGAAATCTGGTGATAATGTTCTAATTATTTGGAACAACGATAGCCAGAGCAGCATTAGTAGTTTGGTAGAAGAGATTAAAGCAGTCATCGGAAATGGATCAGTTGTTCTGGAAAACTCTGAAATGTTAACCGAAGGTAATAGACTTTTTTATTGTATCCCAATAATGCCATAAAAATTTACATCCAAATTAATATTATTGCTCCACCTTCACGTCACTCTGTATATTTACACTAAAATTAATTTTTAGTCATTCTATCTGATCTACTTTATACTTCTTATTTATTTCAGCGTCACGGCCAGCATCATCATACGAGGTTGTGTTATCAAACTGGATCCCCCCACACACCGTGAGACACACTGACAGTATCTTGGCGATTATTGTGAAACTCCTTAAGCCTAGCGGTAAACTAATTCTGAAGGACACAACCGACTTGACCAGCATACTGAAAATAAATGGATTTATTAATGTCACAAAGTCTTCTGATAATTTATATTTAGCTGAAAAACCTAAATTTGAGGCAAGTGGCACTTTAAGAACATTTGCTACATTCACCTTTATTTAATTTTTTAAATAAAGGTCATCATCATCATCTCTGTGCTTATCCCGGTTGCATCCGTGGCTTTCGTGTTGGAGCCCGGGGTCCGCTCAATTTCCTCCATTTTGTGACATCTTTAGCATCCTGTGGTGTGAGATTGTTGTTGAATATTTTAAGTAAAGGTGAATGTAAATGTTCACATGGGATTTTGTCCAGTCCGAAGAAGGAACCTAAAAGTCTGATAACCAGTCTTACCAATAGTTTTTACCTGGTACCTTTGATGCTGAAGGGAGGCAGTTGCTCCATGTAAAATTTTGGCATTCACCTGTTGCATCTAGTTAAACTGATAGCCAATTC
Source organism: Sesamia nonagrioides (assembly GCA_017933935.1). Lineage (NCBI taxonomy): Eukaryota > Metazoa > Arthropoda > Insecta > Lepidoptera > Noctuidae > Sesamia > Sesamia nonagrioides. The sequence continues at coordinate 25,145 of JADWQK010001419.1, forward strand.
CAACATTGTTGGATAAAGGTTGAGTAGACTGATATTGTATGGCATTGGAACACTGTAGCATATAATAGATAACTATTTTAATAGGGGTGGTCTCCTGGGTAAAAAAAAATATTTTATTTAGTCTGTCATTCAGATTATAGAAAAATATTGGATATGTATATTTTGTTTTATCAAATCAATAAAAAATGACAAATATAAAAGGCGTCAAAGATGAGGAGTGGGAGCTGGTATCACCACTCATTGCTAAAAAGTGTAGCAAGGAGTGACGTCACACAAGTTTTCAACACACTGTATCGTCTTAATTTTTTGTTTATCTGAATAAAAAAAAAATAAGTGTCTAGTTTTTTTTGGAAATCTGACTGACGGACAAATTCTTTTTTTTGAGTCAAATACCCTATTAAGAAACTTTACATATTTCCTCAGGTTGGCTCTAAAGCATCCTTAAAACTGAATGGGAAGGCAACAGTATGGAAACTAGAAGACACAGTTGAAGAAGCTTGGATGGGTGCCAATGATGATGATATAATTGATGATAACCAGCTTCTAGATGAAAATGATCTGAAGAAACCAGACCAAAACTCGTTACGAGGTATATTTTTAAGTTTTTAAACATCTAAAAAGTAGGATAAAATATTTTTTATTCCACTAAGCCATTGTTGATTACTTTTATCAGTCTTCAGCATAGATTTTAATTATCTGTTTTATAGGAGGCCTTACGAAATCGCTATCAAAATATGTGTTGTTACAGTGAAATATCAATTATTCAATAATAAGTTTGATGATAAGGAACCACTTATCAATTGTGGTCCACAATGCGCATTACGTTATCTTGATAACAAAACATCGCCGTGTTATGAGGTTTTGTGTTCATAGCCTACATTCATTGGCTTGGCTTAGAATGATTATGTTGAGGTATTGTGTTGCGAGTTGCGTCTATTCCGAATGACGCACCACGCACCTCATTCGCGCAAGGTCAATGGCTTTGTAGGTAGAAGTTGTAGAACAAGTTATTTTTGTGTGTGTAAAGTATGTTTTTACATGTAATGCATACAAATAACTTTAAATGTAGTAATAACAGCTATATTATAATAAAGGTCACAGAGATGCCATTTGTTTTGATAGTAATTTATAATAATAAGATGAAAGAAATTCTTATATGCATTACATTATTTATCATCATCATCATCTTAGCGTTTATCCCGGTTGCATCCGCGGCTTTCGCGTTGGAGCCTGGCGTCCGCCTTCTTGCTCAATTTCCTCCATTTCGCGCGATCTTTAGCATCCTGTGGTGTGAGACTCTTACAACGTCAAGCCCAAGCGCGGATCCAGGGGGTCATGGGGGTCATGACCCCCCCCTGGGCTGGGTCCAGGAGTACCTAGCACAGAAGGATTTTATTTAAGTACTTTCAATATTTAATCAATTTATATAATACATACTTTGTTTGCCGGCAAACGCATTATTCGGGAACGCATTCAACTTTTGAATGCGCGGGGCATTCAAAAGTTGAATTTTGCCGCGCTACCGCCGTCACGGCCGCCAACATTCAAATGTCACATTTTTATGTCACATTTCATTTTACTTGCGCGCACTTTGTTTATTAATCAGTTTCTTCATTATGCATTGAACACACACACACACTGTGTGTGTGTTCAAACTCAAATATTATGGTTGTAATGTTCTTAAAGTACCTCGTAGGTAGATAAGTAGGTGCCTACTTACTGATAGAGGGGGATTTATATACGGACGACAGCAGTTCAAGCTATCGGAAACTGTCAAATATTCCCAATCAACTTTGAGCCTTCATAGTTTAGCAATAAGGTTGACGTCTGTACATTCTTCTTCTTCTTCCTGTGCCTCTTCAATCCTGAAGGTTGGCCGTCAGCTTCTTGTATTCGGTCTTCTCAACCGCGAGACGGAGCAGTTTTTCAACTCTCTCTTCCACTGTCCACTCCCTGATGTTTCGCAGCCACGACTTTCTCTTTCGTCCAGCGCGCCTTTTTACTTCTACCTTGCCCATCATAATGAGTTGGAGTAGCGTATATCACTAGCGTAGACTCGGGGACATCTGTCGCCCCCCAAACATCAGGACCCGAGGTGGCGGCGCGAAGTGTACCACGCGCGCTACTTTTAGACGTCACGGGGGGAGTCCTACACCTCACTCCCCCCTCCCTGACCTGAGGAGGCCCACGGTGGTGGGCCAGCACCAATCGGGGGTTGCGGAAGCAGTATTAGTTCTCGCAGCCGTAGTCAGTAAGAGTCTGACAGACCCCGTCGCCCGCCCCAGGGAAGCGGAAATCCATGAGGATTTTCCACTCGGAAAAAAGAAAGCGTATATCTATCGTGTCGGAGCATCTGGCCGAGATAATCTATTTTGCGTTTCTTTATCGTGGGCAACAACTTTCGAGGCATTAGAACGCGCTGAAGGACGGTGTCAACTCTGACCTTTTGGGTCCAGCTTATGCGCAGCATACGACGGTAGCACCACATTTCAAAAGCCTGCAAGCGTCGTGTAGTGTCCTCTTTCAGAATCCATGCTTCGCAGCGGGACATGACGAACGACAGGCCATACGTAGTACATCAGTAATCTCACTCGGAGCTTTATGTGGAGTTTACGACAGCACAGAACTTTCTTCATTTTGTTAAAAGATGCTCGGGCAAGTTCTATCCGGGTCTTAATTTCTTGGTCGGACTCCCATGCTTCATTTACCTAAGCACCGAGATACTTATCCTGTCGTACCCGCTCAAGTTGTTTGCCTGCCACCGATATGCTAGGACATAAGTCTTGGTTTCTAGAGACCACCATAAATATTGTCTTGCTGATGTTCATCGACAGACCGGCTTTCTCGCTGCACTCATTGACTTTATCTACAATGGTTTGCAAATCTTGTTCAGAGGCTGCAATGAGAACAGTGTCGTCCGCATAACCCAGGTTATTAACGACCTTGCCATTGATTTTCACTCCGGCTTCCAGACCTTCAAGAGCCTCCGACATCACTACCTCGGAATAGATATTGAAGAGCAACGGAGACACAGCCTTGCAGAGCACGACATATCCACGACAGATCTTGATTTCCTCGGTCTCCTCATTTTTAACTTTGATTGTAGCTACTTGGTTCTCGTACAGATTACGGATAATCCTGACGTCCTTGCCATCGAGTTCAATATCTGTTAATAGACCCAGGAGGTGCTGGTGCTTAACCCGGTCGAATGCCTGTTCGTAATCTATAAAGCACAGCAGTGCATATCCCTGAATTTTTTTACGAGGACGTTGAGGGCAAGAAGAGCTTCACGAATACCGACACCAGAGCGAAATCCGAATTGACTGTTTGTTCGTCACATTTCGGTCTTACCCTGTTCTGTATGATGTTCCTGTTGCTGTAAGAACACTTCGTCTGTACATACCTACATTTTTTTTTTGGTGAGGGAAATTGAAGGTCCTAAGCTTCGTAAGTCTAAGGTCTAAGCGTTTTTTTTTTGTTTCCTGGTTGGAAAATCCTCATGCATGTCCGCCGCCCTGGGGTGGGCGACAGGGTCTGTCAGACACCTACTGACTAAAAACCACCCCGGTGTTCCATCTCGCACCTACACCGGGGTTGCGAGAACGAACACTGCTTCCGCAACCCCCGATTGGTGCTGGCCCACCACTGTGGGCCTCCTCGGCTGAATGATGTGTACGACTCCCCCCATGACGTCTAAGAGTGGCGCGTGTGGAACACTTCGCGCCGCCACCCCGGGTCCTGATGTTTGGGGGGCGACAGATGTCCCCGAGTGTGTCGCCCCTGGACCAGTTTAGGGTGGCTGAAAGAGGGCGTTATCTGCCCTCCGCCGACGCCCGGTGCGCCTGCTGTGGGTCGGGTGAGAGGACGAGATCTCCCTCTCCCTGTCCACAGCCTCTGCGAGACGACTGTTTCGCAGAAGGAAACCACCGCATCCCAGGACTCATCACTGCCGACCATCGACTCGATTACGGCAGTGACAGCTCCCTGCCGGCCGAGATGAAGGCACGGCGCAGCTCCTCCGCGCGTGGCATACTCTGCCAGCGTATGCCGCTCTCGGCAGTTGATGCAGTAGTGCTACCGGGCGTCCAGCTCCATGTTTATGCGACACAGGTACTTTCCGAAGCAACCATGCCCCGAAAGTACCTGTGTAATCCGAAACATCAGGGAGCCCTGCCTTCTCCCGAGCCAGTCCGCCAGTACCGGCCGGATCGCCTCGATGGTGGTGAGGCCTGCGGTAGGGCACGAAAGCCTGTCCCGCCATTCTGCCACCAGGACCTCTCGGAGCTGCGACCGACGCTGCTCGAGCTGACGCCGTGAGCCGGGTGGCGGCGGCGCCCGCCGGAGACCATGAAACCATGGCCTCCGACTTGTTGAGCGCCACCTCCAGGCCTAGGCGACGTATGCGGCCCACCACCTGTGATACCGCAGCCGTCGCCAGCAACGTTGTTTCCCTGTGCGAGCTCTCCCGGGCGGTGACCAGCGTGTCGTCCGCTTAACTCGTCAGATCTCCCCTCAGTCTGAGCTCGCCTCTCAGCACCCAGTGGTACGTCGTCTACGTTACGAAAAATCAAAGCATGGGAAAGAGCTTCAATGATTGAAGAACGTCTAACCGGACTGGCACTTCTCCACGTCCATAAAAACGTACCCATTGAAATAGATGAAGTGATAAAACATTGCGGCAGGAGACGTAAAAGAAAAATTGATTTCGTTATTTAATTAGGTATTTTTATGTTCAGTAGGTACTTATTAATAAAATACCTTCTTTTTAATTGTATCTATTATTATCAAAGTTTAATTAAAACTTCTTCTGACTTGACCACGACTATGTGACCCCCCCCCTGGCGCCAAAGCTGGATCCGCCCTTGGTCAAGCCAGCACTTTGGTCTGCCCCGCTTGTTCCGGCCCGGCGGAGGTGCCATGGCAAGACATTTGTGACAACCAGCATGGGCGACCCTCCTGCAGTTTGTCCGCTATGTCACGGACATGAAGACTGCCACGGATGCGGAAGTTCCTGATTCGGTCCTTCCGCGTAACTCCACACATCCACCGCAGCATATTCATCTCCGTGACACGCAGCTCCTGCTTGTATTGCTCAAGCACAGGCCACGCCTCACTGCCATACAGGAGAACAGGTCTAATGATGGTCTTAATCTGGCTTAACCGGCATTTCGGGGTCACAAATGACACCGTCACCTCACGCCATTTTGCCCAAGCTGCGTATATTATTATTATAATATGCATTACATTATTATTATAGATAAAATATGGCAGGTTTTGAAGACAGAACTTCTTAAAGATTCCGGAAATAACTTAGTGTTCTGTTTAGCTAATGGCTTGGTTAACCCGAAATTTTATATGAAATGTTAAATATTCTTGACAACCTTTGCAAAATTTATATGCCTAAGAATTTATCTTAACAGCTGCCAAAGATCTACAAATGACAGCCGAGACAAACGTTTTACCATACTATCTGAACAGTACAGGTTGAATATGCTAATTATTTAACATGTTTGAAAGTGGCACCACTAACTAAAAAGTTAAAGAGTTTTGGTAAACTTTAATTCTAAAGACCTTCAGACAATATGCAACGATATTTTTTGCATATGCGAAATCCAGAACACGTGTCCAATATTTTTAAGTAAACAATCTATGTACAAAATTTCAAAAAGATACCATGAATTATTACAAAGTTATGAGTTGTTATCTTACCTGGTTGTTCCAACAAAATTATGGTCAACGGATCGCTCGCCCGCCCGCACTTGCAGCGGCGCGGTGTTGTCTTGCGTTTATTGATAATAATTTCTGTTTGTTTGTTTGTAATTAACTAGTGATAACATTTTCCATCACACACGCAGGCTGTGGACTGTCGTAACGGCCGAGTGTAGGTAGATATTATTATGTACTTCACTCGTAAATTCAGCCGTTAGTGATACAATAAAATGTAGTAAAATTTACTTAAAACATGTTAATTTTATTTAGAACGTATTGCGCCCCTGTCCTGCTGTGCGCACGCGCCTAGTACCACTATGATCTGCAGTGAACTGTGTTGTGTGCTCGGTAACCACACTGCAATAATTTGTAGGTAAATCTATTTGACAAAAATATAACATCGATCATGAAGGTGCTTATTTTGAACAAACTATGTTTAGGTTTCGTATTATATGATTTTTGAATTCTACTAACTGGCTCTTGTAATATGTTGGGTTATATGTATTATCATTTAGTCATATTTTTTGGAGGACGTGGTAGGAGCCGCAGCCAACTTGCAGAGGACCGTTAGACATGAGAAATAAGGCACCAACCGACTTTTATCCCTGTTCGCACTATGCATTTGCACGCAAGGACAAGCTCTCTTGGTGTAGAACTTTTGCAGGATATGGAAACAAAGATTTAATTATTTATCACTTTTACAACTGTCCTTACAGGTCTTACCTTAATGCGACAGTGCAGTTATCCACTAATACTTAAATATACACTAATTCTTAAATATAACTAACCATAATTAATAAAACTCTTGCGAGTTCACTCAAAAAACACGATGTCCAGTCTTTCGTGGAATTCGTTCACCTTACGGATGGCACGGTGAGGGATGCTTTCGCCAGTAGGTTGGTTCTGGCCACAGGCACGTTTAGCAGTTGCGGGCGCCGCCGCCCGACGGCTGTCGATGTACCGGTCCTGCACTTGAAACTCTAGCTGACGTAGCACTCCTGGGTTATGTGCTACGCCACGCAAAAACTTAACTACATATGCAGCAAAACTGAACTCTCGGCGAACCCAGAGCTCATTATACCCCACCATACCAAGTACAAACAGTGTGGGGTACATCAACGGGTAGAACGGACACACTCCATATTAGATATTAGATCTTATAGTTTACCTTGAGTGGTCGTGACTACTTAACCGGACTATCCTGTGGTTGCCTTAAATGAATTTAAAGCTGCCAGCCAGGGGCACTTAAAACTACTGCGCGACTACGCACTAAGGGCACCCCCTGTGGGGTACGAAACTCGCTTAGCGAGTCGCTGGAGAGCGCAGTAAGGGACGGCGGATCGAAAAGGTTTAAACGGTTTGATGACCGCAACATTTCCTAGTATTATCTCTGAGAAGAAAAGCTGAAACAAACTCAAGAGGTCATTGTCGGAATGGATAGGATTTTACTGGCCCAGCTGCGGCTCTGGCTAGCCTACATTGGGCAAAACTGCTTATTTTGGACTATGGGAATGTTTTATATAATTTAGTATTTATTTATTAAATGGCAGGGGGTGATTTGCACACTCAATAAGGGCCCCCCAAAACGGGAGCCAGCGCCTAGTGTCACAGCGACAAACATGTCCCGAATAAAAAATTAATGATTTTTATTTATGCGCTACCAATTACTATATATTTTAAATAAATGTTTTCAGTTTGTGCAACGACTGGTAAACGGAAGGCGTGTGCTGACTGTTCGTGTGGCCTAGCGGAGGAACTCAAGGGAGAGGTCAAGGATACTCCGAAATCTTCTTGTGGAAGCGTAAGTATAACAAGAGAATTCGCTCTCGCATAACATGAAGATTCATTTTACATAAACCTTCCGGAATAAATCCTCAAGTCAGTGTTTTACCGAGCCTATATAGGGGGATCCCCGATTCTTTAAAATTATAGGGGTTTCCAAATGGAATCTAACACTTTAAAGTTTCAGCGGTTGATTATGAGAATTCTCTGTGTCTGTTTAGCCAAATGGTGTTCAAAGTGACACATTTAAATTTATAGTTAGAGCAGTAGAGGGACGGTGTTGTGAAATATTTTTCGATAGGTGAAAAAGATTAAAAAACACCGCTCTAAATGTTGGTAAAACTGTATCAAAATCTGTGTCTGGTTCAGAAGGACAATACGGTCACACAGACGCGCAAAGCGTCTTTTCCTTATAATATACTAGCGGCCGCCAGCGACTTCGTTCGCGTGGTTTCGTTATGCTCCGCTCCTATTGGTCGCAGCGTGATGTTCTATAGCCTAAAGCCTTCCTGGATTAATGGGCTATCCAACACAAATAGATTTTTTCAAATCGGACCAGTAGTTCCCAAGATTAGCGCGAACAAACAAACATACAAACTCTTCAGCTTTATATATTAGTATAGAAGTATAGATATCAGTAGATACCTGATGTTAGTTATGTAATGTAGGTATTTATTAATATGTTAACCAAAGTGTATAGTGTTATATTTAGGACTTGTATCTGCTGTATTTTTACATTCAATGGTAGTAACTTTTGCACAGTCGCCAGTAGGTTAGAAAACTACCTGAAATTCACATTTTCTCGATCAACCTTGAACTCGAATGCTTCAACGATAAAGTTAAAAATAAACCGTTGACGCATTGGCTGAGCGATTGACTGCTGCACTGCGTGTCGCGGGTTCGATTCCCGCACGGAACAAATATTTGTATGGCCTACAAGTAGTTGTTCCGGGTCTGGATGTTTGTGTATGTGAGCCTTAATGTTTATAAACGCACCCACGATACAAGAGAAATTCCCACAGAACGCAACGTTTTTTTTATTAAAGACTTATGAAAGATTGTATGAGTATGTCGTTGTGGCTTAGTGGTTAAAACACCAGCCTCTCAAGTACGAGTCCGCGGGTTCGATTCCAGGTCAGGCAAGTACCAATGTAACTTTTCTGAAGTTATATGTACTTTCTAAGTATATCTTGGACACCAATGACTGAAGGAAAACATCTTGAGGAAACCCGGACTTTATAAGTCTGAAATCGCCAACCCGCATTGAGCAAGCGTGATTACGCTCAATCCTTTTCTGTATGAGAGGAGACCTGTGCCCAGCAGTGGGACGATAAAAGGTTGATGATGATGAAAGATTGTGGTACCTAGCTTATGAGCTGGCGTGTGTACGATGGGTGAAGCTAATCTTAAAGTTTTACATATTGCATTAAACTTTTAAAGGAGAAAGACGGCAACGCCGCCGATTCTGTTGTTCACAAACTAAACAAATTTTAAGTTATGGGCATCTTTTTCTTTCCATTTCGTTAAGAAAAGGATAGAAGATAACATTTAACTTTAATCATGTCAAATTAAGAACCTCCATAGACAGTTTAGACGCGATTATAAACATGGCGACTAAAAATACGCCTGTTTACGTCATTAGCGCACTAATTTGACAGGTCTAAACTGACATTTTATCTTCTGTCCTTTTCTTAATGGAATAGAAAGAAAAGGATGCATTGAACTTAAATTTAATTTAGTTTGTGAACAACAGAATCGGCGCCACTGTCGTTTTCTTCTACAACTAAGCTTGTCTTTTTACTTACAATGAGTCATTACGGAGACGGTTATGCATGACGAGCAGTTAGAAACCCGAAACATCTGAAAGTTGCCTCTAATTGTCAATTTATTTTTCCCAGAACAATTGATATTCCATGGGTTTGTAGAAAATCTCTCGGCGGCAATAATCAATATCCATACTAATATATAAAGCTGAAGAGTTTGTTTGTATGTTAAAAATTATTTTTGCCTTGGATAGCCCATTAATCCAGGAAGGCTTTAGGCTATATAACATCACGCTGCGACCAATAGGTGCGGGGCATTTAAAAAAACGCGTGTGCTAGTGAAAGAAAGCTAGTGACAATTGAAAATTTAAACTTATCGCAGTTTTGAGTGCGTTATACAATTAGCATTCGTATTAACTTTGGAGGAATGCCCTACAATGCTATACTGTTCTAATTTAGATCACCGAAATAGTTCGAAAATTTCATAACATTTAATGAGTACTTGAGTCGGCAGCATACCGCTTTTCTGAGTCACACAGGGAAGATTTTTGAAGTATGTATTATCATTGTTAGTACCGTCGACGCTTGTCGTTGGTTCCGTAATGGCACTAACAGGTGGTATAGCGCTTATAATATCTACTACCACCAGAGATCAGAAATTATTATTAATTAACCTAAAGTTGAACAAAATGCCGACGAATGAACTATGTGGATACGTCTTTTAACTAACAATTCACAATCAACCTTGAGCCTTAATCCTTTAGAGATAAAATTGAAAATCTAATAAAAAAAATCTGATAGATTGTAGTAATTCGATGTGCTCGTCTGTACATAAAATTGTTGAAGAAAAAAAAATTAACTACATTTAATGGTGACCTTTCACGTTAAATTATTCTAATAAGGCCATTTGTGTATGTGGGTTTAAATGTATATAAACGCAAAAAAAAGCAATCCAATCCACTCAATTTGCCATACATTTGTTCACATTTTCTTTAGATACTTTTGGAAAACAGCGGACCCCAGACTCCAAAGCTGATAAAGCTTCGGATGCGACTGGGATTAACGTTGAAATGATGATGACGACTATTGGAAAACAATATAGTCGCTTACAAGCCCAGTATTGCCAGTAGTACGCAAAAGAGTTGCGTCGTCCTTCACCTGTAAATTAAATACATCTGCAATATGCATCGATATAATATGATTTGCATAATTAACATGCAAGCGACTCACTGATGCATTTACTATTGCATGTGGAATGCGTAAAAACTTTCATTCTTATAGTTTTTATTGAACTGCAAAATTTACATTCGATCCAGCCGTCCCTTGCTGTCCTCTCTAGCGACGCCCTAAGCCGAGGTTCGTACCCCACAGGGGGTGCCCTTAGTGCTTAGTCGCCCAATTTAATTTAGTTTTAAGTGCCCCTAGCTGGAGGCTTTAATTTTAATTCATCCACAGGAAAGTCCGGTTAAGTAGTTACGGCCTCTAATGGCCACCTACGAGATGCCATATCAAAAAAAAAAAGAAAAGAACTGTAAAAACTTCCATTCTTATATCTATACTCTAATTTTACCAATTGATAAATTTAAACGTAAAATGTTTGTTTGGTTTTTAGACATGTGTTTTTATTCTGTTAATGAGTTTTTAAATCATACTTTTTGACATTATTAATAGTGACAGTAATGATATTGTATGTTATTGGTATTGGGGCAATAGTAGATTGTATAATTATATTTTTCTTAATTTATTTGACATTGTGATACATTTAATTTTTAATCAATTTAATATTACTGCTTGAAAATGTTTGTACGCTGAAAGACAGCAGAATATTTTGGACGTGAATTGTATGTAACACCTTGTAACAACAATATTCTTACAAATAAATTCTATTCTATCCATACTAATATTATAAATGCGATAGTAACTCTGTCTGTCTGTCTGTCTGTCTGTTACGCTTTCCCGCTTAAACCTCTTAACCGATTTATATGAAATTTGGCACAGACAATCTTTAGACCCTGAGAAAGAACATAGGCTACCTTTCATCCCGGAAAAATTTGATGTTCCCGAGGGAAATCTAAAAAGCGCGATAAAACCGAACTCCACGCGGGCGAAGCCGCGGGCGGAAAGCTAGTTAATATTATAAATGCGAAAGTAACTCTGTCTGTCTGTCTGTTACGCTTTCACGTCTAAACCACTGAAATGATTTTATTGAAATTTTGGTACATAGATAGAGTTGACCTTGAGAAATAACAGGATAGTTTTGATTCCGGACCTTTAAAAATCCGGAGTCAGAAAGTCCGGGTTCTCTTGGAAACGCGATATAACCGAATTCCACGCGGGCGAAGCCTCGGGCGGAAAGCTAGTAGTAATATATAAAGCTGAAGAATTTGTTTGTTTGAACGCGCTAATCTCAGGAACTACTTGTCCGATTAGAGAAATTCTTTTTACGTTGGATAGCCCATTAATCCAAGAAGGCTTTAGGCTAGGTATATAACAGCACGCTCCGACCAATAGGAGCGGAGCATATAAAAAAACGTATCGAGACCTACGCGGGTGAAACCGCAAGGCCCAGCTAGTTTTTAATAAACTAAGTTCCTAATAGTAGTACATGAGTTAAAAAAATATGAATATACTCGAGGATCCCCATTTGTGTTTTAAGAAACTTTGTTAAACGCTTTTCATTTAGTCGAGAAAAATCACATCAGTTTTTGAGCTCCTTGCTCTTGCGTCAAAAAACTGCGTGAGAAAATCTTATCACGTACAATACCTACGCCGTTGGATTACCTATGCCGTTGGATTTATTTATTGGTAACCAACCTTGCCTTTAAAGGGGGGCTTTGCCGTGCTAACAAAAAAGGACCTACTGATGGAAATAGTTGAGAGTAAAATGTGGAAACTTTTTCAATATGCAGAGATGAACAACTCATTCAATGTCTTTGGCCAGCCTTTTTTTCAAAAAGTTTTTAGGGTTCCTCCTATAGCTAATACGAAAGAAAATCAATATTTCAAATGGATTTACTGCCATCTTACGGGTGCTGGATTTTCAATTTTCGAAATCATGAAATGAAAATCCAATTCGCGTTAAAATCCACTATGTACAGACGACAGAACATCAAGCTACTAGAATCCGTCTGATTTATTTATTACATTTTCAACTTTATCCCTAAAGCATTAAGGCTCAAGGTTGATTGGGAATATTTGGCAGTTTGGGGTAGTTTGACCTGCTGTCGTCCGTACATGGCGTAATAATAAATTTTATTTCCATAAAATAGGGTACTTGACTAAAAAAACTAATTAGTTTTTATTTACGGACTAATTAGTCCGTCAGACAAATTTCCAAAACACGTCATTTTTTCTTTTTTCATATAAACAAAAAATAAAGACGGCACAGCGGCAGCGCGTTGAAAATTCATGAGACGTCACTGGACGGTACACTTTTTAGCGTCCAGTAACGTCACCAGCTACCACTCCTGATCTTTGATGCCTTTTATATTTGTCAATTTTTGTTTACCTTTTTTTTTACATGTTATAAACTAGCGCTTGACCGCAATCCTGCCTGATACCTATATGTATATGTGCCTATGACCTATATGAAAAAAGAAAAATACGTGTCTAGTATTTTTTGGAAATCTGTCTGACGGACTAATTATTTTTTTTAGTCAAATACCCTATTATAACGCTACATTTTTCTCGTTCCAGTGTTACCTTGGCGACGCGTTCCGATGTGCGACGTGCCCGTACTTAGGCATGCCCGCTTTCAAACCGGGCGAGAAGGTCAAGCTGGATCTCAAGTCAGATATATGAGCAATCTCAGTCGTAGCCCTCAATCTCCAGTGTGCTGTTCGGTGTATGTATTCAAAGTTGTGATTCTTTTACTTTCAATAAAATTTATAAGTCAATTTCTGTAATTTGATTTTTGTCTTTGGGGTTGATCATGGGTTACTTTCCTGTTTGGTGGTATGATTTAGTTAGTATTATTAGTAGATTAGTTAGTATTGGAGCAGATTTCAACTTTCACAAACTAAACTAAATTTAAGATCTTTTTCTTTCTATTTACTTTTCTTACTTTTCTACTTTTTTATTACTTTTCCTTTTTTTTATTTTTTTTTTCTTTCTTTTTATTTTCTAAAAGGACAGAAGATAAACATTACTTTAGCTCAGTCAAATTGTCAATTTAGACGTGACTAGCTTTCCGCCCGCGGCTTCATTCGCGTGGAGATCGGTTAGGTTAGGTTAGTTAGATTTCCCTCGGGAATATATTTTTTTTTCCGGGATAAAAAGTACCCTATTATTTATTTAATCCGGACTTTTAACTTTACGTTTAAAAAAAATCAAGACCAATCGGTTCAGTAGTTACAAAACAAACAAACTCACTTTCCGATTTATAATAATAGAGGATATAAAAAATGGCTACTAAAATATTGTCAAATAACGTTAGGCGCTAAATAATTTGACAGGAGAAAAAATTATCAAAGTATTAGACTATTGTCTTTTTAAATATTATTTACCTTCCGTCCTTTTCTTAATGGAAAAATAATTGCACTGAAGTTAAATTTAGCTCACTTTGTGAAGGAGGAATTGACGCCGTTATAAATATTAGTTGAATTAGTGTAGATTTAGTTTTTATAAGTAGTACCTATAAAGTATAGTTTTTCTCTCTCTCTCAAGCATATAAATTGGCCGACACATTGTCAAAGTCATGTTAACTGCTGAGATGTACTGAAATAACTTCAGGTAATCAAATCAATTGATATGAATTAAACAATCTGTCGGCGCATTTTTTGTTGATTAACCTTTTAGAATGGGGATGTAAATCTTGTATCTTTACATAAAAGCTTTTCTAAGTTTGGTATCATAGATGCATTTGAGCCACGCTATTTGTTTTTGTTAATTGGCTCATAAAATATTAAGAAAACTCTATTAGGCAATTTTATTAACGTGGAGATTTGAAATATACCTTTTAATAGCTGTATAAAATTCTCCTGTCAGTGTTGGTCCTCGAACTCCTCCAAAACGGCTGACACGGTTTTAATGAAATTCAGTTGCTTATTCTGCACAAACCATATAAAGTAAAAATAACGTTGTATCATTGATATAATATTAAACAGATATGCTATGCTCTAACAAATTAACCAAATTATATGTGCCGATCGGAGCAACAGCACACACATGCAAATTTTTTATTCTGCGTACATTTCACACGTTGGTACAGTGTGAATGAGATGGGGCGCAATCTAAAGCATAGAGAAGAAAAAGATGGCTAGTGTTTGTCGTTTGCGCTGTTAGTGTTTGTCGTTTGTTTTTACGAGTGTATCGAGAGTGACTAAAGCGAGATACTGGACTTACCTCCTTTTGTACGCTTCATTTTCAGTGCGCTAGTGACTTATCTACCTTAGTTTAATATTTTACTATTCATTAGGCCTGAGAATAGATTTTTATCTATTTTTTATAATGAAGTGATTTTTAATAGGTAAATAATTTTAATACTACTACAGTAGGACCTCGGTAATCCGGACTCCCGCTTGTTCGGTGATCGCTGTAATCCGGCCGGGCAATGGGATTCGCGCGATGGCAGCCGGCGAGGGTAGTTGCGGGCTGTCATGCACGAACCAATGCGCCGTCCGTCAGTGTTTTGTTTATCGCTTTTGGTGTAATCCAGTGTCATTTTAGCGCGCTTGCTAACGTGGTGCCGCCAAGTAAGGTCATTGCTCGGAAGTTTGGCATAGGCAGGACAACTGTAGGCGGAATAAAGAAACTAAGGTTAAACATGTGTTTTATTAACATTAAATATGGCATACTATAATCCGGACGCCTCGATAATCCGAAAAGGGTCTTGTTTTTGCCTCTCCGGATTAAAGAGGCCCTGCTGTACTTACGCGGATCAAACCGCGGTGCCTAGCTAGTAATTTGTAAAATTTAATAAGGCAGATGAAATAAAACAAACATATAGCAAATATTCAATTATACATATTTTCTCTTCTTTTTACAAACAGTTAACTTATTTAACATATTTCGATCTATAACATTTTCCATTTACAATAAATCTGAATAGTAGTCATTCCGCTATACAATAAAATATACACATATATTTTTGCAATATCTGTCATACAATAACAATTTTTATAGTTATTTATCTATTAATTTAAATGACACAACATTTCCTGTTCTCTACAGTACGCTATTTCATTGGAAAGTGTTACTTGGTACTAATTTGGTCTGGAAGTTCCACTGATATATTTCTGTTCCCAATTGTGTTACTTTCCACTATAGGAGTACTCTTTGTATACAATATGTAAAGAAACCCCGTCCGAACCATAAGGATAATAAAGGTTAGGTAACACACATGACCAAATAAAATATGAAATTTTACATAGTCATCATTGTAACAATACTAATAAATTTTGAAATAATCTTTTCTTCCGCGAATTAATTCCCAGAATTTGGTATTTTTTTAATAAGTGACAACACCATTTTTGACGGTATGATCATATTCGCCCGCGCATGTATTGCTTACCGCACATGTAATAATTTACCTCCTTTTGCGAAATAATATCGACGCTTGAAAGGCAATCATATCTAAGCGACAAAAATTCGTAAATTGAGTTATATACACCATTCGAAATGCCAGATTTTTCTGCGTCGTTTGGTGTATATAACTCAATTTACGAATTTTTGTCGCTTAGATATGATTGCCTTTCAAGCGTCGATATTTATTTTTAAGGGGGATTTTTTTAAGTTTTAGCCCGGCTTTGTAGGCATTAGTTGAATCATTTATCGATACCTAACAATACCTTCACGGGACGGACAGGGTTTTCTTTACATATTGTATTTAAAGGGTAGTTAAGTGTTTGGACAACAACTCCAACTAAGCAATATTACTGGAATACTAAAATATTGAAAATCTGTTAAGGATGGCACAATCATTTGTGTCAAGTAATGCTTCGTTAGTGAGGGCACTGGCTACTAACATTACTGCCTATGTGAACCAACTGGCCTTGCCTGACATTCGCCCCTATTCCCTTTTTCACAAACAAAACTAAATTTAAGTACATTGCATCTTTTTCTTTTTAATTGATTATGAAAAGGACAGAACATAATATGTCAGTTTAGACCTGTCAACTTAGTCGTCGCTTGACGTAAATTGATGTATTTCTGGTCGCCATGTTTATAATCGCGTCTAAACTGTCTATGGAATATCTTAATTTGACAGGATTGAAATAAAATGTTATCTTCTATCCTTTTCCTAATGAAATAAAGAGAAAAAGATGGAATGAACTTTAAATTTGTTTAGTTTATGCACAAGAGAATCGGCGCCATTGGCAACGTTAAAATAATATTATGAATCTCTTCATACATATATTATCTATTGTCACTATGTTTGTAACACCTAAATATCTTTCAATCACAATAATAGAGACGCGTCTCGCACACAAATATTCTTAGTAAAGTCTTGGAAGAAACAAAAAGTGATATAGATTATTTATAAAAGTCTGTAAACTGAAGAAATTGGCATTGTAAAAGTTACTATTTGATTACAACTCTGCCAACAATAATGTAGCTGAAATCAGTCTTTTGGCATTTTGAATAACTTATGGATCGATGTTGATCTTTTAGCGCATAGACATACATTAATGGACATGCCGTACGCGTATAATTTGCAGTAATTTTCTGGTTTGAAAAGAGTGAGAGAGTTGGCCTATGCTTTCGATCTAGCACTATCTCTTTCCTCATAGATGATTGATGATTTTGAGAGAGATAAAAGATAGACGAAACTTCGTTTCCTCTCTTTCTTTCGAAGTGCCACAATTGTAATCTCTAAGGCATATCCATTAGTATATGTCAATGTTTTAGCGAATGGAATAGACAAAATACGTCTACAGACATTTAAAGTCGGATATCGACATCGATCCTCGATTGCTTGCGAGTTCTGTAAACGACTTGTAAAAACTCTCATTGGAAGGTATTGTATTGGAATAGATTTAGTTTTATGTTAGCCCGTTGCAAACAATCACTCCTTTTACACATGCCAGCTTCTTGTTTACGTTATAACGGATATCTCTGACGGAATCCAACGCATTGCAAACGTTTTGCATATTGTCTAATTAATACATTTTACAACAAACATCGATGCACATAATAAATTGATGGTAAATATTATACACCTAATAAAGTAGCATATAATCAAGTAACAGGTGCTGACTGAATATGTACCTACACATAACGATATTTTAACGTATAATTGACTCACTAAATCTACTAGGAGGCGCGGAAGAACATCGATTGTGCCAATATTATAATATGGATTGGCAAATATTAGGTACATACAACAAAGTGTTCCTTAACAAAATTCTCTTTATAATATCAATCATGATTGTGCCTGATTTACGTCCACAAAAATAATATAGCACCGTTTTTTTTGAAATTAAATTAATACTTTCTGAATTTGAATTTTGGGAAATAATACTTTTTGTAACAAATTTTGTACTAAATGATTGCCCAGCGTTTGATAGCGGTGTTTCCTAGTTAAACGACGGAACGAGTTCGCGCCCACAAATAAATGCTCCTAGCTCATAATTTAAGTAATATCTTCAAAGAAACTACTATCCCACAACATTCAGTAAAGCGTCCCAGTCTTTTCAAAAGTTTATTTTCATCAAATTGAGATCTTGTTTAGACTTGATAGCGACCATTCGCTCGCGTGACGTCACTGCGCGCGCGCACGCAACCCGTCGCCGCCGCGAGACACTAGTCTTATAGTTTGTGAGGTAGGCTTAGTCATGATCTAATGAAAGCGCCTTGTTAGAAAATACCGATTAATAAAATGAGATCTTTCATTACAATTACAAATATTAATATAAAGACGATAAAACTAGAATTACATACATTATACAACAAATTATTAACTTTTGTACAACACCATCCGTCGTCATTGAGGTGTCCGTATTCTATGGTCGTCGGTTATCGTTTAACAGAATAATGATTAATAGCACGTAGCATGCGGTACAATGAAACCAACCCTTGTAAGTCTACTGTCCATATCCGTCAGGCCCGGCGCATGCGGCGCTAGCAAACCGGCCGGCCGAGCCACTGGTCTATCTGCTAAGTGCGATAGAAAATCCATGACTTGATTTCATCTGACAACATAATTGTTCGGAATGAACTTATTATGCAAACAATATAAATATGGTTTTGAATTGGAAGCCAATACGAAAATTATGTATGTTGACTTAGTATTTATATTAAATTAATTTGATTTTGATATGGCCATGCATTTGTCGTTATGTTTCATAACGATATATGTGTATCAATCACAGACGCTACTTGTTATGTTTGTTATCAGTTTTAGTTTTTCAGCGTTTCATTTTTGAATATACAACAACTATACATTTCCTTACCAATAACGCACTTATTTGTCTAAAACATATATTTCTTTTATTCAAGCTTCATACCTACTCTGACCAATAACTACAAAATATCACAGACTGTGTGTTTATTATGTATACATCTTCTCATAGAAAAGTTATGTGTCACATGGACGTCAAAAGCTAAATAGATGACACATTAACCATGATCATTATACATATTTCATTTTATTTTACAATATATACCTATCAATTATCAACATTTATATTAGATCAAATTTTATTTGTCAGAAGAGTTTGCCAGTACAGTTCAGCGAAGCGATCGCCGCGCGAGCACTGCTCGTGGGGGCGCCACACGACAATTACATCGTCATGGATATGTCTGCAGTCACAACCATCGGAGGAGAATGGAACCCTGACATGACTGCGTCCTTTACAAACATAATCATTCAGAATACTCGTATAGAAAGAAATCAGTCGAGATTTAAGCACACGTCAGCCCATTACTACTACCTACTATCTAACATTCATTGTACCTTTTATTTTGTTTTATATATGCATTGCCACGTATCCAAGTAGACTGGCGATAAAATCTCATTGGTTATCACAATATCTAACCTACTTTAAGATCTGGTACAAACTTACACATTGTTATTTTTGTGCTCATTATTAAAAAAAAATGTTTATCTCCATGGTTGTGGAATATAAAATTATAATATTGTTTAAAGGTTTTCGTGTAAGTCTAAAGCGTTTTACTTTGTATGCCGTATATTGTAATATATCATTCGTGTACCACAGAGAAGTGAGAAGTGACGAACGCGGCGTCATGCGACGTCCTTTCCCTTTGTGACACGTTATGTTAGTCATGGAGCGTAACGTTCAAACTTCGACCTAAGTTACATATTTACAACACCGTACACGAACGCGTACAGAAGCACCCGACAGTAAAAAGCACCTAGAGTTCCCCAATAGAATTTCATAAGCGTACTATTATGGACTGCCGATCGCTGCAGAAACTGCGCCAATTAACATTTAACAATAGTACATGCCTTGGCATGCAACCGAACTCACTGGGGCCGTTTATTATATATCTAAAACTTTCCTTCCGAAGAAGTAATCCTTTTTAACACTTGTCCATCCTTTCACTAACAGTTAAGTAGGTTCGGCACAAAGAACAACGAAACTGAGTCGAGTAGCGAGTCGCAACGATCACAACACCATCAGGACACTTCCTCCAGTCCTCCAAATACACGAAGGTAAGGTTCGTTTCAGCGTTTCTTGAGGGGAGGGGGGTTGTCTTCGCACACGTCTGAGGCGGACCAGCGCCGCTTGCGCGCGTCTTCCTTGACACTGAGGTTTTCGGGATGCGTTTGCGGAGGTGCGGGGGGCGCATGGGGGGGCGCAGGGGGGGCAGGAGGCGCGTGGCGACGCGGGACCAGCGACACGCACACATCGCCCACCTGCAGCCTCTGCACGCGCAACCCGTACTGTACCAGCGTACGCTCGGGCTTGCACGACGCCCAGCCGCGCCCATACACGAAGAACGGGTGCTCCACCGTGGATTCCAGCTCCACCTGGAATCATTAACAGTTTGGTTAAGTATGTTTGATTAGCTTCTTTTTAGGGTTCCATACTGAAAGGGACTCTATTACTAAGCTGTATTTCGAAAACTGGGTTAGAGTGCTGAAATTTTCGCAGATGATCTATTTTTGTTGCCACTATAACAAAAAATGCTATGGAACTTTTTTCATGCGGGAAACCGGTCGCACCGAGTTTCTAAAAATCTTATTGGGTTGTATCGCCATGAAATACCATTCAGTTAAAGTTGGTTTCTGTTGTTTTTTCTATGCGCTATATGGTTCTGAATCGTATTATATGCTGCATATTTGCACTTTCTCAATCTGCGATGGATTAAAACGATCTTTATTCTGTTCTATGGTCTCCAATTGCTGGCTTTAAAACATGTAAGGCATACAAGTTCTTATAAGAGAGTTATGTTGATGATTCGCGAATCATATATTGATCAATTTACAACCTGATAACCTGCAAATTGCAGCAAACGTAAGAAAAAATAAATTTTGCGGGCTACCCTGGATCTTTCACCGTAGAGAATTAGTGAGCGGAATTACCTGTGAGCGGTTCCTATCGTAGGTGAGTGTGAGCGCTAGCCGGTCACCCCGCTCATCCAACCGAAGCAGCGTGCACTGCGTAAGCGCGAGGTCACCGCTGCGGTCTGCGCTCATCACAAAGTCTTCCGTGCGCATCTCTTCCACGCGCCGGAGCGAGCCGTCTTCGAGCCGGATGAGCGCACCGCGGCAGAAGTACGGCGCTGGAGCTCCCCGCTCTGGTGACGTTGGAGGTTCCTGAAATCATTGAAGGAATTTGTAAGTTCAAGAAGTTCTAGGCATTTGGTCTACCTGATATGCATGAATATTTTATTCTTTGTTTTGTTAGTAGATCGTAGATTTACTTCCGTCCAAGTGAGTCTTCGAAATGCATGGTTAATTTGCTTAGCAATTATGCTTGGGTAGATACAGAAACAGAAAATATTACCTCTCTGGGTGGTGGTGCAGGCGCAGCTACGGACACGGGCGGCGAATGCGGCGCCGGCGCCGGAGGCACGAAGCCAGAGGTAGCGCGCGGCCGGAGCGGGTAGTTGGACGGCGGCGGTTGCGGCGGTGCGCGCTGGCGCTGGTACAGGTAGGACGCGTACGGATGCGGCAGGAACGGCGCGTACGCTCCGGGGACTGAGGGGAAGGGCGCCGAGGGCGCGGGGGGTGCGGGCATGGCATCTCGCGGTCGGCGCGGGGCGTACCGCGCGTATGGGCGCGGCGGCGGCGCCAGGAACTCAGGCGTCATGCCTGCCGGTGGCGGCGGGTACAGGTTCAGCTGCCCGAGCTGCCCCAGCTGGGCCAGCGCCTCGCTGGGGAGACTCGCTGAGATCATCGGACGGGCTGGAAGCGAAAAACCATACTGTTAGTGATTAAATTATTTACACAAAATTGTAAAATGCTCGGCGAAAAAATGGCGCATACAACATTCATTAATTGGCAAAGTGTGGTGTAATTGCTATAAATCATGGTATGGGACACATATTTACTTAAAACACTGATAAATAACAAAGTAGATTACACCAAGAAGCTTGTCTTCACGAGCATCGAGTAGTTAACGTCCAGCATCTGTGTTAGATCGAGTGTTTAGTATCGCGACAAGATAAGAATGTGGAGCGGCCGACGTCAACATTATAAATAGATTTTATTCACGTACATAAAAGTTAGTAATTCAGTGTGCACGCCACATGACGTGGACTAGTCTGTCGTATAAACACAGCTTTTGTTCTATTTTTAGAGAACGGTCTACCATACACATAAAACGATCTTTGTTGCTTTATCGACGCCACTACGTGTTATCCGGAGCCGCTCCAACTGGACTGGTGTGGAATAAACGCCACTCGTGATAAATCATTGTTGCAATCATACTACTTGAACCTAGACATGTAACACTATGGATGGTGCATGATATAACTGACGTAGGTTACTTAAATAACTGTGAAATAAGAAGTTATAAAAAGCTGCGTTGCTGTTGAAACTGACCTTTCCAGTCAGTCATTTCTTGAAAACAAAAGAAACGTTCTTAATTTCCTTCTCATGATTGGTTTGTTTATTAGCTAGATTCAATGAGACTTGAAAAGGGCATAAATATTATTTATTTAAAGCTACAGGCACACCGTGTCTAAAAATAACTGCGTAATTAGCTTGTAATGTTCACATTGCTGGGAGACAGGCCGCCTCTCTTTAAGAGAGCATTTACCAAAACTTAAAAGTAGTAAAAATTGAGATATAGTATTGAACAAAGAGAAACTACAACTAGAATAGGGTATTTGACTAAAAAAAAACTAATTAGTCCGTCAGTCAGATTTCCAAAACATACTAGATACGTATTTTTTCTTTTTTCATATAAACAAAAAATGAAGACGACACGGCGCGTTGGTGTGACGTCACTGCACGCTACACTTTTGCGCGGCCAGTGACGTCACCAGCCACCACTCCTGATCTTTGATGCCTTTTATATTTGTCATTTTTTATTGATTTGATAAAACAAAATATACGTGTCTAGTATTTTTTGGAAATCTGACTGACGGACTAATTAGTTTTTTTTAGTCAAATGCCCTATTCTTCGATATAACTGTTTTAGGGATCACGGTCCACTCAAGGACGCAATGGGGTCTTCATTAAACACTTCTTGCAGGACGGCTAAGCTCTGTACCGTTCTCATATGGAAAAATTCAACATGAATGATGTATTCAAATGTTTTGCAACAATTTTATGATTTTAAAGTGTCCGTGGAGTTCTTGTCCGTTCTTCTCCATAGAGACCTAGGGGAAGGTCGGGTAAAGTGGTCACCCTAAGCTTTGAATGACTGCTGCATAAATATGTATTAATTATTTTATCTCATATTATCAATTTATACTCTCAAGTTAATGTCATTTTGAAATCACATTGTTATTTTCACGTAAACAAAGAATAAACTACTATTTTTTGAGTTTTGATCAAAATGGGAAATTGACCACTTTACCTACCCAGGGAAGGTAAACTGGCCTACACCATCCACGAAGCAGGTAAAGTGGCATAGTCTCAATAAAATACACTTTTTGTTATATTTTTTTAAGTTTTATTAGGAAATAATACAATAGGCGACTAGAAGATAAAGGAAGTCAATTTTTCTTAATTATTAACCTTGATAACAACTTATAAAAAAAATATTTGCATTTGTTTATAATACGTAAAAAATATTTTAGGAACAAAATTCACAAAGAAAGTTTTTCTAAATAATCCGTTGTCTAAATGGTCACAACCCGAGCATGCTTCGTGGGCCTACCTTTTGCAGACAGAACACTGTATCCGTCCATCATCATGTTTTGATTTAGACCAAGTTTTGCCGCAGTAAAAACAGCTGGAGCTAACAATGGAGGGGTTAATGTGCCAAGTTGCTAATCTAATAATGGCGACATTAACGTGCTTGCTTGCATATCTAACATTGGTGGTGTAATTGCTAGTGAGCTCTCTTGGGTATCCTGTAGAATTGATGGAGACTCTACTCTATCAAGTGTCTCATCCTCTTTGCTGGGATCATTCTATTGTGTTTCCGTTACAGCAAGAACCGCATCTGCTTCGTTCGCTCTTGTATCAGGTGTTTCATTTTCTTTGTTGGCCTCATTCTGTTGTGTTTCCGGATCAGCAAGAGCCATATCTGTTGTTGTCTGCAGCTAAAAAGTCATGATCTTTAAAGACGTGCCGATCCATTGGCTCTATTCCACATTTACGAAAACCATTGACTGAAATAGACCGTTGGGCTGCCTCACTGTAAGCTTCGATAAAGAGTTTGCTGAGTTGGAATACAGGTTATTGAACTTCCTTGGTTATTGCGAATATACTGTTCAACTGCGCGGATGTAGTTTTTATTAACAGGCCCTACTATATTAAAGCCCTGTACTCGAGCAAGTGAGGTTGCTTCAGGGCTTCTTAGTGTTAGTTCCGGATGACGTTTTCTAAAAGCAGAAGTCTTTGCTTTTCCAGCCATTTCAGAGTCTGTATTAAATGTGTATTCTATATTATTGCATTCAGTCTACTAATAAGCCAGTCTCCGTACATCTTGTCAAGTTATTTACTAAAATCGCTTATTCATTTCCAAAATGTGATGCACCAATTCTTGTACTTGCTCCGGACTGAAAGTTGGGCGGCAAGACCAACGGCAACGGCTAAACCAATACGTTTTTTATTTTCAACAGCGTTATTTATTCCTTTTACACAACTTTTGAGCGTTGATTGAGGAACATCGAATACTTCGCTAGCCTTGAGGTAACCCATTTCTTGGTTTCTTAGTGCTCTTATAGCATTTTTCATTGATTCCGAGTCCCATGTCTGTTGCTGCATCTTCCGTTTGTATGTATTTGGCATGCTTATAAATATATAACAATAATAATTTAAATTTATTGGAAAAATTATAATTGAGACGGGTAAAGTTGTCTACTAGGTCACTTTACCTGACTACTAAGTAGGCCACTTTACCCGAAATAGCGAAACGAAGAAAAAAAATTTGCTCAAAATTTAAATGTGGTTATATTGTCCGCGTTTGCCATGAAATAACAAGACCATAACAGAGACTAAACCGTTAAATTATTGTATTATTTATAACTTTTGTTTATCACAGTAACTTATCACAATGTTTAAACCACTTACCTTAGATCATAGACCACAACAATCACATTTTTTGCTATAAAATCTTAACGCGTGAAGCAAGCGTGTTCGTGTTTACCAGATCACTAATGGCGTCAGACAGTAAATTATTTGCACATCCTGTTGATAGATGGCAGTACTTGGTTTGTCATAAAAACTTCGGTGACCACTTTACCCGCCTGGGCCACTTTAGCGAACCTTCCCCTACTACTTCTATTCTGGAGTTAAACAAGTCGTTAAAAACCTTTCTGATTCCTTTCCTTTTGTCATTCCACCAACGTAATAAAACTTAAAATCGGTTGCACCAATTTTCTTACTCTTTCTTTTGAAAAGATTTTCTTAAATGTCTAATGTTATTTTCAACGGAGTATAGATCTCTTTTTTTAAATACTTAAAATCACCATCATCATCTCAGCGTTAATCCTAGCCGCATCCGAAGCTTTTTCAGCGTTGGAATCTGGGGTCCGCTTTACCAGTCTAACTGCTGATATGGCTAAACTTCGATATTTTCCGTGAAGCTTAAATACTTAAAATAAGGCACCAATACCGCAGTGCCGATAAATTACTTCTAATTTCAGCAGCTATACGTTAGCACAAGGTTATCTCAACGGTTTCTCTGTTTGGGAACTTATCACTATTACATGAAACACGTGTACACGAGTAAATATTTTTCTACTTTGTTTGATTTTTCTACACTACGGCTGTTTGTTTCGTTACGTTAAATATACGTGTTAACGTTCATTATGTAATCTGTCGACGTTCGGAGCGTAAATCTTTAATAATACTGTAATAAACATTTGAATAAGTGCCTATTCTAATACATGCATGGTTATCTATTGCAGCTGAAAAAGGTAGGTCAAGTCTTACGTTGCATGGATGGTGAAATTTCTTTAATTTTGTATGCACGTATAGCAGATAAGTTCATAAAAGTCTTCTCAATAGAAATATTAGTCTAAAAGTAAATCATCATCATCACACATCACGCACAGGTCTCCTCTCATACAGAGAAGGATTGAGCGTAATCACCACGCTTGCTCAATGCGGGTGGGCGATTTCAGACTTAAAGTCCAAGTTTCCCCAAGCTGTTTTCCTTCACCTTGTAAACAGTCATTGGTGACCAAGATATACCTACTTAGAAAGTACATAAAACTTAGAAAAGTTACATTGGTACTTGCCTGGCCTGGAATCGAACCCGCACACTCATACTTGAGAGGCTTGTGTTTTAACCACTAGGCTAAGTAAATAATATAAGTTTATGTTGAGAGGGACATCAGCATTCCTGTGCGTGTTAGTGCTGCAGGCGATAATTTGAAGAACAAAGAATGCGCCGACGCACCTGCGCAAACAATAAGCTTTTACCAGTTAGCACATCTCTCACTGTGGGGGATGACTAGTAAGTACTCAACCTATAGATTATGTGGTTGAAAAAAAAACTTGTTAACAAAGAACTGGACGGTACGTGATGTCACGCACACTTTACTTCAGAAAAAGGTGATTTTGTTTCTCCATTGGGCCATTTTGGTGCCATTGAAAACAAAATGCTTTTTCATAATGAAATCACAGTTCTAAACACACCACGCACACTTTACTTCAGAAAAGGTGATTTTGTTTCTCCATTGTGCTCCATTTTGGTGCCATTGAAAACAAAATACTTTTTCATAATGAAATCACAGTTCTAAACACACCCCGCACACCTTACTTCAGAAAAGGTGATTTTGTTTCTCCATTGGGCTCCATTTTGGTGCCATTGAAAACAAAATACTTTTTCATAATGAAATCACAGTTCTAAACACACCAAGAACCTATTTTCAGCTGCAATCTCAGTAACGTTACATAATTCTTGATAAAAGCCGTGAAAAGATGTGAAACTCGATAGGTATCGAAACATTACACAAGCCTAGGCTTTCTAGACTTAGTCACGAACCTTTTGTGACCTTGTTGGTCGTGTAAAACTGTTTCAGAATGCCTGAAGAAAAACTAGTCATGTCTCTTGGAAAATATTGTTCTTTTTGTAAAATCCAGCAACGTCATAACTAAACGTATCTTAAGGAAACATCTCAAAGATAGGTTCACAGCTACTTCATTTTTCCTTATCTGGTTTCATGGAAAATCAAGCAAGAATATGACTATATTTAGGCTTAACTTCGTACCGCATTCCTGGCTGATTCAGTCTACAATACAAGGCATGTAATGTGTGCATAATTACAAACAGTCAATTTCGTTACGTAATAGTCTAAACGCGTGAAGTTTTTGACTCGCACAGATAGGTATAAAGTTTGTGTTTAAAAGTTATATTTCGCGAATTAGGAAACAAGATCGCATACATTGTTTGCAACTGTGACTCAGAAAAACAATGAGAGATGCGAATATCGTGACTAAGGCTTTAAAAATTCAAGCCAATTAGCTAGCTAGCTTGCAACGAGAGAGTGTCGGCAACTCGTGACGATGCACCGTAGCGCTAAGGCCCGGTTTCCACCAAAGCGGAATGGAGACATGTTTTTGAATAACCAATCTGATTTCCCAGTTCAAGCTAAGCAGAGATGAGATGTGGTAATAAAGAAATCAGTTTGATTATTCAAACACTTCTCTTCTCTCCGCTTTGGTAGAAACCAGGCCTTACTTTCAATGCTGGCAAAAGACTAGGTTATATTTTTATTCTTGTTTTTACCGGATAGTTGCCACTAAAAACTAGATTGGCTGGTACAGCAATGATAAGCAGCTACCTAATTACATAACTGATCACGATGTTGTTTGATGCTAAGCACACAATATTTAAGGTCACGTTGTCAATGATATAACTCATGAAATCACTTTAAAAAAATTGATATTCACCTTTAACATAAATGGGCGAGTGAATGGTGATTAATCAAACAGCAGGTATGTTTAACCGACCTTTAAATAGTTCCAGAGTCCAAATTACCTAAAATAGATTTCATCATTGGGATATAATGGAATGCTAGTATAAATAAATATAAAGAACGTTCTAATTTTGTGAGTTTGTGGCGCGCTGTCTGTCGGTTGTGATCGTATCGGCGTAGGCGCAGGCAGCAAGGCCGCGAGTTCGGCGGCCGCGCGGTAAAAAACCTCGTATGAATGGCGAGCCAAATTCGCGAACGATTCTCGGCGGAAGCGCTTACATCACGCGCACAACATGGCCGCCGTAACGCTCAACTAATTATTATTTGTTAAAATATTTGACAACCGCTTATTTTTTTTTTTTTTTTTTGTTTGAACAATCTCAAATGGAGCGCGTTTACAACCGATTTAAGACTTTTGTTTGTATGACAAGTATACCACAACGGCACTGATTAGTGATCGGATTTTACCAATCTTGAATATAAAGAATGTGGTTTTAGAATGGATCTTTTAAATATAGAAAGGGGTTAATCGAGTTGTGAGGTAATAGAGCCACTTTTACAACGTGAAAACAAAATCGAAACAGTAGCACACCGTTCTGAGATTTTTACGACTGCTCATAAATAAGCGGAAAGTTACGAGAGTAGAGAGTATCGTTTATAAAGTAGCATAATAACACTATGGTGTTATTAGGCTGCGTGGCGGGTGGCTGCTGGCAGGGCGGGCGGTCGATAGGGCGCCGCCCGTAACCCACTTCCGACGCCCCTGACCTTGCCGCCGCCATTCACGCCGCGTCTTACAGCGGCCGCCAGACCCCCTCGCACCCCCCCCCTCCCCTTCCCAGTGCCGACCCCCTCAACCCCCCTTCCCCTTCCCCCACCGTCACGCACGCCGCCCCGCTGAAACTTACAAATGGTCGGCTTATTTTGACTTTACGCTTGATTCGACTTGCTGGGATGTTTATCAAACATCTGTTTACGCAAAGCAAGTTTTATGAAACTTTAGGAGATCCTGAATCAAAATTTTCAGGAAAGTAAACACGAGTTGTGTTAATAACAACTGGATGGATGCTGTTTTAAGTCCTGAATCAAGGAAGAATTGAACAGTCAACAACATCTACAGGCTGTTCGATAAGTAGACAATAATATTTGTCTATAACAAACAGCAATCATTGTATTATATTAAAGTAATTGTAATAGAATCACTTTCTTTATCCTTACTAATATTATAAATCGGAAAGTGAGTTTGTCTGTTCGTTCCGCTTTCATGCCATAACTTCTGAACCGATTGCTTTGTAATTTTGCAGACGTAAAATTAGAAGTCCGGATTAAATAATAGAGTAATTTTTATACCGGAAAAATTTGATATTCCCGAGGGAAACCTAAAAAGCGCGATATAACCGAATTCCACGCGAGCGAAGCCGCGGGCAGAAAGCTAGTTTAAAATAAAGTAAAGAAGAAAACACTCAAAGATGACTACTACCTAATGGTGGAGAATAAAATGAAAATATACAAATCCTAAGAACTGGCGCGAACCTGTAAATTATGGAGCGAATAATTTACATTAATATTAGCCGTAGGTACAAGTCTATCTGTTTCATGATTATATTGTGTCACAGCAGACATGTGTTCATTATTGAATTAATTGTACAGGAGCAGTGTCCAATCGGCGTGAATGCTATAATGTGATATGAAACCCACCTGTTCCAGCCAGCTGTCGCAGGCATTATATCTAGGGATAGTAGGGATGTCACAAATGCTAGACGCCTGTTTTGATTACATAAGTTCTCGAGCCAAGTATCTTAGACTTATTCGTCATTGTATCCATAGCAATAGCCGAGATAATCTCAAGTTTGGAAAAACATAAATCAAATATTTACTAGAAACCAATTTAATTTTCTTGAAGATTAAAGTGAACATTTCTTTTGATCAAAATGATATCTGTAAAAGTGTAAATATTAAACGGCCCATGTTTTTCTACAGGAAAAAAGCGTTTCCATTACCTAAGTACTTAATTTATCCACCAGCTGGGGTGTACTGTAAATGAAGTGTAGAACTCTTAAATACAAATACAAATATTTATTGGGACAAAAAATACATTTTTTAATTTTTATGTACAATAATAATGCATTACAATAGGTACAATAAGTTTATCCCTGTTCCGTAAACCTGGCTAGGCTATATATGCAATTTTGGCAGATATGTCAGTGGACTAGCTACTTAGTTCTTGAATTTTGACCTCGTGTAAAACCTTAAAAATATGAGAGTGAGACGGTGAAGAATGAAATTGTATGTAGTAAGAGTAAGTGTTTGATGATTATGTTTAGAAAGTGTTTGTGGTGTGTAGTGAATTATGGTAGAGTGAGTGTATGTTTGTATGTGTAAATATTTAGCGCTTATGTGAAAACAAAGTGGATATTTATTATATTACATACTAGCGGCCGCCAGCGACTTCATTCGCGTGGAATTAGTTATGCTCAGCTCCTATTGGTCGCAGCGTGATGTTATGTAGCCTAAATCCTTCCTTGGTTAATGGGCTATCCAATGCAAAAAGAATTTTTCAAATCGGGCCAGTAGTTCTCGAGATTAGCACTAACAAACAAACTCTTCAGCTTTATATATTAGTATAGATATAAGTTAAAATTGATTCCGTTCGTGATAGTCCCGTTTAAGCAGCCATTCAATTAATGTACCTACGTTTTAGTTTAAACCTTGGGAGACCGAGACTGTTTAGGTTTTTTTTGACTTTATTATAAACTAGCTTTCCGCCTGCGGCTTCGCCCGCGTGGAGTTCGGTTATATCGCGCTTTTTCGATTTCCCTCGGGAATATCAAATTTTTTCCGGGATAAAAGGTAGCCTATGTTCTTTCTGGGGATCTAAAGATTGTCTGTGCCAAATTTCATCAAAATCGGTTGAGAAGTTTAAGCGGGAAAGCGTAACAGACAGACAGACAGACAGACCGACAGACAGACAGACAGAGTTACTTTCACATTTATAATAATATAAATATGGAAGTATGGATGTACGTGCTTATTAAGTAGAATTTATGCCTTTTTTTTTTGTTAGGATGGGAAATCATCAAATGACTTCTCCCGCTCTGGGCGGAGCTGAAGGGCGTGTCAGACTTTTACTGACTAAAACCCACCCGTGTTCCTTCACTTGCCTGTGGGACGGCCAGGGCCACGGTTTCTTGTTTAACCAACCCGCAACCCTGACCCAGGAGGCATCGGTTTTCGTGGACCCCGTCACGATGTGCTGACATCTCTTTGAGGCACGCGTGAAACACGACGCGCCATCGACTGGGGCCTGGTCCTTACCGGGCGACGAGCTGCCCATTGCTCACCGCCCGCAGGCCCGCGCCTATGGTGGCTGGGAGTTTGGTGTCATCTCCCGACCAGGGCGTCTCCTGCGGCGGCTAGAGGCGTGAGGGCGCTGGGATTCCCGTTGCCTTACGCGCTCCGCCTCCTCCTTTGCCAGCATTACTGCTTCGCAGAAGGTGGTGACGGTCTGCCATGCACTCTCGCTCCGGACCATGGCCTGGACCAGGGTCGGACGCGAGAGATCGTCGCCGATCGCCGCTACGAAGACACGGCGGTGCTCTACCCAAGCCGGCAGACCTCCACCGTATGCTCCACCGAGTCCTCAGGGCGATCCACACAATGGTAACACCCTGGCGTTTCCTCCCGCCTTATTCGGAACAGGAACCTCCCGAAACAACCGTGTCCGGTGAGGACCTGCGCCAGGCGGAAGGTGAGGGCGCCTCTCTAGCCACTCCTCAAAGAGGGGACTTACCGCCGCTATTGTGGCGTGCCCAGCATTGGGTTGCGACAATCGCACTCTCCATGTTGCCATGAGATCCCGCCGGAGCTCTGTCCGCCATACCGCAATTTCTCGCGGCAGCGGAGTTATGCCCCGGCGTTTTGCCTTGAATAGAAAAGAGCCCAACCCTAGCCAATCTAGCGAGTCGACATGCAAACGTTACATGTAATGGGTAATTATTGTACACATGTAGGTACGATAAGCATTACTTGGCGCAGTGTGAACTCAAGAATAAACAGTTAATTATATCGACTCCACGTATTGTTGCGAACCAATGTTGAATTGCGTTTATCAGAACAGCAATTGTGATTCGTAATTATGCAGTTCTACTCGAGATAATGTAGAGTTAGAAGTCCGATTCCTTTATTTGCAAGATTCTCCTAACATTTATGATACTATTGGGAAAAAATTGCGCTTTACCATCAACGATTGCATCATTGCTTACCCATCAGGCGGGATTGCGGCCAAGTACTTGTTTATAATTGTAAAAAAAGTTTAAATGTTTCATCTATCATCCTTTTTTTATAATTTATATTTCTACATTAGCTATTTATTGCCTCTAGTGCGATTAATATATTTCATACATTAAATAAATAACTTGCTTAGTTCATCAGGTAAATACCTACCTATGGACGACAGCAGGTCAAGCTACCCGAAACTGTCAAATATCCCCAATCAACCTTGAGCCTTAAGCCTTCAGCTATAAAGTTGAAAATCTAATATAAAAATTTGACAGATTGTAATAGCTTGGTATGCTGTCGTCTGTACTTTCTGGTGGTTTGTGTATTCGCGTTCAAGCTGACTGTGGCAATCATGGTGGAGGTCAATATGTGACCAAACACAAAAAAAGCCAGCCCCGATTCTCGTAATTTTAAGAATTTTCACTGTCAGATAATTAGTCTTCATCCGCCATAATATACCTGAACCTAATTTTCCTATTTTGACAAGTTTTTGACATTTGTTTGTGTCAGAGGTGAGACTTCGACAAGTTTTGAACATTTTAATGACTTCAATTAGCCTTCAGGACTGTAGTATTCTCGGTTACTCCTGCCGATCTATTGTGTTAAAATCTGACAGTGACAACCTAGGTGAAATGAGCCGTCAGTAGTGTCAATCCCTACGCCTAGCATAAGGTGCAATGACAATTCACTTCATCTATGATTTCACGGTGAGAATTTACAGAATATACCGAAAATTAAAAAAAAAATTGTTTGAAAGTGTTCAAATATTTTATCCGGGTATGCAGCATTTTTGAAATATGTATGTGGTCGATTGTGGTGCATTCCTTTAGCGAGTTAATATGCGAGCTGATAGTAATATAGTACTTGGTCGTAAATTTCGTAAATCTTATGATAATATTTCCTATGATAAGATCAATTGTGGTGTAATTCCATGCTCTGTACATGTGCGTCCTATTGACAAACAAAAACGTGAACTGACTGACGTATATAATCCCCTCAGCTGAAGTGATAAGTCACATCTTTATCAGTAACTGCTTTACGTAACGTATTGAGAATTATCTACAGTATTAGCATCCATTAGTTTAGTCAAACACATCATGCATGATTGACGTCAATGTGGCTATTGTAAATTAAATACACCGCAATTAAGTCAGATTAAATGCTAGTCGAGTTTTGAGTTAAATTTCAAAAGATCTTTCAATGATTTCACGGCTTAAACCGTATCTATCTTGTCCATGAAATAAAGTGGCTATTACATCGACAAAAAATGGAAATTTCATTTAGTCCTCTGCTGTGATCTTTAAGTTGCACCGGGAGTTAGATTTGTGCTCAGAAAATGCTTTTTATAGGCGCATCAGTATTTTTTACAATGTACTAGTAGCGGGCTAAGGCTTAAATATTTATATTTCAACGTTTATATTTAACTCAAGAAAAACATATTAAATCAGATCATTCACCACCACATTTGCATGTGCAAAGTGATATAAAAAGCGAGTACTTGGTCAGAAAGATTTCATTACTGACAAACAAAGTAGGTATAATTTTTGCACGCGTCCCTGTTCCTTTCTATATTTATTAGATAAGCATCACCCCTATGTGGGATTCTTAGACATGTCTTGGAAATTATTATATTGCTTTTGAAATATTTCATTTCAAACAATGAAGTGACAACTGCATTTCTTACGTAATGTCAAATTCCATGAGGCCAATTCTATTAATTCAAAACGTTTAAAATCTAGTCGCATTCTCATCTTGGCTAAAAGCAAATGTCAAAATGTCGGGAATTTCGAGAATTTTTGGACAGATTGAGACTCAGGTAAGACAGTGAACGATCTAAAAAATACGAAAAATCTCCCTCTGATCAAAATGAATTAATTTCCGCTTTCATGAATGTTAACTGCATTCTTTCGAAAACTTGCAGTACTAAGGTAAGGTGTCATATAAATCAGAGGGGTGTAGTTAGGGTTGCCAGACCGCCGGGAAATCCGGGATTGTCCGGAATCTTGCCTCTTGTCCCGGAATGACCTGTTGTCCCGGAATGAGCGGTAATTGTCCCGGATTTGAAAAAAGTTATCAATCTTGTGTAGAACATATTAAGAAAGATGATAGTAAGAATTTACAGTGTCACATTTGGAATGACCTTTTTTTTTTTTTTTTTTTTTTTAGCCGTTCTTGCTCGAGAGAGTCTCTGTCGACGACTGTCCCGGATTTTGTAACTTCCTATCTGGCAACCCTAGGTGTAGTACATATTGAGTCTGTGAGGCGATAAAGAGGAACCATTTATAAAAGTCTACGTGGTGAGGTTCTGTTGCGAACGGCGAGGCTGAATGAACCGCGCTAGTCACGCGAAGCCTGTTACGTAATAAAACTGAGTTTCCACAATATTACTTAGCTTACTTGTTTGCGGTAAAAATGCAACTGACGTGTTAATTGCATTGCAGTAGTGCTAATTATAATATTAACTCGCATTTTGATTCGTATCGAGAAACCGGCTCCGGTGTGTTAAGGACAGTTATTTCGAGTTTCGTTTGCAGTAAGTACCGCACGTGCACATACCGCATGTACTTGTGGTTATAACAAAACTAAAGCAAAAACTGCAGATCAAAGTATTATTAATTAATAAGCAAAAGATTAGTCTTTGTGTTAGTATTACCTGTAGAACAAAATCGTATATCCAAAGATTATTCTCAAAGAATCAGAAATCATTTCGCGATATAAATGGCGATCACGAGTTAATAACAATCTGTGGTATTTGAGTTCACTAGGTTTAATAATGACAAGGTAGTGAACTAAATTATCTCGCGTAATTGCCGGTTCTGATGGCCACGGTTTGCGTCGAACCTACAAGGAGGCGGTGTATTCGTTTAAACGACCAATTTGGAGTCCAACAACAGTTTTATTGAGTGTATCACGCAATAGGAGAGCCGAGGCAAACAACCCCGCCTACACTCGCGACTCGCGACGGTACACCGACAGACTTCTATTTACATACACGTCAGGGTTGCCAGATGACTTCTGTGTACACGTAAATATAGTTTATTATGCGATGAAAATAACATTCTAAAATACGATTTCAGCACTGAATCTATTCTCGTTCATGTCACAATTATTTAATCATCATGTCAGCACGCTGGCACGGCATGATGCGGCTGGGAGTGTTATTTGAAGACAGACGATGGCGATAGTATTTGCAAATGGTTTTCCTCAAAGTGATAAAGACGGAAGTTGAAGAATGTTAACCTCTGACAACCCTGAGAGTGTCCCATTATTGTTAAGCTGCGGCCACCGTCGCCCACGCGGCAACACACCGACAAAGTAGTGTTGATGTGTGTGCCACCTGTGTGAACAGGCGCCATCAATATGCCGAGCCAATTGTATGAAAAACTAGCGCTGATTTATTTATATTTGTAAAGGCAGTTTCAATTATATGTATTCTAAGTAGTCGTCATAGGGGAGATGTTGACAAATAAACAAGTAGGTATTGTAGTTTTAGGTTTTCCGAAAAGGTGTTGCTGACAAGAATGAACAAATATTTTCCGGATAGTTGTTGGTGTTGTCTGATCATGATGAGTCCTGCTTTATAGAAGCAAAGCGTAGAAAATTTCCATGGGACGTTTAAAATTCATTGAAACTGTTTCGCGTGAATATAGAAACGAATAGCTGCTGCATTAACATTAATTAGCGAGTTCGACGACCGCTATCGAACTAAGTATTTTAAAAAAAACCTTTCGTTTCTGGCCCATTGCATTGACATTGTGGTACTATATAGCTCTTCAATGAATTAGTAATTACGTTATAAAAATAACAAGTGGCTACAACTGTGTAATCAAAAATACCTACTCACTATAGGATATGAAAATACGAGCTTATGTATGAATGATTGTGTGATGTATCGATGACTGATTTTCAAAGAACGACGTAGGCAAGGTAGGGTTCTGGTCCATTAAACATTTATGAATGATTTACTCTTAAAATATTTAAATTGTTTTATTTTGGACCTCGACTTATTGATAACAAATGGACGGTCATATTATTTTTATTGATGTGATGTCTCGAACCGTAAAGTACTATAAACCTTTAATAAAAATATTTAAACTCATTTATTTGTATTACAAAAGAAAAAATAATGGACTTGATCTAAACGTTAATGTCAAGGTTTAATCCTACACAGTTTGTAAATTTAAAGCTGCTTTCAAAATTATGTCAGAGGCCAGAGCAAATTATTTGACCTTTATTTGTCACTACTACAAAGGTAAAAACAAATATTTATCTATTTGGAGATAGATAATATGTATAGGTATGTTTACAATGAAATAGCAAAACAAATATTCGTAATCAATACCCAGGTCACTTATTCAGAAGACCAATAATGTCACAGTAGTTAATTGGAATAATTTGAAACTGTGCATTAGTGGGAAAAGCGACACATGATAAAATTTTGCGGGTGTTAGTCGGTTGTCAACTTCGCCCGCGCCCGCTCGTCGCAAATGGACTTTATTTTAGGTTGCATTACTTAGATACACGGCCTTTTGAAATCCGGGTCGCTTCTAATTTTAATCTCTCTTCCCTGTGCCATTTATATCGGATATTTTTTTAGCTCAGTTTCCAACTGCAGAATCAGTTTCATGTAGATATTTGTAGGTATTTAGGTAAGTGGTTCACACTCTTACATTTTAAAATGATTCTTGAGATAAACCGTCATGGCAAGACTTACCTAAGGTGAAGTTAAAATTTTTTAATTAAAAATATGTATAATAATAAAATGACTATTTCTGGCACTGGACCTGAGCACCGGAGCGTTAGCAGATGATCACTCTCTACCGTGGTTTGCGCTACCTACCCTATCTGGGCTAAAAATTCCATTGATCCTTTATAACGATGAAAATGAAGCGGTTGAACCGTGAAAATCTTGTACGGTTCACAGCCTACCGACACGGCTACACCGAATGGCTTTTACATGTTACTCAAAAGTAAAAATACTTGTAGAGCCACTTTAGCGGCAGACATGAACGTGTGAAATTAGAAACAAAATAAAAATAACCACTTCTTGAGGCAAGCAAGCTTGATGTATCTCACACAAAGGAAATTTTAGTAGATAAGTACATTTGTCTACTGATTAATATCAGAATATTAATTTCGAATCTGAGTCGGTAATGTTGCTAGAGTATCTACTTTCGACTCAAAAATTAGTAATAAGCAAGCAAATCAAAGCTTTGTATTGATTATTTATGAAAATATTTCTCTAAGTAGACTACTTTTTGCAATATAAAGAATATTTATTATGGCTATTAACCATAGAATAAAGAGGGGAAGTAGGTTATCTGCGACCCAATCCGCGATTTAACCTTTTGAACGCCAATCACTTCTATACAAGTTCGAGATTTTCGTGCCCTCAGCGCCACTACTTGATTAGAAGTAATCACAGTATAAAATAAATTTACGACTTTTACAAGACCTTTTATTTTGTTTTTATGGAAATTTGCCCTGTTATCAACCATATTTTTAACTTTTTCACGCATAATAAGTTCTTATTTGTTTAATTTTCAATAGAAACAAAAACGCCAGAAAATATTTTAATGCCCCCAGCGCCAATTACTTGATATCAAGTAAGCCAGTGATGGGACACGACGAAGACCTCGCTATATTTCATCTCGTCGAAATGATCATAAATACTATTATTGCAAGAAAATGACGTAAATATAGAATATTTTATAAATATTGTACACTTTAAACTAGGTTTTATTTACCTTAATCAAGAATTAATAGGTTTTCTAATCATTGTCGATAGTGAAACCCCGTTTGAAAAACCCATCCCTACAAAGTTAGTTAGTTGTCGGTCCGTACACGCCACCGACGTGTATAGAAGGAAATCTGTGACGTCATAAGCGGACGGGTTTCAAGGTCATAGTGACCTTGTGCATTTTAGTGTAGTGCAATGTTTACATCTTGAGTTGGCGCACGTGTCCTTATAAAAAAAATTGTGACTGTGAATATGACGAATTATTGCGAGTTGTTCAAGTCTGAATCAGAATTTTGAAATAGTTCGTCGTCTTGACATTCCGTTAAGTCGTCAACTTCCGTTTCAGGAATTTTCTTCAGTTTTCTATTAGTTTCTACAAACCAGAAAAATAATTGCGAGTATTTAGCGACACCATTAAAAAAAAGGTCTATAACATCTCTGTGAAACAGTCTTGTGTAAAACAGACACTTACCCTCCATTTTATTTTATTTTTTAAAACGTATAAAACCACGTATTTAGCTTCTATTAATTGTATTTGTTGTAAGTACACGAAATAAATTATGCAGGAATCGGTTGAGTTTATGCACGTGTAACTCGACCACAGTGAATATAAAATGTATACCATAGAAATCTAGACATCCCTAGAACAGAAAGGATTTTGACGTGCCTCGAGCGCCAACTACTTGATATGAAGTAGAAGGATTACATTTGGAGACAAATAGGGATGTGCCTTGTAGAACACACGTCTAACAAATTTAAAATTCTTTTCTTTATTGTGGGGAATATATCCAGGTTTTCATATTGTTTTTTTTTATGAAATAAAATAAAATATGAAATTACGATTACAGTTTTTATTTAGCTTCGTAAATTGGTGAATAAAAATTATTTTAAATGTATAATATTATTTGTCGATAGGACACTAATCCCATCCCTACGTTTTACTACAGATACGTTATACATTTGTAGTGTGGCGCAGGAGGACACATCGCGTATTATATAGATGGGCGTTCAAAAGGTTAATTGCCTACTGTCTTAGGGTTGACGACTGTCCGCGCTTCGTCGGTTACGGTTGTCGCCCAAACCGCTAACAAATATTTATAGACTAAGAGCTTATGTTTAAATTATTTGCTTCGTATTTAGTTTACATATACTAGTCAGTTTTTTTTTTTGTAATTTTTATTTTTAATTTTGTACACATAAAGAACCATATTTATTTTTATTTTTAATTAATACAAATATAAATAATACAAACATAACATCTATTGAATCACACATTTAATACAAAATTACAAATTAGTTACAGAAAAATACCTACTTTCTTCGGTTTCGACTATTACGAAACGCGTTGTTATTAAACTTTAATGTGTAATATATCCGTATCCTTGTAAATAACTTTTAGAAATATAATTTGAAAAATATAAGTCTTTTATTTGTTCATAAATAGACATACCAACTTTGCAGTTTATGTGATCATTTTTTAAAAGCTAATGTGCCGAAAAGCCGTGACGCGCGAACCTCGTTCCGTGCTAGCCGCGACTAGCGCAGTCATAGGCACTCTAATATTGTGTTTAGGTGTGCGTGCGGCGACGCATAGATACTATGGCGCACACATACAAGCCGCGCGCGGTCCGTTTGTATGAAGATAACGTACTTCCCTCTCTTTATTCTATGTATTAACAATTAACTTATGGACCTCACTTGTTTATGAATCTTCCTCAGCCTATAGATGTCCACTGCTGGACAAAGGCCTCCCCCAACGCTTTCCACGATGACCGGTCTTGTGCTGCCCGCATCCATCGGCTTCCCGCGACCTTCACCAGGTCATCGGTCCACCTTGTTGGGGGTCTCCCTACGCTGCGTCTTCCAGTACGTGGCCGCCACTCCAGAACCTTGCTGCCCATCGGCCATCGGTTCTACGAGCAATGTGCCCTGCCCACTGCCACTTGAGTTTAGCGACTCGCAGAGCTATGTCGGTGACTTTGGTTCTTCTGCGGATCTCCTCATTTCTGATTCGATCACGCAGAGAAACTCCTAGCATAGCTCTTTCCATTGCCCTTTGTGTGACTCTGAGCCTTCGTATGAGGCCCATTGTGAGCGACCACGTTTCAGTTCCGTAAGTCATCACTGGCAACACACACTGGTCAAAGACTTTCGTCTTGAGACACTGTGGTATCTTGGACGACGAGAAGATGTAGCGTAGCTTCCCGAACGCTGCCCAACCGAGCTGGATTCGCCGAGACACCTCTTTCTCGAAGTTGGACCTACCTAGTTGGACTTTCTGTCCCAGGTATATATACTCGTCAACAACTTCGAGTGCAGAGCAACCAACTACAATTGGAGTGGGTGCGACATGAGAGTTCGACATGATCTTCGTCTTATCCATGTTCATTTTTAGACCCACTTGTTGGGAAGCTCTGCTGAGGTCATTGAGCATTTTGCCCAAGTCTTCCAGGGTCTCAGCCATGACCACGATATCATCTGCGAAGCGGAGATTAGTGATGTACTCGCCGTTGATGTTGATGCCAAGTCCTTTCCAGTCCAGGAGCTTGAAGACATCTTCCAACGCAGCAGTGAACAATTTAGGAGATATGACATCTCCTTGTCTCACTCCACGCTGCAGTTGGATCGGTTTCGAGTCCTGATCCTGGAGACGGACTGACATGGTGGCGTTTTTGTACAAACACTTTATCACCTCAATGTATCGATGGTCAATTTGGCACCGCTGGAGAGACTGTAGCACCGCCCAAGTCTCAATCGAATCGAAGGCCTTCTCATAGTCCACAAACGCCAAGCATAGTGGTTTGTTATACTCCTCGGACTTCTGTATAACTTGCCGCAGCGTATGAATGTGGTCTATGGTGCTAAAGCCTTTTCGGAAGCCTGCTTGTTCGGGAGGCTGGAAGTCGTCAAACCTGCGAGCGAGACGATTCGTGATGACCCTAGAAAACAGCTTGTAGACATGGCTCAGGAGGGATATCGGTCTGTAGTTTTTCAGGAGGGTATTGTCACCTTTTTTGAAAACAAAACCACCACGCTCCTGTGCCACGCCTTAGGCGTTTCGCCTTTAAGAATGACGGAATTAAATAGCTTCTGAAGCGCTTTAAGAACCGGTTTGCCACCCGCTTTCAGAAGCTCAGCCGTAATTCCATCATCTCCAGCCGC
Organism: Sesamia nonagrioides; assembly: GCA_017933935.1. Taxonomy (NCBI): domain Eukaryota; kingdom Metazoa; phylum Arthropoda; class Insecta; order Lepidoptera; family Noctuidae; genus Sesamia; species Sesamia nonagrioides. The sequence continues at coordinate 66,032 of JADWQK010001419.1, forward strand.
CTTATCGTTCTTGAGCTGTTTCAGGGCCATACCAATCTCGTACAGGCTGACGTCCGGGATATCGTCGGTGTAGTGTCGGGTTAGTCTGGCTCTAGGATCATTAGCCAGGCTTACAACAGGTGCGTGTGTTGATGTGTATAACTCTCCGTAGAATTTCTCGATCTCACCCAAAAGCTCGGGCTTGGAAGTGACGATCCTACCATCCCCAGTCTTCAGCTTCGCAAGTAGACTCTGTCCAACAGACAATTCTCGTGCGAACACTTTGGAGCCTTTGTTCCGCTCGATAGCCTCTTTAATACAATTTGTATTAAATTGGCGTATATCGCGAGTCAGAGACTTTGAGATCTGTCTGTTAAGGCATCTGATGCGCGAAGCGTCATCAGGGGATTTTAAGATCACCTCCCGTCTTTCTTCCATTAGCCGGCGGGTGGGACCGGAGATCTTCTTCTGTCTTTTTGAACGGAGGGTTTTGTAGAACTTAGACCCTTCCGTTTGGAGAGTTTCCACAAACCTGTTGTTGTAGTCGTCCACATCTACGCATTCACCGAGGCATTCGAAGCAGTTTTGTAGTTCGATCTGAAAGCTCTCGGGGTTTTGGAGTTGTGTTGACGCTGGACGGAGCGTAGACTTCATAAGTCGAGAGCGTTCGAGCCTAATGTTGAGGTTCAAGATGCCTCTAACAATACGGTGATCACTCCCGGTTTTTACCGCATGGATCACGGAGACATCGTTGAACACTTGCCTTCTCGTTGACATTATGAAGTCTATCTCGTTTTTGGTCTGACCATCGGGGCTGAGCCAGGTCCACTTGCGGTGCAATGGTTTCCTGAAAAAAGAATTCATCGCAAAGAGTCCTTCCCTTTCCATGAAATCCATTAGCATCTGACCTCTGGGATTCCGATTTCCAACTCCAAATTGCCCCACTTTCGTCTCGTCCGCCTCTCGCATGCCCAGTTTTGCGTTAAAGTCCCCCATGACAACGGTGTAGTGGGTTTTGGAGGAGTGTATGGCTCTACTGACGTCCTCATACATGGCCTCCACCTCATCGTCAGAGTGTTTAGACGTCGGGGCGTAGACCTGTATAACCTTTAACGAATATCGTTTTGTTATTTTCAGTACAAGGTACGCCACCCGAGTCGAAAGGCTCCCGACTTTAACCACGTTGTTCACGAGGGACTTGTGGACAATAAACCCGACACCACCCTGGGACAGCTGGTCGCCTTCCCGGAAATAGAGCAGGTTGCCAGACTTCAGGATTATCGAGTCCTCTCCCTCTCTTCGGACTTCAGATAACCCCACAATGTCCCAGCGCAACCGGCTCAGTTCTTCCTCCAGTTCGACAATCTTCTCATCGGTCCGTAGTGTGCGCGTGTTAAATGTTGCCAGGGCCAAAGGTCGTCGTTTGTGATGGTAGCCGGACCTCTGCCGGAGATTCTTAGCACCCCTTGCTCCGCCGTAACCGAGTCCGCTACCGTAGACTGGAATAGCGGAGCTGCCGGGGACTAGGGGCCTGGGCTGTATCGTGTGCATCATTGGGGGGGTTTGCCATAATCCCCACGCTTGGCAGGCGGGTTGGGGATCGCAGTGATTTGATATTACACAGGAGAAGCGCTGCTGCCCGCTTCCCTGGTGATTTCCCTTAGTCGCCTCTTACGACACCCACGGGAGGATATGGGTTGGTACAATTCTAGGCCCGGTACCACACGGGGCCTAGGCCCGGTACCACACGGGGCAATGTTTATGAATGATAAAAACATTTTGTTTCATAAATTGTGAAATGGTGATATCCAATTATATAACTTTTCCAGTCACGCGTTTCATGATCGAACATTATCTTATCTGCTATTCAAAGATTTTGACGCAAAGAAATCCTAAAGGCCATAGTCGTGTGTTAGTCGGAACTACGAGCCGTAGATTAAAATGGAATAGAATCGTTAGAGGGCAATGTGAAGGCCATGAAATGCTGTTTGATTAAAATAAAGTTGATTCATTTTCACGAGTTATTCGGTGTTAAAATCTGGTATAATCAATCATCGGGTTGACAGTGACGTAATCGGCGCTCTCCCGTCTCCTCGCCATTTGATGGAACGTTTATTGGCGTCGTTGATGGCGGATACATTAGCAGGCCGCTCCACTACTCGCATCCTCAGATTCGCAATCGCTATGCCACGTGGACAGGATATGATACACTTGTTAACAACGGCATCCCGAGAAATGAGCATTAATTGAAACCTACATACAAGTCGGCTAGATCATTTTCCTATCAAAATTGACCTACATTAACTAAGTAGGTAGGTAGGTTCCATTTCTAACTTACAATTTGTTACTATATTCCAATAAGGGCTGAGTTCTCAATCGACTGATAATTTTGTTTAAATAAAATTGACCTCTGACTATTTTTGTAGGTATCAGAAATCCAAAATTGTTCCTCGGATGAAAATATCTGGTGTTGCATAAATCAGCCCTAATTCATAAATAAATACCCATTGATAAGGTTACGATTGATTTATCGGAATTCCCGCTGAAGATTAAATCGAATATTAGATAAGTGTCACATTTTTATTGAATGACTGAAACTGATTACATTAGAAAAAAAAATGATAGGTTCTGATTCATTGAATTCTGTCCGGATATTTGTTTTTTTTTTAGTTTTAGGTTCCATTTATGAATATTTTATTTTTGCCTACATGTCGTCCAGCGCAGTTTACATTACAAATTAATTACGAGCAACACAGGAATTACATACTGTTTATCTCCAAATAATATCCCTAAAGCCATAAGTTAATTGGGGCCATGTTTAAAAGGAAATTAATCGATTAAACTATATTCGGGTATAAATCGTTTGAGTTAATACCTAATAAACAAACGTTTTCCTCTTGTATGATATAAATGAATATTTATAGATATGGGTACCCTCCACGCGATAACTAAATGGTAACCAAATAATAATAAAGTATTGAGCGACGTATTTGGTAAGTAGGTACCTAATGTGCCAATGCTTATTTAGGTAAAGATACAAAAACAACTATCGCAGAATATATTATGATAGCAAACTATATAAATTACGCCTATCAATCACTATTACCAGCAATGTCACAATTTTTCTGTAAGTAATTTTATTTCCTTTTTTGACACTTGGCGAAGAAAATTGTAAAGCGTATAGAGTATTAAGGCAATTCAGTGCGGGAATACATACAGCCTAACAATGATGCCATTTACTGGTTCTCAATTTAGCGCTGGGTGCTGTAAAGTTGGATGGGCTTGAAAAAGTTTCAATTTTCAGGTTTGTGATTCCAGCGCTCGAGTAAGATTTTAGAATACTGTGAATCTGATCTTGTCCAGTCCAAAACTGGAAATCTAACTTTTCATTAATCATGAAAACAGAGAGAAAATTCAGCAATGTCATAGAAATTGCGATCGATAATTTATCAGCGTTATTTCCTCTCACACTGTCGCAAATACCGTGTCCGGCTGCCAAACACATTCGGATATTAAGCACGCTTATCCGAGAATAGCGGACATCAATCAAAGCGTCGCATCAATGCTCAATGGATAGTGTTTTGTGCCAAAGTGCCAAGTGCTTTCCCCTGCGTGATAACAGCCGGCCGGTAGCCGGCCAGGGGATACGCCAGCAAGGGGACGCGCGGAGCAGTCCGTTCATTCCTCACACATAAATAAACAATTGCAGCACCCGCTTGAATCTGTCTGATATATTAGTAGTGTCTGCGAATACTGCCTTGATAATAACAATTACTGTTAATTCTCCAAAGGTCACGCAGTTATCTATCACGCAGATTGTTGTGTTAATTAAAAATATTTAACACCTAAAATATATGCATGATATGTACATATAACTTGCTATCGTGGTGGGTTGGAACTAAGTAGAAAGTAAGTTGATAAATGGTTCGCCTTATGTTTATAAGGTCTGCGTGTCCTATTTTGCAATATATTTGCAAACATATCGATGCTGACCTCGTGTGAACAGTTATTGCTTCTCTATTTAGATTCCATTCTTGATTGTTACACGCGTAGGCTAACGCCGTCGTCCCTTGCATACAAAGAGCAGATCTTAGTGGCCGCGTGACTAACCTGCCAGGAGGAATTACCATCGATTGTATGCTAAGCAGCGGTGACTGCGGCCGCTCCGCTACCATTGACCGGCCGACAGAACGACACCCTCGGCTATAGGATCCGACGTGATTATCAAATGCCAAATTCAATTATAATGGCCTTGTTGCCATAAAAGTCGTGGATACGCAGCAAACAAACTTGCCATTTGTGATTAGCAAACGGAACTTATGAGTAAGTCTATTCATCGGGTACCACATTACGTAATAGTTTATTATTGTGCTATTATGCATTTTGTGGTCGTGCTTGCAGTGGTTGAATGAGGTTGACTTGGTAACAAGGATTGTTGACATAAACGGTATCGCCAACCTGCTAAACACGTGTTTCGAATGGACTTTCAACTTCTTGCGTCGTTACTTTTACGTCGGAGAAATTTCGAGGTTTCTATAACTTGATATCGATTAGGGTTCGCTTCTAGGTTCTCCGTGAGTCCTATTCGTCTTCATCATCATTGTTATTAAAGATTATTTTAACTTTAAAATTGCCATCCAATGTATACCTACTATTTACTGACAAAAAATTAAGACTACAATCCATTGCTTCCTTGAATGCTTGCTTTGAAATAAGTACTCGTTTTAGTCCCCGCGTTCCTTTTGACGAATTTGCATAGTACCTACGAGGTCACGCGCATATCAGAAACATATCGGTGTAAGCTTTCAATAATTCACCACAAAGAAGAGCCAAGGTTATATGAAAGTTACATTTGATTGATTTCGTGTTTGAAAGAAAAACACGTTCGTACAAGTATTTTTAAACAAGGTGCATAATAATATTTAAATGTGTTATGGTGATGTAACAAATCACTCTGTTATTCAACCGTTACCAATTTATCTCAAGAGAAAACAAATACTGTTATCAATGTGTATAAGCAAGTTTGGCTTTATTAAAATAGATCTTGTGGAGAAACATATACGGACAATATGTTTGGAAAACAACACAAACATATATATAATAAAATAGATCATGTTACTACAGAAATGTAAACAGAAAATAATATACTGATTGTATATTCTGGAAAATTCCGAAATTAGGAGTTCCTTGCCCCTCAGTAACGTTAGTATCGCTATATCAGCAATAAACTCCTGATTTGGTGTTCCCATATCTTCCCATTTACAGTATCAAGGTACTTACAATTGATTGCAAAAACAAACAGTGTATACCGACTGAATATTACCTTGTTATCAGTGGCATGTATATACACTTCCCGGGTTAATTCGAGTGAATTCGGCCACAGCGCTTATTATCACTTGGATGTTTTTTTAACTGGCATTGGGTCAGATAAGATAATTCCTATACCAGCTGTTGTTGCCATCTAGGCAAGTGCTATCAAGTGACCCGTTGTAAGACCATTTGACCCACCAAGGTTCTTTGAAGACGAACGAATATTTTTAGTTCAGCCTTTGTTTTTATCATTATAATGATGGCCTGATCGTACCGTAGTGTTGCGAACTTTAAACTCTTCTGAGAATGAAGGCTGCGCTTCGTGAGTAGTCTTCGCATTAATAAGTATTTCAAGTTCTACGAATCTCATCATGATAAATAGCAGCATTGTTCATTTTAATCTATTCTCTAAGTCTTTTTGTAATAACCTGTCGTCTTTGTCGCAAATACTGTATTACCTTGGCAGAAATGAATACTTTTTGTGGCTCTGGACCCAAAGGGTGAAAACGGTTCCCGTTGACTCCATTGCCCGTTTGGCTGTCTGACACCATTCCGTATATCATGAACCGAGAGAGCTAGAAAGTTGAAATTTTCACAGATATTGTAATAACAACAAGTCTTAAAAAAGTTTATTGAATGGATAATGGTATGAAACCCTCCGTACCTAAGTCGGATTCCACATGAGCGGTTTCATAACAATTATTCTTACCTGCATCAAAATTAGTACCTACTAACAAACTACAAGATTTCAGTAGCGCTCTGAGGCTATGATATTTTCTTCGGGTTGGTGTTGACGACAGAGTTTCTATCAGTAATGTTGGACAGTTCTTTTGTAAACGGAAGAACAGTGATGCTCTAGATCTCCATTTGACCAAGTGCGGTTGGCAGATATTTTGTAATTATATATTTCGCTGATAACATTTGCTGATACCGTCGGTCACGTACACACTCGTCAACTTTTCACACGAGTATAATATAGAGAATTACAAAAAAGCAACCAGACCACACTCTGCACTAGAAAAAGTCTGTTTTGAGCAAGGTATCCGTTGTGTTCTGAGTTCTGACTAATTTCCTATAGTCGCACCTTGCTGACAAAAAAACGCTTTAGTTGCGATAGTACTCGTAAAACGATTAACTGGCGATAACATTGACAAGTAACACGGATGAAGAATCACCCATTAAACAAGAAATACTACTTTTATCACTTTTTACAGGCGCTACGAATAGAATCAATTAGCCAACAAAAAGTTTTTAATTCAAATTATCAACAGAAACGTCGCCGTGACCGAGGTCGACATAGAAACAAGGTAGGTTGTCAATTGGAAGAGTAAATAATAAATATTTGGAAGTGAGAGCGACGCATGCGGATGTGAACTGACGTCACAATAGAGGCACACGCCACAAAATACCACCATTAGCCCACGGCTATGCTTTTGTTGACACATGCGCACGCGTTCTTCGAGGAAGAACCCTCTGTCAATGGACCGAGGAAGATGCAACTCGCTGTTTTCAAAACGTTAGCCAGAATCGCCAATACTGGGATTCGAGAGCGAAAATATGTATTGTCAATACGACGAAAGCCAGCTCAGGGAACGAATGATTCACAGCGTACTAAATATGCGTGCTGCGAGTTTAGTTTTCACCTTTCTAATTGCCTAGTTAGAAGCAGGGTTTATCAATAGGTGCAATGCTTATAGTAGACGTCCTTGCAGAGCGCTCTGTTACAAATTTTGACGATTATTGCTAGTGCTAGTTGGTTGTAAGGCACGGTAAAATTAATAGGCAACATTGAACTTGAACGTGTGTTGCGGTGCGTGCGGATGACGTCACTTACACGTACACGTGCGAGGCAGCGGCATGGCGGCACCACTCGCGCCGCGGCCCCGCAAGGCCGCTGCCTATCGCACCGGCCACATCGCGCCGCACCGCCGCCGTGCCACCGTGCGCGCCTAACTAACCGTGAACACAGCCTCACAAGTATACCTATATAACTATAAGTATCTATTATATAACCATATACACACATTGAGTGGCTGGTAGGTACGTTGAACGCGAGAAAAGCCGGTTTAAACGTGTAATTTCAGATAGTTAATTGATCATTCAGATAGTTTTGTAATATACAGTAAATATCATTACATTCAATTAATTTCTCAATTATAACGGAGTTATTGGCTGGATCATGGCTACGATAATGTTATGATGACAAAGATGGGGAGATGGAGAGAAAACATAATATTTATACTTTTGTAAATTGGTAATGGATTCCAGTGAATTTTCGTATGAAAAGCAGCTTACCCTGAAATGCTTAAAACAAAAGCAATATTCAATTAAGCAAAAATAAGAAAAAAATAAGTAATTTTCCAACTCACGGCTAATAGGTTACAGCTCTGTATCGTACATTCTCATGCTCGGACTTACACGAGAATACTATTTATAACTGCACAAAAATCGATAAATGTACACATATCGCGCTAATTTAAGTACACTATCATTATCAAAACCATCCTTAATAACAGTGATAATATATGCAGGTATTTACGTAATAATCGATATCAGTAGATAATAAAAGTAAGTAATTACGTTTTTTCTTAGACGACAAATAATAGGCAGAAAGGCAAGAAACTGGAAAGGAAAACCCTATGAGTAAGTCCATAGCCTAGGTTTTTTTTTGCAAAGTTGAAAGTTACCCACATATACATATATGTGGGTAACTTTCCACATATGTGTATATGGTATTGTTGACAGATATTATGATTATGCATAAGAAGCCAACCCAAATTTTTGCAAAAAGGATTCATTTTCAAATTGGACTCCCAATATCATCATCATCTCAGCGTTAATCCCAGTCGCATCCGCAGCCCTTTCAGCTTTGGAGTCTGGGGTCCGCTTTACCAGTTTAACTGCTGAGTTTGGCTAAACTTCGATATTTTCCGTGAAGCGACTGCCGTCTGACCTCCACAACCCGAAGGCGATATCTAAGCATTGCAGTTAGACCTAGATTGTTAGACTTTTGAGGGTTCCAACAACCCGTAACGACTGCCACTAGATGTTCGTATGGCAACCGGGACCAACGGCTTAACGTGCTTTCCGAGGCACGACCAGACCAGTGCAAATATTCATATGCATACAAATATTTGCACTGTGCGGGGATCGAACCCGCGCCTCCTTGCGCAACGGCCGCGTTCGATACCGCTACGCCACAGAGGCTGTCAATTCAAAGCTGTCTACTCAAAAATTGGACTCCCAATATATTATTTTACTGAAAAAGCAGCTAAGGAGAATCTTCAGAAAAGGAATTAATTAGAATACGGAAAATCCAATACAGTTAACAATGTTAAGTGTGTGTCATGGTTCGTGGAAGCTGCAGCCAGCAACAATTTGCCTCAATCTGCTATTCCTAGAAGTTATACCAGAGACTGTTGCTAATTTTTATCACCTTAGTTATCTTAGTTAACCAGGATTCGATCCCGAAGCAAAATTAGTTCTGATTTGGAACTATATTATTGCAAATACGATACGACTGGGGTATATAAAAGCCTGCTTCTACAGGTTTTTCCAGGTCAAAATCCCAAAAAGATAAACTGTTCAATATAAATTTTTAATAATAATTAATTAACGATGTATGCGCCAGTGCAGTGATATTCAAATCGCGGATAAAACAAGGATTTGATCACGGACATTGCGGTTTTTTTACTTGATGTCGACTTATGCAAAGTGCCTTTCTAAGGTCGGAGTTGAATCCATTACCGTGGTGTCGTAACTTATCGTTAGAATCTCATTTACCTTGCATAATATGGATACACATGATTGCATGTGTCTTGTCTAATGTGCTGTTCATTACAGTTACGTTCTTTCCATAAATGAGAACCTATGGCATAACTGTATCTCCTTTCTTGTTTAATCTTTGATATTATTTATGTTTAACCCAATACTTAATCACCATTTGGTGGTAATTTTCCATCGTCGTTTAACGAGATTATCATCCATACTAATATTATAAATGCGAAAGTAACTCTGTCTGTCTGTCGGTCTGTCTGTCTGTCTGTCTGTCTGTCTGTCTGTCTGTCTGTCTGTTACGCTTTCCCGCTTAAACCTCTCAACCGATTTTGATGAAATTTGGCACAGACAATCTTTAGACTCTGAGAAAGAACATAGGCTACCTTTTATCCCGGAAAAAAATTGATGTTCCCGAGGGAAATCTAAAAAGCGCGATATAACCGAACTCCGCGCGGGCGAACCCGCGGGCGGAAAGCTAGTGTAGAATAATCCTTACTAATATTATATGTAAATCGGAAACTGAGTTTGTTTGTTTCTTTGTTCTGCTTTCACGCCGTAACTACTGAACCGATGGCTTTAAAATTTTGCGGACGTAAAGTTAGAAGTCGGGATTAAATAATAAGGTAGATACTTTTTATCCCGGAAAAATTGATATTCCCGAGGGAAATCTAAAAAGCCCGATATAACCGAATTCTTCGCGGCCGGAAAGCTAGTGATTCTATAAAGAAAAACAAACTTCAAGTGTACATTTTGTGTAAATGCTCTATCAGTATGTTTTCGTAAAGTTATCATTTAAGTGCAAAAAAGATTTAAATTGCATATCTCTACATCGGAAAACAACATAAATATGTAAGCGTGTTTTAAGATAGAACGAAGATAAAAATATCGACCTAGTTAGTAGATACAAGAATCTTCTATGATAATATGTACCTATAATCAGGAAACATTGTTGCTTAGCAATATACATATTTGTCAATCTACATCAATCAACAATAACCAATTAAGTATAGTAATATTCTGTTATTTTCATAGATATGGCTTTTTATTTTATACACATCTACGCTAAAAAGCAAAGTATTACTCGATATTATGTATAAAAATTCTTCTGATTGTAGAAATATTGCGTGCAAAATCTTTAAAAGCATTGTTAGTTTTTCAAGTACCTACCTAATCTATGTAATGACCATGCCAGAAAAAATACAATTCTTTAGGTACTCCAATTATAATAGGAACCTCCGACAACTAGACGCAACGGTTTATTGATAAAATGTAATTGAGATTTTTGATCGCAAAGGATATTGCAAAATCTGGTACGATTATGAAAGCCTCTAAAATCACGAAGGCCGAACGAATTCAATAGATATTGAAGCTGTCATTGTACAAAATGGTGATATTACATCTGAATTTTTTAGTGTTCCTACGTCGTCCATGAAAAACTGAACGATAACTTGCGGAATTTCGAATTTCTAAAGCCCTTATCCATTTGCATTTTCAGCGTGATTTTACTCATATTTTATGATAATTATACTTATTACTTTATACCCAATCTACTTATTTAAATAATATTCACATAATGTTTATCCTGTGTTTAATATCAGTTGGAATAACCACCAACAGCCGCCATAATCCACGCACTAAATGCGAAAACTAAACCCGTAGCATACCTAGAATAGAACATATCAGCCTCGGAGACTTCTTTCTACAAAATTGATAATACCATGAAACAAATCAGTGCTTGTACAGACGACAGCACATCAAGCTACTACAATCTGTCAGATTTCTTTATTAGATTTTCAACTTTATCTTTAAAAGCATTAAGGCACAAGATTGATCGGGAATATCTGACAGTTTGGGGTAGCTTGACCTGCTGTCGTCCGTACTAATTGGCTTGTATCCTAAAAAATAATTTAATGTCCATCAGATAGATTTATAAAAAATATTGAACACGTATTTTTTATTTTTTCTTTCATTTAAATACTTCGGAAGATATATTGATTTGAAATGTCGCATGACGTCACGCCGTGGTGCAAAATATACCACGGCGTGATGTAATTAGCCCCCACTCCGTAACTTTGATACGCTATATCTCAGTAGTTTTTGGTAATTTCGACAAAATAAAAAATACGGGTCTAATTTTTTTTTATTATCTATAAGACGGACTAATTATTTTTTTGATTTTCATACCTTGGATACATCCCTATTCTTCGTCCGATAGGTACCTAGTATGCGTCCACAGCTGCAATGCAGTAACGTATTAACACGGCGCATGCAACATTCGCTCAGTTGGCGTATTTGCGTATCGTACTTCTTGCATAAGTGGCGTATTTCGCAACACCTTACTACAGTGTAGCCGCGAAAGCTGTGACGTAACCACTGCGCAGGCGCTGCCGACCCATTGATTAGACCGAGCTGTGAATGTAACCAGTTACTTAATGCTAATCACTCTTATTCTCAATTATAACACTGAAGAATAAGTGATTTTCATAGTGTGTCAATTGAAATAAAAAATAGAACAGATAATCCGGCAAGTATTGAATAACTTTGTATAAAATTGCTTGCCCTGATAGAAACAACACGAAATATATATTCAAACACGAAATCGTTTTCCACGTGTAAGATTTTCTCGAAAGAGTTTAAGAAAATACTTGAAATACCTTTCGCAACTTGTATCTACCTGAACATGGAGATGAGTTAGGTGTTAAAATATTCTTGCAAAAGAGGTTAGTCGTATTTTTAGATAGCACTAGTGTCACAAAGAGGCGGCCGGTCAACAGCATTGATCAAAGTGCGTTTCGAATAAATCGAGTTGGGAGCAATATAAATTACATGCGTACAAGTCATACGAACCTACATACGGTGAAGTTATGAGGATATCTGCTTAACCATCTGACTAGGAGAGGATTATAACATTTTACCGTCTCGAAAATAATCATCATCATCTCAGCGTTAATCCCAGTCGCATCCGCAGCTTTTCCAGCTTTGAAGTCTGGGATCCGCTTTACCAGTCTAACTGCTGATTTTGGCTAAACTTCGATATTTTCCGTGAAGCGACTGCCGTCTGACCTCCACAACCCGAAGGCGATATCTAAGTCTTGCGGTGAGACCAATTGTTAGACTTTTGAGGGCTTCAACAACCCGTAACGACTGCCACTAGATGTTCGTATGGCAACCGGGACCAACGGCTTAACGTACTTTCCGAGGCACGACCAGACCAGTGCAAATATTCATATTCATGCATACAAGTATTTGCACTGTGCGGAGATCGAACCTACGCCTCCTTGCGCAACGGCCGTGTTCGCTACCGCTACGCCACGGAGGCTGTCAAAAACCGTCTCGAAAATAATAGGATATAAAAATAGGTGAAGCCTATAGCATAGATAATAGGTATTATAATAGCTTAATTTTGTTTTATTTTTCCTATAAGATGCATAGAAATTGGTCTAGCAATAATTTATACACATTTGAAGCAAACTTTTCATACTATAACAATAAAGAGAAACGCAGGAATTTTAAAAATAAAATTAAATTGATAAAAATATCGATAACGGTCAAGCACTAGTTTATAATTATTAAAAAAAAAAAAAACGTAATCATATGCACCCTAAAGAGTGAGCGCGGAATTTATCAATGAATTTGTAGCGCGATCTTATGCTTGCAAATATTCTCGTACATACAATATGTAAAGAAAACCCTGTCCGACCCATAAGGATAATAAAGGTTAGGTAAACACTTGACCAAATATAATATAAAATTTTACATAATCATCATATTAACAATACTAATGAATTTTGAAATAATCCTTTTTTCCCGGGAATTAATTCCAATTTCCCCGAAATTTGGTAATTTTTAAAAAAGTGACAATACCGGTATTATTATAAGCGAATAGCGACGCGACCACGTCACAGGTGCCGCGTGCCCTGCCCCCCGCCGCCCGCGGAAGGGGTTGTTTACGCACATGTATTAAGTTACCTACCTCTTTTTGCGAAATAATATTTATTTTTTTAGGGGGATTTTTTTTTTTAAGTTTTGCCTGTCTTTGTTTGTAGGCATTATTAGAATCAGTTATCGATACCTGACAATACCTTCACGGATCGGACAGGGTTTTCTTTACATATTGTATATGGCTTTAATTCCATTTACACAACACACCATTATTTTGACAGCCTCCGTGGCGTAGCGGTAGCGGACGCGGCCGCTGCGCAAGGTGGCGCGGTTTCGATCCCCGCACAGTGCATGTATTTGTATGCATGAATATGAATACTTGCACTGGTTTGGTCGTGCGTCGGAAAGCACGTTAAGCCGTTGGTCGCGGTTGCCATACAAACATCTAGTGGCAGTCGTTACGGGTTGTTGGAGCCCTCAAAAGTCCAACAATTGGTCTAACTGCAATGCTTCGATGTCGCCTTCGGGTTATGGAGGTTAGACGGCAGTCGCTTCACGGAAAATGTCGAAGTTTCGCCATTTCAGCAATTGGACTGGTAAAGCGGACCCCAGACTCCAAAGCTGAAAAGGCTTCGGATGCGACTGGGATTAAAGCTGTGATGCAGATGATGATAATGATGACCATTATTTTGGAGATGATAAAAATTTAATCTGGTATAAATTTCCTCTTTGATTGTTAGTATTCTCCTGCACCTGGTATTGTTTATGATCGCTAAAATCATTCCACAATTGAAAGTCAATGGGGATAATACAATCTAAAAGTTATCTAAATTCAGCCTACGTTGCACGTTGGTACGTTATATGTTCTAAAATAATCAAATTCAATCATACGGATTACCTTCCTGCTTATCCATACTAATATTATAAATGCGAAAGTAACTCTGTCTGTCTGTTACGCTTTCCCGCGTAAACCTCTCAACCGATTTTGATGAAATTTGGCACAGACAATCTTTAGACCCTGAGAAAGAACATAGGCTACATTTTATCCCGGAAAAATTTGGTATTCCCGTGGGAAATCTAAAAAGCTATAAAACTATAAACCAACTCTACGCGGGCGAAGCCGCGGGCGGAAAGCTAGTTTAAAATATTTTACTGAATCAGCCGATCAATTCTGTAAAAATCTCACTGTGTAGTTGAAAACAATGAAATGTTAAACTTAGAGTAAGCTGTCAATGAAAATCAAATCAAAAGTAATTTATTCAAATTAGGCTGCGAATCAGCACATTTTGTACGTCCATAAGACAGTACCCCCAAAACGCCCGCCCTTCGTCACTTCCTCATGCTTTTACTAGAAAGAAGAAGTGGCGGAACAAACCCCACAGCACCACAGCTTTCTGTTCATTTAAAAAACACACGACTCTATACAATACTATGTATAGTAATGAGTAGAAGAAAACACAATATAAAATGAAATTATTTACCATACGCCAGCTAGCCACGCCAAAATATGTACCAGCAAAGCAAAAAAATAATTAAAATATCATCAATCCCTAGTATTTCTTGGAAAGATATTAGCCCCGCTTACTTCTCCTAAGTTTTCACAAAAAAAAAAAAAATTACATAACGCCACTTGTATAATCAATTAATTCACTGGCAGACAGCCAGAGTTTAAAAACATAATATTATTGTCTAGTTCCTGTTATGAAGAAAGTAAGAAGGATTTTTGAAAGTCCCTCTCTGAAGAGGTCAAAAAAAGGATGCATCGTATAGAAAATCGTCTTTATTGCCGATGGGAAATCGCATCAGATATACTGCTCGTTTTTCAATATAACTAACTTATTTTAAAACCGCTCTGTCGCATGATTCTATCTATATACATAAGTATTGCCATGTATACCAAGATGAGCGTCAATACAACTTGTGAAAAACAGTTATCTACGACTGGACATTTCCTGGAACTCCAGAGAAAATCCAATGTAAACCTAGGTCGACATACATAGGTATTGAATTACAGACACCCGCTTTCTGCTAAATCTAATGCTTCCTCCTGTCAGAATGAATCACAACCCCATATCGTCAAGCAAACTTATTGGAACAATTTTATGCTTTATTATTTAGAAAACCTGGTCCTGTCAAATTAATGGCATGGGATTTCTGTTAAATACCAATTCATATTTACAGAGTCGTTTATCATATTGTTGTATCCTTCTCAATTGTCTCGGTAAACAAGTTTATTTTCAAAAACCGGTCATTAAAATAAACTTCTTCCTATAACATTTATGAATTAACTTAAGTCAGATTACCCACAAATAAATTGTCGCCGCTTATTGATGATGAGTACTTTATGTTACTTTATCGTGTCATAACTCGTATCTCAACATAACTTAATGTTAAAACTCGTGTAGATTAATGACAGCGATTAAAAACATGTCCACTAACAGTTAACAGATAAAGAAGTAGGTACGTCGAATCGCTGTGTTCTACACATAAGGCCTATCACCTTTATGTGCATTGCTGATAAATGAAAGTAAAATAATAGTTCCGGTATTGTTTGCCACAGATGTATACATTGATCGAGCCGAAGGTAACAGTACAAACATCCAATCACAAGGGCTGTGTTGACAAACACCCTTTAATATAATCATTGTTTACCTTGCAACAATGTATGTTTGTAATGCATATTATTTAAATGCAAATTGTTTCACGATTTTCATTGTTTCAGTTGAACCAGAAATAGCCCGTGATTAAAACTGATCGTTCAGCTTTTTGTTAAACAAATATCGCAGGTTGTTTCCATTCAGGAGTGCCTCGTGACAATACTATGAAATATGCAGATTTTCCTGTAAATTATACGAGTACTTAGTTAACTAACTTTTGTGAATATAATTGCACTGGCGTTCATTTACACGATAATAAAAAATCGTGTGGTGATTTCTGAATGACCTTCCCGTTTCTATCTTGGAGGTGTGATAAATTAATGATGGTAATACTTAAATGAAAATCTTTCCTGGATTTCGTCGAATCACTAAGTCGATATTATGTTCTGTATACTATTTATCTTTAAGTAAGTAATAAAATAACAATACGAATTTTATTTGAAAGATAGGTTTCTACACTTCGAAAAAATCAATACGTATTTTTTTGGAAATCCATGCGTATGGGACATTTTCTGGGCTAACAAAACCTTATATGGCCTAGTAAAAATGTTCCTTGACTGCGTGGGGTCAAGTGGCATCGATATGATAATAAAAGTGATGCTGACGTTAAAGACTACCGTCGCATCGCCGTAACTGAACACTGAAACTAACCTCTTTAATTGTTTACATATTGCAATAAGATACCATCTTTTACGCTCGTGAGAACGCGAATATAACATGAACAAAGTTCACACTATTCACTTCCATGCTATGTCTAGACTCTAGATGCGCTAATAAATTCACTAATGGCGCCGATTCTCTTGCTCATGAACTAAACTAATTTTAAGTTAAGTGCATCTTTTTCTTTCTTCATCATTAAGAAAAGGATAGAAGATAACATTTTAGTTTAATCCTGTCAAATTAAGATACTCCGATTATAAACATGGCGAATAACTAGGCAGGTCGGAAAATGCTAAATGTAGAGCTGAATTAAACGGTCTCAAATATCCCGATTTTTTTTGCGATATCGCTAAGGTTCATATTAAACTTCAAAGCACGTATAGCGATTGTTTTTTTTTTAATATATATTTCATTATATAACAGAGGTAGGAAATACCAGTCAAACTAGTATGCTATAGAAAAAAATATCATATCTCTCTTAGGTCAAGTGTCAGTAGTGTAACAGAACAGAACAGAGTGTGCAGAACTGAATTTAGAGTTTGAATGTTTTATTATATTTTTAGGTACATCTAAGTAAGCCACCTATTATTAAAAGATTTGATATGATTATATTTATATTTACGTTTGACCATTTAAAATGCTGGTAATATTTATTTTTAATTTTCTACTCCAATTTGTATTATTTCATTGAATCTTTGAAATATTTCATTTACTGACATTATATTTTATGAGAATTGGAACTTTTCTACTCAATTTAAATTTCATAATTTTTTACTTTAGCGACACTTAGCGTCACTATATTGTTGTCTTTAGGCGGAACATAATAGGCAGGTGGTTCAAAAAAAACATTATGTTAGGTTTTTATAAAACAACTTGATTAATTGTTATAATATAATATACCTATAAGTAATAATAAAGATGACTATATTCCAAGGCTGAGTAATAAACATAACAAGTTCTTTATGTAAATCACAGTTAATCGGGCTTATAGTAATTAACAATAAAACAAACTGTTCAATTGCTCGCCACTTGAGAGTATTATTAATAATACGCATGAAACAATAGGTATGGAAACTATTAATGTATTGTAGGTAAATGTTGCGTGGATTTCCATTTGTTGCTAAATAATTAAAATAATTCAATGATATTTTTCTGTTTGAGCAAAACAACATCCTTCCTTGTATTACGTGCTAAAATGTGGTATTATTAATTTTATATTGTGAATTTAAATATTAATTGTTGTATTTATGTAATGTTCATATCATTGAATCCCTATTTACTGAACGGTTGGATTTCCTACACTATTGTTTTGTAGGTGATTCCTATTTTGAGCAATTTATTATCAGGATTCTTCAGAAAGCCCCGGGGTATTCCCAGGTTTATTAATAAATAAAGACTAGGTTATTTAGTCTAACAAATGTAATTTCAAAATCTGCTTGTTGAGTTTTGTTTTAAAGAAAATTCTATAGGTAGTCTTACAATAATAACGATTTGGATTTATATATTTTATATTTTGTAATGGGATAAGTTTTAATAAGCAACTAATAAAATCGTCATATTGTAGGGTCATCTACAATCGAGTTGTGAATCGACTTAGGAAATAACAAAGGAGATACTCAGGAAGATGATGTTGAATGGAGAGACATCTGAGCTCCACTTTACCTAGCATATATTGTATCTACAGGATGTTAAAGATCCCGCGAAATGGAGAAAGCGGACCTCGGGCTCCAACGCAAAAGCTGCGGATGCAATCGGGACTAAACGCGGAGATGATGATGATATTGTAGGTTCAATAGTAATCACATAACTGATTACTTATCTTACTGTCCAGCTCTAGGATAATACTACAGAAAGTATTAACCTGTATTTAAGATAAAGAGATACCTAAGGCTATAAAAGGGGCTGACAGATAACAAAAGATGCCGATTTACTTCCAGCGAACTGAGCAGGAACAGACCTATGAAGAAACATGCCAGTCTGTCAATAAACTAGACAGCAATAAAGATTCTGAATTCCTTTGAAGATAGTTCATCTACCTTTGTCGTCCTCCGTGGCGCAGCGGTCAACACGCCTGCCTGCGACGTGGAGGCCCCGGGTTTGATCCTTTGATCCTGATTGGCTTGGGACTTGGATGTTTATCTATATACATAATATGTATCTATTATAAATATAGTATCGTTGAATTAGTATCCCATAACATAAGTCTCGAACTTACTTTGGGGCTAGCTCTATCTGTGTGATTTGTCCGTATATATTATCATTTTTCATTTTACAGCCTCCGTGGCGTAGCGGTAGCGAACGCGGACGCTGTGCAAGAAGGCGCGGGTTTGATCCCCGCGCAGTGCAAATATTTGTATGCATGAATATGAATATTTGCACTGGTCTGGTCGTGCCTCGGAAAGCACGTTAAGCCGTTGGTCCCGGTTGCCATACGAACATCTAATGGCAGTCGTTACGGGTTGTTGGAACCCTTAAAAGTCCAACAATTGGTCTAACTGCGTGCTTCGATATCACCTTCGGGTTGTGGAGGTCAGACGGCAGTCGCTTCACGGAAAATATCGAAGTTTAGCCAAAATCAGCAGTTAGGTAAAGCGGACCCCAGACTCCAAAGCTGAAAAAGCTTCGGATGCGACTGGGATTAATGCTGAGGTGATGACTTTTCGTTTTACAGCGTATGAACAAACCAATTGGTGAAATAATCTAAAGAGCTTCGAACATGATACGGTTCTAACAGCTTGCAGGTCATTATTTACCAACCTATTTTATGTTCACTTGCAACGTAGCGTTCATTCATGTCTGCTAACTGTTTATATAAGTAGATATATGTGGCTATGTACAGAAACAAAACGTGTATGTTTATGAATACAGGTATGCGAGGTATTATCGTGGCTAATACAGCTGATACCGTCAGATATGGCTACGTAGGCGGGCTCGGTAGCTGGAAGCCTGATAACACACCCATGCACACTCGTGCCTACTTGCATGGCCATGTGTGCGTTTGTAACACTATTTGTGACACAAGCCATGATAATCATGGCTTGTGTCACAAATAGTGTTACACATGATATCTCTTTGTTTTCTTTGCAACCGCCGCTTGTTATCTTACAAATGGGTTCTCGTTTATTTAATAGGAATCGTGCACCCTTAGCGGAGTGGAATTACTGTTAAGTTAGTTAATACGCGACTTAATAACACGTTGTGGCTCAGCAGTATGACAGGTAAATATATGAGTGATATAGGACAAAATCGATTAACTGTTAATCCATAGCGAATATGATACTGGTGATAAAATTTTCATTAATCTGCATTTATATCAGGTTTGTAGATAAGACGAGGAAGGCAGTGCTAGTGCAGTTTGAGTATTTAATTAAGTAATTATGTACCCAAACTGCACTTGCACCTAATTAGGTAATTAAGTACCCAAATTGCACTTGCAGGTACTTATGGTAATAAATTAAAAAAATAAATATGGTATGAATTAGGCATGGTAAAGGTTTTCTGTAAAAGATCGCTCTTAGCGATAAGACTTTGTAAAATCTTTATATTTATGTTTCTGTAATATTATACATATATGGCGTACATAAAAAAGAGTATTCTATTCTAATAAATACTTGCCGTTCGCGTTGCCTCACACAAGGAATTTCTTCTATATCGTGGGTGCGTTTACAAACATATAAACACACATACACAGCCAGACCCAGAACTACCTATAGGTCATACAAATATTTGTTCCGCGCTAGGATCGAACCCGCGACACGCAGCTCAGTGGTCGATAACTGAACCACTGCACCACAGTGTCGTCATCCTACTTATCTTACAATAATTATTTTTAACGTGTTGTCAGAAGCCCTATAGTCTGACATCGAATCTTTCGAAGTATCCTATTACACTGTGAAGGTCAGATACTTAGCCGATCGATTCTCAAAAAATCTCTTCTATAGGTGAAGTTAGCTGTCAATAGTGTCAATCCCAAGTATTAGTGGTAGGCCATTAACATCGGCTGCCGGCAGAAGTTACCACCACCTACCAGACAGTCTTGCCGCCAAGCGATTCGTCGTGTTCCGGCATGATGTGTGGTGAAGCCGTACGAAGCACGAGTCTGAGCAGTTGTGTGTGTGATGTGTGTCTGGTACGATGCGCCAAATGTTGTTGTGTAGGGAGTTTGGTCGTGGAGGGTCTCCAGATCAATCTCCCTCTGGCGCAGCATCGTTGGTCGTGTTTCAAAACATTGCATCACCTCGCTCTACTGCCGTCTTCCTTCCTATTCAATCAGTTTTTTTTTTTTTGAGTGTATAGACGCTTAATAAACTAGTGCGTTTTATCATCAACGATTGCATCACTGCTTACCACCAGGCGGGATTGTGGTCAATCTCTAGTTTATAATTAATTTAAAAAAAGTTGGGAAATGGCTAGGAAGATGATAATGACAAAATTTTATCAGTTTTTTAAAGGTCTGATTCAGGTCGAATTTAGTTAGATTATAATTAAATTTTAAACTAACTTTATAAATAACAACATAAGTCTGAGAATTTAATGAGATTATAACTAAATTTCATTTTAATAACAGATTATTAAATAACTTTATAAACGATGTTAAGTATGAATGGTGACATGTGGTCAGGAAGGAGGTGGCTGCAGAAATTAAATTTAAGCTATAATATAAGCTAAGATATAAAGAAAATAAAAACATATCGTGTCAAAGTAGCATGTCTCATTTTAAAATGTTTTGAATGTAGATTGTTACAGAAAAATTAAGAACAATAAAACTGTTCAGTTTTTGGTAAGTAAAACCAACGGATTGGGATTCAACCCAAACCCGGTTTCATGTGGCGCCCAAATGGCAGTACCAGAGATTTTTTGCGAGAGATCGCATTGTTCGATGCGTATCGCATGTCCTTCGATGGACTGTTTGTCTTGAGTGTTTTTTTTATAGAACTTTATCCCTGGCCTTAGTCAAAACCGTAAAGTAAATAACGGGAAATAATTAACAAAAATATTATGTATTCACTGCCTACTAAATTCCACAAATTACCTACTTAAAAGCAAGAGATGTGATTTTCAAACATATTCGCGTTTTAAAATTCTTTTCATATAACCCGTTTTGTACCTGCTTTGTTCCAAGTGAATCTTCGTAACTGTCTATGTACCTGAGATGGGACCAAAAATATCATAAACCCTTCTGTATAAACAGTGAATTCATTACTATAGTATCCATAATTATAACGCGGCCGTTGCGCAAGGAGGCACGGGTTCGACCCCGCGCAGTGCACATATTTGTTTGCATGAATATGAATATTTGCACTGGTCTGGTCGTGCCTCGGAAAGCACGTTAAGCCGTTGGTCCCGGTTGCCATATGAACATCTAATGGCAGTCATTACGGGTTGTTGGAGCCCTCAAAAGTTCAACAATTGGTCTAGCTGCAATGCTTCGATATGATATCGAAGATGATATCTTCGGGTTGTGGAGGTCAGACGGCTGTCGCTTCATGGAAAATATTGAAGTTTAGCCAAAATCAGCAGTTAGACTGGTAAAGCGGACCCCAGACTCCAGAGCTGATAAAGCTTCGGATGCGACTGGGATTAACGTTGAGATGATGATGATGATGAGTAGGTAACCATAATTAAAAACAAGCATTTTCATTACAATTATCTACGTATTAGCAAAATGACGTAAAAAGTAAATAAAATCTCCGCCGCCGCCGGCGTCGCCCACGCAATATAACTTTCTGTAAAAGTTTCAAAAAGTATTATGTAGAGTTACTTAATACAAAGTTAACTCATACATCAACTTTTCAGTCGTTTCTTTATAGTATTACTGAACGAAGGCCTTAATGGGAAACCGTAGTCGATGAATATTTAAAAATAAATTCGTTAAGATTTAGGCCTACGAAAAAAGGAAGCTTTTGTTTGGTTTCAGATAAGTCTCTTAATGTAACATAGGGCATTAGCAAGTATATTAAACATAGTCCTTGGAAGCATCCTTACTTCCTTACTAATATTATAAATCATAAAGTGTGTTTGTTTCGCTTTCACGCCGTAACTACTGAACGGATTGCTTTGAAATTTTGCAGACATAAAGTTATAAGTCCGGATTAAATAATAGGGTATTTTTTATCCCTGAAAAATCTGATATTCCCGAGGGAAACCTAAAAAGCGCGATTTAACGGAATACCACGCGGGCGAAGCCGCGGGCGGAAAGCTAGTGTTCTATAAATAACGAATTTAAGTAAAAAGTAAACTCGTCCAGTTGAAACAAGGCGTTAGTTTACAATGTGGTAACTACGCCGCCGCCATAGACAAGTCTACATGTATTATGCTTATACATTTCCAACATGTCAAGCAATGGATTAGCAATATCCTTTAAAATTGCACAGATTATATTTGAAATTGTATTACGCAATCAGGGTGGTGGTTCATAATTAATTTTTTTTTTTTTTTTTTTAATAGTTATAAACTAGTGCTTGACTGCAATTTCGCTTGATGGTAAGCAGTGATGCAATCGTTGATGGTAAAGCACACTAGCTTATTAAGCCTATTCACTCTAAAAAACTGAGTGAATAGGAAGGAAGACGGCAGTTGAGCGAGGTGATGCAATGTTTAACCCAACAACACGACCAACGATGCTGCACCAGAGGATGATCTGGAGAGCCTTCACGACCAAACTCCCGACACAACAACATTAGGCACATCGTACCCGGCACACATCGCAAATTCGCAACACAACTGCTCAGACCAGCCCCCTAATCGGCGAACACATTTTTGTCAAATGATTGCGACTAGTTGGGATCAGTTGGGTTCGTTCGGCCCGCCCATTGGTGCGTTCGGTCCAAACGATCCCAACTAGTCGCAATCATTTGACAAATATGTGTTCGCCGATTAGGGGGCCGTTCTCCGTACGGCTTCACCAGACATCATGCCGGAACACGACGAATCGCTTGGCGGCAAGACTTTGAGATTTTGAGACTTTTTTTTTCCTTTATAAGCTAAATATGTTGCATTTAATTTGCCTTACCATGTTTCATACACCAAATAATTAACACAATCTGACCGTACAACATTGATTTAACATTTTCAATCCCTCACAAAAAGTTATTATTTGGTTAGAAAACTTACTCCAAAGTCCACAAACTGTATTTGGTTAGAAAAAGGACACAGCCCGGTACCTAAGTACTAGAAGTATCGTACATTACATACGCATGTTTTATTTAGGACGGCTTGTCTAGATATTAAAATCTACGTGTTTCGATATCTAAGGAAATGTCACATGTTAGCAGTCCAATAGTCTTATCTAAGGATTTTCCGACATTATCCGCAACTTACGACCCCTCTGCGTCAACGCGGAAAAGTGTCTGTGTTGCATAGCTTTTATTATTATTTATTTTGTTTCTGTTCCAGCACATTTTATTGATTTGACGTAGGTATGCATTCGTTTACTACCCACATAACATAATAATATTTTGATTAAAAGTACAGGCTATTAGAAGTTTTTGCAAACTAGGAGAAAAGCAAACTGTTGCAAATCATGCCGTCTTAAGTTGCTACAGTTTTGTACAGTTTCAATAACATTTTGTCGACGGTATTCGACTCTGTCACTGTGCACCTGTTTTCTTTTTTTCGTGAGAAAGAAGACGGCATTAGGCTTAATGTTTGTCAGTCTCGTACCTCGTGACCTCTGAGTGTCCCTTAGTCAAAATTAACTGTCTTACACACTAGATAACGTGGTGTTTAGTAATGATTACAATCAGTCCGAGACGGTTATCTGTCAACAAAGATACATTAACAAGCGGTAGTATGCTGTATGTAGATAGTATTGCGTGTACAGTCTCCTACAGTAGGTTGGAGGTTATCGCACGACCTAACTGGCCACTTGTACTTTTCCTACTTGTTCTAATTTTAACTCAACAGTTATTGAAAATGGTGCATTATAGTAAGTTGATAATAAGTTCTTATCATATTGTCACAATAATTATTTAACGATAATTCCCGAACCTCGGCATAAACAATCAATATAATGCCTTTATTTGTATTAATATTAATTACTTGGTTTAATTACTGATTCTATTCCTGATTCCTGCAATTACAATACGCTGGTACACTTGCGGTTACTCAGTCCAAGATAATTAGTACATGTGTGTATTTGAACTTAGTACCTATATGGTTTGATATCTTGTTCTTAGAATAATTAGGTACCTATATGGAAACCGTTCAACAAGTGGGTACCTACCTAGCTGACCTGACAAGTCTCTAATAAAATTCGTTTCTTATCACTAAGTAATGACAATATTGTACGCTTTTTGGAAATTTAGGTTTAACTAGCGGTCGCCAGCGACTTCGTTCGCAGGGAGTTAGTTATGCTCCGTTCCTATTCGTCGCAGCGTGATGTTATATAGCCTGAAGCCTTCTTGGATTAATGCGCTATCCAACGCAAAAAGAATTTTTCCAATCGGACCAGCAGTTCCCGAGATTAGCGCGAACAAACTCTTCAGCTTTATATATTAAGTATTAGGCTCCGCTCCTATTGGTCGCAGCGTGATGTTATATAGCCTAAAGCCTTCCTGGACTAATGGGCTATCCAACGCAAAAAAAAAAAATTCAAATCGGACCAGTAGTTCCCTAGATTAGCGCGAACAAACAAACAAACAAACTCTTCAGCTTTATATATTTTTAGGTTCATTATGCATTTTATTGAGATCCAAAATTAGGAACGTATCTTTGGTAGATAAAAACTGATGTTAACTAAATGAGATTCAGTCGGATAAAGTCTGTTGTATCTCTACATTAATTTACATTTTAGTGTCCTTTAAAAATGCTAAACAAAAATCACGCGTGAGACGTTGTGCCGACCGGTCTAAAAGGTCATATCGAGATAGTAGAACATGTCAATATACATAATAATAAAGAGTCACTCAGTCGTAAATTAATTCGCTGATATTACTGGATATCAATCACGTGGACTCGCTAAGCTAAACTGTTTCGTCATTATTTTACAGCCAGGTAAATGTTAATGCATTGTCAGAGTGCAAAGTGTCAAAATTGCACATGAAAAGATACTCTGTAGCATTGTTGTAAGATCATTGACTTGAAATGAATAGTGGAAAATGTTAATGTTGCCAACATAGTGACATAATAATAAGACCGGTTTACTTATTTTTACGCCACGAATTGCCAGATACGAAAACTTGTTATTGGTCTAAAATGCTACCGGTGTTTATCATATAGTAATGATCATGTTGAAAGTCAACTCTTGTCATTTGGTAGTGTGCCTAATGTGCCTTAAGTTAAGATATACCTTGGTACCTATCTTCCTCACTGGATACAAACGTTTTCAAGGTTGATGTAGGTACGAAAGGTAGACGAGTGAATAGGGGAGAGATGTTTGAATGTAATGAACAACACAGATAGCGATAGACGGTGTCAGCGACGGGCAGTGGGCATAGTGGACAGAGCGAGGCACCAGGCCGAGCTGCCGACACGCTCGGAAACAACCTAAATAAAGCGGCCGAAGGGAGCAGCGGCTGACGCGGAACACGCACACATGCGCGACACACACAACGGCGCGCCACACACACCCGCGCGCACGCACACACCGACCCCCAGACGAAAATAAAATCCACTCGTATGCGCCATGCAAATAGGAAGGCGACCCGTGCACGCGAGTCGCCAAATCAACTAACAGATCCTTACGTTTCGTGGCACTGTCGTAAGACGGTCACGGGCGCAGCATCGCAGGCCGCGGGTCACAGCAACGTTCACCGGTCGGAGATCTCATCCAAGGGAAGGCGCCGCTGTCCGCCACTCCGAACTGGTTTCGTACGCTCGGATTCCAATGGAAAAGTACACGGGCGTAACGTCCACGAACATTCGGCACTCGCGGTATAGCGCGCCGGTTTCACTGCAGTCACTTGGCAGGAAAATCAACGGGCGGAGATTAGCATGAATGATATCATAGGTCGATCTGACAACGAATACGAACAGAGTGCGACGTCGGCGCGGGTCGCGCTGCGACTGGCGGCGGCACTACGCGAGGCGGCGTGCGTAGTGAGTGGCCGTGAGGCGCGCCGCGCGGGGACGAGGAAACCCGGCGCGAGTACGGAGCGCCCGGCGGCGCGGGGGGCGCGGATTAATCACGTAGTAAGTATGCCCCCCTCCCGGGCCCCGCACCCGGGCCGCACCGCCCGCGGCGCCGCCACCGATAGAACCTGCGCTCCACCGATACATAAATAAATACTAAATGCAATATGAGCGCTCTTCGTGCCAGACTGAAACCGAACACTTCTCGGACGAAATGAATTCTTGTGTGAGCGTTGGCCATTGCCACCGAATGTTGTCGGCAGGCCACCGCCACCGGCCGTCGCGCTCCGCCACGTAAACCCATGATGCAATGCAACTGTTAAACGCCTCGTAAGTTATCAATCAGCTCGAGAGATGCTGTTATGTAGAGTTGTCGGACGAGTGTTCGCCGTTTCAACATAATATGAAAGTTTACTTCCGTGACGATGCTGTGTATGGCCACAGCACGCTCATTGAGTGGTTTCCTGTCCTGCCAGTAGTGCTAGGCACTGGTGCTCGTGTGCACTGGCGACAGTATTCTGTGCTCCGTGTAATTGCATGTACTCTCTGCAACAGGTATTTCCCACACATCTCCAGTGGAAAGGTTCTGGAACCGGTTTTATAATTCTATGTCGCTGACGTCACCGCATGCCTCGAGCTCATGATACCTACCTATGGGACCTTTCTACTTTTTATTTATACACAAACGACTAGTCATTTTGAAGCTCTACATTAATTAGATATTACATATTATAACTTTAAAATAGTGAAGTGAGAAATAGTCTGTCTTTGCATCAAGATAAATTTAGAGCTAAATTATGAAATATGTGATTCAAACATCTATTATATACTTCATAGTAAGCTTTATCCATGACATACGTTAATAGAAAAACTTTCATTGAAGATATCCCATGATATCTCACTTTACTTTGTAGAATAGTATTTTTCGGTTTATATAATTGCAACAATGCCACCAATCAAAAGAATACAAACTTAATTGTGGTTACAACAAAAAAAAGGTAAAACATAGCTTATAACTACAATTGTCGGTAGCAGAGCATTTAGTTTAGAAGTAATCTTTGTCCATTGTGTTTGAGAAACGGTTACTGAGATAAGCCTTAAAAGACTTATTTCATAATAATGGCCGAGCCCCTTACGACAAATGGTCAGAAACCATTGTTCAAAAAAATTCGACTAGCTATGCCTCACGGTCTTGCTCGCATACGTTTCAAGCACGTTAGAATATTGGGATAAAAATTGCCCTATTTTTTAATCCTGAATGTAAACTATTTGTGTGCCAAACTTTATCCAAATGTGTTCAGTAGTTAAACATAACAACCATCCATTCATCCGTACAAACTTTCACTTAGTTGCCATTTTCAATAATTGCCAAGGTCAAACAAATTGCTAAATATGCTCGATTTAAAAGCAAACATAAAATTTTAAAAATAGACAGTGATGTAGACAGAATAACAGGAAAAATTCAAAATCAGTGATCAAGAATGAAATCCCTTAAAAAGTTATACTTTATTTTTAATTTCCACTACGATTACAGATTATAACATACATTACTTGTAATAAAAATAGTATAA
This sequence comes from Sesamia nonagrioides, assembly GCA_017933935.1. Taxonomy (NCBI): domain Eukaryota; kingdom Metazoa; phylum Arthropoda; class Insecta; order Lepidoptera; family Noctuidae; genus Sesamia; species Sesamia nonagrioides. Next base: position 93,939 of record JADWQK010001419.1, read on the forward strand.
CACCGACAGGGCGACAGGGTCCTCCTAGTTTAGGAGGCAGGGTTTTTCACTATTTGTACAACCTTTATTTTCTAAAAATATGCCTATATGAAATGTACTCATTTGCTATTGAGGTTTTCTGTATCAATAAAGTTATTTTTATTTAATAAAAATAATAACAAACCTTAGGCCTGAGCCACATATTTTAATAAAAAAAAAACATGTAAAGAGTACACAGTCAACATGGCGTAGGTTGTAATGCTGTAGGCACTTACATCGCGTTGAACTCTTCTGCAAGGGCCATCGATCGATTGGCCACGCTCAGGCGCAGAGCACAATCAAACGCGTTTTTTCATCCCAGCGCTGATGGAGACCTTTTAATGCATGTTAAACTTTGTAGTGATTCTACAAGTCGAGTTGCATTTACGAGCCCATGCTAGTGTACAATGGCGCCGATTTTCTTAAACTAAACTACATTAAAGTTCAGTTTTCTTTACATTTCATTAAGAATAGGACAGAGCTTAAAAATTAATATGTCAATTTGCACCTGTCGAATTAGTCCGCTCCTGACATAAATTGATGTATTTTTGGTAGCCATTTTTAAAATCGTGTCTAAACTGTCTGTGGGATATCTTAATTTGACAGGATTAAACTAAAATGTTATGTTCTATCCTTTTCTTAATGAAGTTTTCAGTTTAGTAAGTATTAAAATTATATAGGCCAGCCTGGAAGTTGAAATTTATCAGGGAACGCAATACAGGTATAAAAACTGCGTCCTGACCCGTGTGCTAAATTTCATACAATTCCATTCAGACATGAAACATACACTTATCCTGACAGAGTAAATTTTGCATTTACTATATTTGATGATAAATTAAGTATATTTTAAGTATACCTGGTCACATATGCCGCAGGACCGACAATCGTTGGGGTAAACGAGTCCTCGAGTGGAGACCGCGTCTCGGCAAACGTAGCGTGGGACGCCCTTGGGCGAGATGGAGCGACGACATCAAAAAGGTGGCTGGTAGTAGCTGGCAGAGAACTGCTCAGGATTGAGCTTATTGGCGTGCCATGAAGGAGGCCTATGTCCAACAGTGGACGAGTAGGGGCTGATGATGATGATGATGAAGTATACCTATAATATGTACTTAATATTTCTCTTTAACAGTATCTTATCAAGGAGAGCAGCTCCGTCACAGGTATGTAGAAATATCTAGTAGTTATTTTGTAAAATTGTATTTTTAACGTGTTCTGAAATCATTTGTTTTAAGTAATTGGAGAATTTACTGTCAGAGAAAGAGAGGCTTAAATGGTAAACAACCAATCTAGTCCAGATTAAGAATAAGAATGAGAGATGTAGGTATATGTACCTGCCGTCCACAAGCTATAAAACCATATTTCAAGTTAACTCCTATGGAGAGTTAGCGGTATTTAGTTACTCAACTGATGGTGAAAAGGCCAGTTAAAATGTAAGCTATAAGCCCTTAGTCATTTTATAGTTTAATAGGTAATGCTTTTAACCAGAAGTTTAGCATAGTAGAAATATTTAATTATTTTTATTTCAGAATCCATTTTTATTTATTATATCTTGATTGTAGTGGCGTCAAAAAACGACGACATGTGAGATAACGGCATTAAACCTAGTTTGTGGAAGACTACCCGTCTTCCATTTTAAAAGCCCTAAGATATAGTAAAAACTTGGCGATGTTGAGTAATTAACATAGGTATGTATTTTAAAGCCAAGATTTATACCGATGGCTGAAACTATCCTTACCTTCCTAGCACGGTTAGCCTGCGGCGCTGGGTGTCGCGGGTTCGATTCCCGCACTGAAAAAATATTTGTATGGCCTACAATTAGTTGTTCCGGATCTGAATGTTTGTGTATGTGAGTTTATATGTTTGTAAACGCACCCACGATACAGAAGAAATTCCTAGCGGTGGACAAAGTTTTTTAAAAAAAAAAAGGTAAAACCATAATTTATTATGCACATCTACTTCATTCAAATATGCGCGATTTGAAATGAAAACCGCAAAACACTGAATAGAAAATTATAGGTGAACGGAGTAGCAGCCTATGACATACAAAATATTAGATATAATACAATTTTTTTCTTTAAACATACAGAGAAATAGATCTAACAAAAAATACTACGTATTTGAATATTGTGTGCGGGATTTTTCAATGAATTCGTAGCGCGGGCCTATACTAGGAATATTATTCTCGTGTATGGTTTTTGTTCCACTTACGCGACATACCATATGATTTACGAGACGGTAAAAAATGTCATCTGTTATATAGGTATATTCTTTTTGTATATCATGAGGTAAGATAAGTCATCCACGGCACCCTCACCTTTCGCCTGACGCAGGTCCTCGCCGGACACGGTTGTTTCGGGAGGTTCCTGTTCCGGATAGGGCGGGAGGAAACGCCAGGGTATCACCATTGTGTAGATCGCCCTGAGGATACGGTGGAGCATACGGTGGAGGTCTGCCCGGCTTGGGTAGAGCACCGCCGTGTCCTCGTAGCGGCGATCGGCGGCGATCTCTCGCGTCCGACCCTGGTCCAGGCCATGGTCCGGAGCGAGAGTGCATGGCAGACCGTCACCTCCTTCTGCGAAGCAGTAATGCTGGCAAATGAGGAGGCGGAGCGCGTGAGGCAACGGGAATCCCAGCGACGCCCTGGTCGGGAGATGACACCAAACTCCCAGCCACCGTAGGCGCGGGCCTTCGGGCGGTGAGCAATGGGCAGCTCGCCGCCCGGTAAGGACCAGGCCCGAGTCGAGGGCGCGTCGTATTTCACGCGCGCCTCAAAGAGATGTCAGCACATCGTGACGGGGTCCACGAAAACCGATGCCTCCTGGGTCAGGGTTGCGGGTTAGTTAAAAAAGAAATCGTGGCCCTGACCGTCGCACAGGCAAGTGAAGGAAGGGTGGGTTTTGAAAAGCAAAAGCAAAGCTAAAAATAATAAGTATTTTTTTCACACAAACAAATAATTTTATGTAAATTATAAATTTGAATTAAGTTGTCCTAATTTAATTATAAATTGTCGAAATTTTTTAATCTTTTGTCAATTGAATTATTGTTACCAGCAGAACTGTTGGGTTAGTTTTTTAACTCATCGGGAGTTTTTGATCCATAATATGGATACTTCGTCCGAACAAGCGACTCAAATTGTAGCACTGGTGCGGGAGGACTTGGAGCAACGAACGATGGCTAGAAATTTAAATTTAAACCAGTTTACGGTTTCTAGAATATACAGAAGGTTTGTGGAGACAGGTTCTTACAGAAGGAGACGTGGTACAGGCAGGACTCGAGCAACCACCGGTCGTGATGACCGATTTATTGTTACAACTTCCCTGCGAAATCGTTTCCTCACGTCAGTTAACATCAAAACAGAGCTTAATGAAGTGCGTAGAGTAAATGTGAGTGCAAGAACAATAAGAAGAAGGTTAATGGAAGTGCATATCACCCCTTTTAGACAAATGTTCCAAAGTTGTCTGTAGCTCACAGACAAGCTCGCTTAAGATTTGCGCCTGATCACCTAAATTGGACAGGAGCAATGGGCCTCCGTATTGTTCACGGACGAGTGTAGGACATGTTTATATGGTGCAGATGGTCGCAGAAGAATCTATCGTCGATGTGGGGAGCGATATGTTCAAAGTTGCATTGAGGAGCGTGTTCCTTTTGGAGGCGGTTCGTGTATGGTCTGGGGTGGCATATCGATGAACGGGCGAACAGAACTTGTGTTCATAGACATGGTGCGTCAAAACGGTAATGGAGGAGGTTTGACTGCACATCGGTACATAACAGAGATCTTAGAAGATCACGTGGTGCCTTACTTGAAATTCATAGGCTAAAGTTTTACTTTAATGCAGGATAATGCCCAGCCGCACGCTGCTGCACAAGTTCGACAATATAGCGAAGAGGTTGGAATACGTACAATGAATTGGGTTGTATCCTAAAAAATAATTTAATGTCCATCAGATAGATTTATAAAAAATAATGAACGCGTATTTTTTCTTTTTTGTTTCATTCAAATAGTTAGGAAGATATATTAATTTGAAATGTCCCATGACGTCACGCTGTGGTACAAAATAAAACACGGTGTGACGTAATTAGCCCCCACTCCGTAACTTTAATACGCTATATCTCAGTAGTTTTTTGGTAATTTCGACAAAATAAAAAATACGGGTTTTATTTTTTTAGTATATATAAGACGGACTAATTATGTTTTTGATTTTCATACCTTGGATACATCCCTATTGTCCAGCACGCAGCCCGGATCTTAATCCCATTGAGCACTATTGGGACGATTTAAAAAGAGCTGTATATGCGGGAAATCCTGTGCCCACGACAGTGGCAGCTCTAAGAACAGCAGTTCCAGAAAAATGAGACAATATTCCGCAAAATCTTTTAATAACCCTAATAAAATCTATACGGATTAGAATCCGTAATAAGGTCACGTGGAGGTAATACACCTTATTAAAACATAAATAAAGCCTCGCATAAAGTTTGTGTCTCTTGTTAAAATCAGTTTTTTTATTGAACCAATTTTCCTTAAATTTCTGTTTTTTCTTCAAAATAGCCTTAAGGTCCTTTCCAGTACACAAACTTAAACTTAAGGATATGACCATACGCTGTTTTAAGGTTCACGAACTCTAGAGGTTCCAATATAAATCTGTATAGAAAGTTTGCATACTTGGTTAAAATATTTATTTCCGTTATTATCCGTCAGTGTATTAAATGTACTTAAACATATAATCCAAAAATAATTACATCAAGTCCTGGTTTTTTTTTTTTTCTTATAAATATAATCTTAATAGGTATCTACCTATTATCCTGTAATCGCTTCACTAACAGTATAATATACGTACTAGGTACGTTATGTAGTGTGTATTCTTTGTGAGGACAATATTGGGCTGGCCGCCGCACGCTACAACGTCACGCGAACAGGTGCGCCTGCGCATAGCAACATATGTGATCTACGATCTACTAAAATTACTTTACTTATCAAACCCATCGATCAGAAGTCTGATTCTCGTAATTTAAGACGTTAAAACCCAAGTCGAAGTCTCATCTCGGGGACAAATAAATGTCAAAACGTCATGGTTGGTGCAGTTAGTCGTCCTCCGTGGCGCAAAGGTCAACACGCCTGCCTGCGACGTGGAGGACACGGGTTCGATCCCCGGCCAGGTCATGATGGAAAATGATCTTTTCCTGATTGGCCTGGGTCTTGGATGTTTATCTATATATGTTGAATTATTGTTACCAGCAGAACTGTTGGGTTAGTTTTTTAACTCATCGGGAGTTTTTGATCCATAATATGGATACTTCGTCCGAACAAGCGACTCAAATTGTAGCACTGGTGCGGGAGGACTTGGAGCAACGAAGGATGGCTAGAAATTTAAATTTAAACCAGTTTACGGTTTCTAGAATATACAGAAGGTTTGTGGAGACAGGTTCTTACAGAAGGAGACGTGGTACAGGCAGGACTCGAGCAACCACCGGTCGTGATGACCGATTTATTGTTACAACTTCCCTGCGAAATCGTTTCCTCACGTCAGTTAACATCAAAACAGAGCTTAATGAAGTGCGTAGAGTAAATGTGAGTGCAAGAACAATAAGAAGAAGGTTAATGGAAGTGCATATCACCCCTTTTAGACAAATGTTCCAAAGTTGTCTGTAGCTCACAGACAAGCTCGCTTAAGATTTGCGCCTGATCACCTAAATTGGACAGGAGCAATGGGCCTCCGTATTGTTCACGGACGAGTGTAGGACATGTTTATATGGTGCAGATGGTCGCAGAAGAATCTATCGTCGATGTGGGGAGCGATATGTTCAAAGTTGCATTGAGGAGCGTGTTCCTTTTGGAGGCGGTTCGTGTATGGTCTGGGGTGGCATATCGATGAACGGGCGAACAGAACTTGTGTTCATAGACATGGTGCGTCAAAACGGTAATGGAGGAGGTTTGACTGCACATCGGTACATAACAGAGATCTTAGAAGATCACGTGGTGCCTTACTTGAAATTCATAGGCTAAAGTTTTACTTTAATGCAGGATAATGCCCAGCCGCACGCTGCTGCACAAGTTCGACAATATAGCGAAGAGGTTGGAATACGTACAATGAATTGGGTTGTATCCTAAAAAATAATTTAATGTCCATCAGATAGATTTATAAAAAATAATGAACGCGTATTTTTTCTTTTTTGTTTCATTCAAATAGTTAGGAAGATATATTAATTTGAAATGTCCCATGACGTCACGCTGTGGTACAAAATAAAACACGGTGTGACGTAATTAGCCCCCACTCCGTAACTTTAATACGCTATATCTCAGTAGTTTTTTGGTAATTTCGACAAAATAAAAAATACGGGTTTTATTTTTTTAGTATATATAAGACGGACTAATTATGTTTTTGATTTTCATACCTTGGATACATCCCTATTGTCCAGCACGCAGCCCGGATCTTAATCCCATTGAGCACTATTGGGACGATTTAAAAAGAGCTGTATATGCGGGAAATCCTGTGCCCACGACAGTGGCAGCTCTAAGAACAGCAGTTCCAGAAAAATGAGACAATATTCCGCAAAATCTTTTAATAACCCTAATAAAATCTATACGGATTAGAATCCGTAATAAGGTCACGTGGAGGTAATACACCTTATTAAAACATAAATAAAGCCTCGCATAAAGTTTGTGTCTCTTGTTAAAATCAGTTTTTTTATTGAACCAATTTTCCTTAAATTTCTGTTTTTTCTTCAAAATAGTCTTAAGGTCCTTTCCAGTACACAAACTTAAACTTAAGGATATGACCATACGCTGTTTTAAGGTTCACGAACTCTAGAGGTTCCAATATAAATCTGTATAGAAAGTTTGCATACTTGGTTAAAATATTTATTTCCGTTATTATCCGTCAGTGTATTAAATGTACTTAAACATATAATCCAAAAATAATTACATCAAGTCCTGGTTTTTTTTTTTTTCTTATAAATATAATCTTAATAGGTATCTACCTATTATCCTGTAATCGCTTCACTAACAGTATAATATACGTACTAGGTACGTTATGTAGTGTGTATTCTTTGTGAGGACAATATTGGGCTGGCCGCCGCACGCTACAACGTCACGCGAACAGGTGCGCCTGCGCATAGCAACATATGTGATCTACGATCTACTAAAATTACTTTACTTATCAAACCCATCGATCAGAAGTCTGATTCTCGTAATTTAAGACGTTAAAACCCAAGTCGAAGTCTCATCTCGGGGACAAATAAATGTCAAAACGTCATGGTTGGTGCAGTTAGTCGTCTTCCGTGGCGCAAAGGTCAACACGCCTGCCTGCGACGTGGAGGACACGGGTTCGATCCCCGGCCAGGTCATGATGGAAAATGATCTTTTCCTGATTGGCCTGGGTCTTGGATGTTTATCTATATATGTATCTATTATAAATCTAGTATCGTTGAGTTGGTATTCCATAACACAAGTCTCGAGCTTACTTTGGGGTTAACTCAATCTGTGTGATTTGTTGGTATATATATATTTATTATTATTATTTATAGTGGTGGAGTGATCCAACTGCTGCACTGCATGTCGCGGGTTCAATCCCCGCACGGAACAAATGTTTGTACGGCCTACAGATAGTTGTTCCGGGTCAGGCTGTTTGTGTGTGTGTGACTTTAAATGTTTGTGTATCGTGGATGCGCCACGATACAGGAGTAATTCCTAGTGGGGGTCTAAGTTTTTTTTTTTAAAGAAACTTGTCAAAATATAGGGTAATTAGATTTATTAGACTTATTTATGACAGATTGAGATTGAGATCAGCATCTTAATTGCGTAACACTTTATTACTATCAATTGGAATCATTTTGAAGCATATTGCTATTCCATTGCTTTTTAAAGTCGAAAAATGTATCTGCTCAACAAGGTAAATAACGCAATGAATGTAGTTGAACTGTCAAAATAAAACCTATTCCTATTGATATTATGTTATACAATTACTCTGCTGTCTGAATTTTCATAAATTATAATAATTAATTGATCACTTGAACAGTAATTCAATGAAATTCTCATTGAATTATTATTGACATGATCGCTGAAATTTAAATGTGTATTATACCGGTGAAGCGAAAAAAGAGAAAAGCTTTAAAATGAGCCCTTGAGAAATAATATACAATACATATGTATGATTAGTACCTACACCCGGCGATCCATCAAGCCATACCTTTCCAGTTGGAGGTGACCTCGCATTGTACACGTTCTTCGTACAAGCAGACGTCAAGTTATACTGTTTTTGTGTAGTTTGATTTAGCCGGGCGTACTACTACTGTCCTCCATAACAAAGAATTTCCGAGAAAGACAAACAACTACAAGATATCAGATGACAATACAATTAGCTCCTCAAAGGTCGGATTAAATGTCTCTTGTTTTTGATTTCTATAATAATACCTAACGTTGGTAGTAGGTAGAGACACCGACAGGTCAAGCTACCCAAAACTGTCCAAGTCTGAACCATAATGCTTTAGCGATAAAGTTGAAATTTTTGTAAAGAAAGTTGTCAGAGTTTGGTAGCTTGCTGTGTTGGTGTCTGAACCTATAATAACATTTTTATCTATTATTCACGAGTAGTTTGTTGACTTATCAAGCTCTTGCCGGAGGCAGCGTGCAGACGTCAACGCGTCACCGCTAAGAGCTGCAAGTACCCTCCAATTACGAGCCACGAGCCACCCGAAAGATGTTTGCGATTTAGCCATTTTAAGAGAGCAATAAACTTTTATCTTCGTATTGTTAATGATGCTAAGTGTATTGCTATCAAGCTAATTGGCATTTTCAAGTGCCGGCTGAAAAATCTCTGATGCTTCTTTAATAATGAATGTCTGAGACTTGACAGTGAGATCATTTTGTTTCAAGGTGGTGAAAAGCCCTATAAAATGGGAAAATTTCAGAATCTCGAAACAAGCCCAACGATTTTAGTGGCAGTAGGGCTCTCAGAAAAAATCAATGAATATTCCAAAAAAGTTGAAGTTATTTTATAATAAACATATTTTATTTATCAGATTACCCGCTTCGGAGAATATCTTAAATCTAAAACGTTGTTTTTCGTTTCGTTAAAGTTTAATTCAGAACTCTATAAGCGTATCCTCCACTGCCGTGAACGTTACTGTATTTTCTGTTTCGTTACTGTATATTCATTACAATTAAATCAGTATCTGTCACAACACATCTGTGCTGGACTGGATTAAAATACCCATTATACCGAATGTCCGATTCTTGGAAATCGATTTTCCGAATTGCTATTACAGAATATCCACAATGGTAAGCACAGTCAACAACAAAAAAATGATTAACCCTTTTGTTACCGAAATCTTAATTACTGAGCCAAGTACTTAGTTTGATTAAAATCTAAACCTAAGCAGTATTTAATTAAAGAACAGTACTCTGATTACAATACTTGACAGCCTCCGTGCCTCCTCATTATCTTACATTCTTGACTCATGGGGCACCCCAAGCCTACCTACTGTAAAATAAAATAGGTAAGTACATAACTATTTAATGTCATGTGTTTGGATAACCGATAAGTAAATAAATTTGGGCTGATACTGCAAAATGCCATCTGACTACTTTGGATTCAGTGGTGAGACGTGCGAAGAGGCTAATTGGCGACCCAGATTTAGCTCAGAACGGTCTCCAAAGCCTGGAGCACAGGCTAAGAGTAGCCAGTCTGTCGGTATTCTATAGGATGCATTTTGAAGAGTGTGCGAGGGAATCGCATGAAATAATTCCCCCATCTCCGTTCCGTCGTCCTACGGCCAGTTGCGTTGTTGACACCACAACGATCCGAACGAAGCGTTTCGCTTCGTCTTTTATACCGCGTACATCAAGGGACTGGAACTACAATTACGAAGACTACAATTATAACACCTCATCACCATCATCATCATCATCATCAGCCTTTACTCGTCCACTGCTGGACATAGGCCTCCTTCATGGCACGCCAACAAGCTCGATTCTGAGCAGTTCTCCGCCAGCCCCTACCAGCCACCTTTTTAATGTCGTCGCTCCATCTCGCCCAAGGAGACCGTGTCCCGGCAAACGTAGCGTAGGACGCCACGCTACGTTTGCCGAGACGCGGTCTCCACTCATGGACTCGTTTACCCCAATGGTTGTCGGTCCTGCGGCATATGTGACCAGCCCATTGCCACTTCAGCTTGCTAATCCTCTCAGCTATGTCGGTAACTCTGGTCCTCTGTCGGATCACCTCATTTCTGATGCGGAACACATATTATACGTCAAATATTACACGCAATTATCCATACTAATATTATAAATGCGAAAGTAACTCTGTCTGTCTGTCTGTCTGTTATGCTTTCCCGCTTAAACCTCTCAACCGATTTTGATGAAATTTGGCAGAGACTATCTCTAGACCCTGAGAAAGGACATAGGCTACCTTTTATCCCGGAAAAATTTGATATTCCCGAGGGAAATCTAAAAAGCGCGATATAACCATTAACCGAACTCCACGCGGGCGAAGCCGCGGGCGGAAAGCTAGTAATATATATTAAAAAATATGGAATTTATAGTAACAAATAACTATGCTGTGCTACACATGTACTTAGTTATAACAAAGACATAGACCTTTTTTCAGATCATAGAGAAGTACTTCGGAATTTTGTAAAAGTTCAAATAGACTCTATTCGTACTTACATAAAACATAAATAATCTATCACGTAACATTGTGTAATTTGATTTCAATTGCATATGCATTAAAAGGCACTATAGCTGGATTGTAATATATTATTAAGAACTTTATTTCTTATTCATTCAAGAAAATAAATGAGTTTGAATATTACGTAGAAATGATTCCAAGAAGTAAGTAAGCTTACTTTGCTCTTGTTTTTCTTTAGCTAAAAACATAGAAAAAATTAATCGAGTCAGCGATAGACACCTCAAAAGCGTTTGGTTTTTGGCTACTGCCAAGCTTAAAAGTGTAGTTAGAGCTATAGACACTAAGGCCTAAACGCCGACAAAAGTGGACTCCGACGTTTGTACTTAAAAGCATTGTAGTTAAATTTTTTGTTTTGAAAGAAAAATACAATGCTTTAAAGTAGGCACTTAGTGATGCAAAAGAGCTTGCATTTTCATAGCAAAATCTCTTGAAATATTGTATATAAGAGCAAGTGTGAGTAGATAGATACCTGGAAAATACTTGGGTTGCAAGCTTATTTGTTTTTTTTTATGCAGCTTTTGAGAAATATCGAGAGTTTTTAAACCTTCGCCCAGAAAATAAAAGGGTTGAAGCAATTACCTTTATGGTCACGTTCGAAGTTCAAAGTTCTTAATCTACGGGGAGAGTTTTGGCGGAAAAATTAAGCTGAGTGTCACGCTTATTTTTCATTGGACTTTTAAATTATTTATAGTATTGTTTTCTAAATAAAAGTGCGTGATTTATGTAGTAAAAAGTGCATACAATAAATAATTCATAAAGAATATTGAGATATAGCAGCATAGTGGTCTCATCACGACTTTGCCTCAAACCTCCCTTGTAGACGGTTCACGTGGCCGTCTTTTTCGACATGAATAATCCATTGCGTGACATTGGCTAAATACGCAAACCGTGCGAAGCCTAAAAAGAAAGATAGAAGAAGAAAGAATCTATGGGGAAAATGTCCAGGCGATGTATAAATACATAATTATGTATAATAGTAGATAGAACGTGCTTTCTCAGCATAATCTTAAACACGTAACAGCATAATAACTCGCAGATTTCTATAGTTCCGTTAGTCTTAAACATTAATTTACAACGTAGAGTAAAATGGGGTTTATTATAGTCTGCCATTTAAACTATTTCTGTTCGTTACCCGCCAGACGTATGCCGAATCATATGCGCTGCGGTGTCGACATCATGCAAATATGAACACCGAATGCATAATAAATGCACCATTATACCTAACATTCCCTACCTGATGGAAGCTGACTTCTCAATTTTTTCATTCCCAAACGTACAAGCTATGCACACCTTGACTTGGTCTGGTGTTACACTCTTGAGGAGTGAACCTACAAGTTTTTTAGATGTATTGGATTCGGATCAGATTATTCGTTTTTTTTATTTTTAATAATTATAAACTAGTGCTTGACTGCAATCCCGCCTGATAGTAAGCAGTGATGCAATCGTTGATGGTAAAGCGCACTAGTTTATTAAGCCTATTTACTTAAAAAAAACTTAGGAATAGGAGGGATGACGGTAGTTGAGCGTGTTAAACCCAAGACCAACACGACCAAACGATGTTGCGCTAGAGGGAGATTGATCTGGAGAGTCTCCACGACCAAACTCCCGACACAACAACATTTGGCGCATCGTACCCGCCACACAACGCAACACAACTGGTCAGACCCGTCCTCCGTACGGCTTCACCAGACATCATGGCGGAACACGACGAATCGCTTGGCGGCAAGACTTTGTCTGGTGGGTGGTAACTTCTGCCGGTAGCCGATGTTATGGCCTACCACAGAGAAAATGGAAAGCATAATGTTACCAGCAATGCAATTAAGAATGGCAGTATGAAAAGCAACTGCGAAAATCTTGCTGGACCGAACTGTACCTTAGATAAGCAGCCGAATTCATAACCATAACTACAACGGTCATCATCATCAACATTTTTATCGTCCCACTGCTGGATACAGGTCTCCCAGAGAAGCATAGAGCTTATTCACCACGCTTGCTCAATGCGTGTTGGTGATTTCAGACTCACAAGTCCAGGTTTCCTCAAGATGTTTTTCTTCACCTTTTAATCAGTCATTGGTGTCCAAGATATTCTTAGAAAGTACATATAACTTAGAAAAGTTATATTGGTACTAGCCTAACCTGGAATCAAACCCGCAAAGTCATACTTGAGAGGCTGGTGTTTTAACCACTAGGCCACGAAGACGCATACAATGGTCACTTTAAATGTATCCCTACCTATTTACGACCACATAGGCATGGAAAAATAACAGAAGATGTCTTAATGTCACGCCTCTCTTATTTTATGGTAAGGAATTCAAGGTGTGTGCCAGCGCATGCCTCGTAGCCATTTGCAGGAACAACTTGTATGCAAAGAGAGTGCTGATAATTAAGTTGTAAAATTCTGAAGAGAATAATGATCGTTGTGGTATTGCTTAAAATTCTACGCATTTCTTAAAGCAAAAGGGCATGACGAAACTCGTGTAAAATCTATGACTTGCAAGTAATATGAGCTGCTAAGGTGCAGGTTTTAAAATAAATTATTCTGTTCGTATCCAATTTAACTCATAGATTATGATCAAATTGGAAACGTATGGTGGGTAGAGCAAGGGCTAATTAATCTATATATCGGCTAATCACAGATTGATCCCACAAAAAAAAAAAAAACACTCAAACATAGCCAAATTATTTCTAACTAGCTTTCCGCCCGCGGCTTTGCCCGCGTGGAGTTCGGTTATATCCCGCTTTTTAGAATTCCCTCGGGAATATCAAATTTTTCCGGAATAAAAGGTAGCCTATGTCCTTTCTCAGGGTCTAAAGATTGTCTGTGCCAAATTTCATCAAAATCGGTTGAGAAGTTTAAGCGGGAAAGCGTAACAGACATACAGACAGAGTTACTTTCGCATTTATAATATTAGTATGGATTATTTAGATAATTAATTAAGCTTATTTAAATATAAATAAACTGAGATAAATGGCCTCATTGGATCAGCCTTACGTTACGAATTGTGGTACCCACGTATTTTTGTTTTCGCTTTATTTTCCTGAGGTTATAACTAATATGAAATGTGACAGCCTCCGTGGCATGGCGTAGCGGTAGCGGACGCGGCCGCTACGCAAGGTGGCGCGGGTTCAATCCCCGCACAGTGCAAGTATTTGTATGCATGAATATGAATATTTGCACTGGTCTGGTCGTGCCTCGGAAAGCACGTTAAGCCGTTGGTCCCGGTTGCCATACGAACATCTAGTGGCAGTCGTTACGGGTTGTTGGAGCCCTCAAAAATTCAACAATTGGTCTAATTGCAATAATTTGATGTCGCCTTCGGGTTGTGGAGGTCAGACGGCAGTCGCTTCACGGAAAATATCGAAGTTTAGCCATATCAGCAGTTGGACTGGTAAAGCGGACCCCAGACTCCGAAGCTGAAAAGGCTTCGGATGCGACTGGGATTAACGCTGAGATGATGATGATGATAACTAATATGAAATGTAGGCGGGAAAACTACAGTAGTTAATTAAAGACGAGGTCCCAGCTATGCAACCTTATTAGGTAACATGATAAAATGTGATAAAAGTCTGCACAGACTCTGTTATGTAGGTACCTAGATCGTTTTGCCTGTGCATGTTTTGTTCAAACAGTTTTAATTAAAGTTGGACAATAGTGTCGTTTTGAACTGAAATAAGTGTTTGCATATTTTGGCGGAGTTTAATGTAGGTAGTGCAGATATTCGTGTAGCATGTAGGCGCGGTCGCAACTCCGCGCCGCGCGCCGGTCGCGCCGCTACGCCAGTACGCCACTCTTCTTGTTGCCCTGGCGAGGGCGTTCAGTCAGTCTGGGCGGCCGCTTGGTTATTTCCGACCAAACCTACGCATCGCCGTCTAGTTTCTATTTGTTTGGTTAAAATTGCTACCATTACATTTGCACTACCGTCTGGTGCGTGCCACGATATTTTTAACGACGCGTTGAGCGAAGCCGTTAGATAAACATTTCAGTTTCACTATTTGCTAGACCGGCGTTTGATTTTTTATCAAGGCCTCAAATCGAGCCGAGCGTTTGCTTTATTGGCTACTTCTTCTGCGTTTACATTGCAATGTGCCAAAAAATATACTTACCTACCTAGAGTATCGAGTGTTAAATACAGAGGTAGGTATACCTAATCTAGTTAACTAATTTAGTACCGCTAACATCTATTGCGTGTTGCTTCAACTGTAAACCGAGAACGTGAAGACGATCTATAATGTCAACTGAAATATGTAACAATAGCAATACTGCAAAACCTATATGTGTTGTAACGAAAGAAACACGAGCCGCAAGTTTTCATAGTAAACACAGCGACGCGCCAACCGTGTGAAGATTTATTTTTCCCAGAACGACAAAGCAACATTGTTCTTTGACTGAAATAGGTACGAGTTCAAAGCGACGTGCTAGCTCATTAGGAACGAGCTCGCCATGTTTACGTCCACTTCCTTATATAAATCCAGTTTAATATCTAGCAGGATCTGAGACCACCCATCGTATATCCTGATCGTGTTAACAAGCGGCTGATTCGTGACACCGAAGGTGACTGAGAATGTACGAGTACTAGCAATACATCTGTGTCGTGTCCACGACTAAGAATGCGCCACTCATTACCAGTTATTTTAATTACACCCAGTGTACCTACGTTCAAACGAAAGAGCTGCGGCCCCGGCCAGCACCGAGCGGACTGTGCGATGTGAACACACGCTAAGTTTAGATTGTCACATTGTACTCGGATTTTGACTTCATTAAGCTTATTTTAAGATGTGAATCTCTTAGTATCAGCATAATGAATTCATATCTAAGAAAGGATATTGTGAAGATCAACGGTAGGTAACCATTGTTTGTGTAACTGTACAAAATATATTAAAAGTATGAGGGGTATAATAATAACACAATAGATAAGAAGTTCCCCAACCATCCCAGCGCTGAAATATTTCTGTGAGTTTCTGAAGTGAAGACGCGTTAATTAAACCGTGTTCTGTAGGTACAGACATTTAGACCCTTTTTGCTTCATCTGCAAAAAAACACCAGATCGTTGATAATAGATATTGTTACGGGCTAGGGGTACTTAAACGCCGGTTAAGGGTTACGAAGTTTATTAGCAACGAAGGTACAGTCGATCGTAGGCAATGACAAGTAGAATGTCGCTCACGTTGCACCGAGGTCTTCACTTACATCCACGAAGTCCGTATTGTAAACACCCAATAACGCTATAGATGTTACTTCACGTAGTACTCACAGTTTTCGTTACAGTTGTCGCAGTAGGTATTCTCAAAGATCGCTTCTTAACTGTCGCTGTTTTCGTATCGCTAGTCGAGTGTAGAACTGTAGACTGACTCTGCGCCGGCGTCGCGGCGCTATATATAGGTCAGCTGATCGAACATTCCAGATTCCTCTAGACGTAATAATAATAGCGCATTACTTCAAGGACAACAAAATAAGTACCTACGGTAATTCCCGGAAACGGGTTTCTGGAAATTTCGATGTCGACACTTTGTTGACAAAACTGTTGAGACCTGTACCATTCGATAGGCCGTCTTAAGTCTAGCAATGCGTTTTATTATTGTACCTAGAAAATGTCTAGATCTGGAGAAATAGGGCTTAAAATTGACACACTACATGTCACGCGATATTGAACCTTATGCCATCGACATAAGGTCCATCCGTAACAATATCATTTCAAGCTTTGCCATACAACATGGCAATACTACCAGACTTTTGACTGCTGACAGCGAAGCGGTCGAATTTTTGATGGCCTATGAATATTTTGCTTACATACAAGTAGGTACATTATTATTATTTTAAATGTGAGCTTATATTATGTGGCGAAGAGCAAAATATCTACTGGAACAGATTATAGCGGAAAAATGCACAACGTTTAACAAATCATGAACACTAGAAATAAAGAATATACTTTTACATCATTCGAGAATATAAAAAACTAACTTTATGTAGAGTTAGTTATGTTAAATTAATGGAGTAACATATTAGATTCTTTGAACGGATTGTATGACTCACAGAATAAACGGTTAAATAAAACTTATTTATAAATATAAATGTGTAGGTAAATACAGCGACAGCATGAACCCCATTGTTCTGAGTGCGAATGATCCGTGCAAATGTCACGGTAGTGGCACCAGCGCGTGCGCATACAGTGATTCCACCTCACAGAGATAAACAGAAGATCTACAGCATATAATGCATTTAGGGCGTTAGGACATCAAGTGACCTTTACTAAAAACCGATCTCGGTTGATCATTGAATGTCTGTAAACCAGTTGATTGTAAGATAGGAAGGCATGCCAACCGAGTCATGGGGCAGCATTGCGAATGAAGTGAACTGACTCTATCAGTACCAAGTAAAAATATTCAAATGGCTCTTCGGTCATTATATCCTTTTACGTCGGAATAGGTTTTTTTTATCAGAAATAACAAACTAAACATCTATCGGTAGTGAATAGCAAGTTTGAAATTGAAATCTGTATACGTCCGCGCCGCGATAAGTATTTTCCTGTTGTTTTATTTTCTATTCCGTTACAGCAGTGCGGATCTGTAATTATCTCACCGTGAAACTTTAGATGAAGTGAGCGTGGAGTGAGCTGCCATTCCAACTAATGCTAGGTTTTGAAAGAAATATTTTTTACTAGCTTTCCGCCCGCGGCTTCGCCCGCGTGTAATTCGGTTATATCGCGCTTTTTAGATTTCCCTCGGGAATATTTTTCAATAAAAGGTAGCCCATGTCCTTTCTCAGGGTCCAAAGATTGTCTGTACCAAATTTCATCAAAATCGTTTGAGAGGTTTAAACGGGAAAGCGTAACAGACAGACAGAGTTACTTTCGCATTTATAATACATAAATATTAGTATGGATTCCGCACAAACAAAACGCACATTACCTACAAGTAAATAAAATAAAATAAGAATAAAAGACAACAAAATATAATATCGCCAAAATTCTCGTACTCGAACATGCGAACTTATAAACAAAGTTGACTTGATTTCAAAGCCAGGGTCATAAACAGCACACATTATTTGACAATTGGATCCGACTGTCACCCGTGATGCGCCCGCGATACTGGACACTGTTGAAGGCTGACTTAAAACACAAAAGTGAGATTTTTACAGAATCGATCGGCTGTAGATGCAAAAATGGAAATCAGACGAGCTTTAAGACTATTTTGGCCTGGGACGTGTCTTATGTCCGGCATATCCCAAGTTAGGTCCACTTCCTCAGAACTGACTATGATCTTTAATTCCGATACCTACCTACTACAGAAAATGAAGAATGTAGATCTTTGGCAGTCATTACGGGTAGTCAGAATCCCGAAAGACTGACAGAAAATAGGATATGGTGGTCAAATATGCAATCGTTCCATATAATATAGCAGTATTTAGCCTTACCCGGTAAGACTTCCAACTAACCCCAAACGCAGTTGGGAAAAGACTAGGCAAATGACTTTTTTTATTATAGACCAAAAAAGTATATGTAACAAAAATATATCGAACACCACAAATTAAACTTAAACTTGTAACATTATTGTGTATCAATTTCATCTAGTTTCTAACTCAATATAAAGGGTCCAAAATTGCCAAAATTTCAAACCCAAAACATGAAACTTTAGCCTAGACCTCAATTCACTACGACGACTAAATGATTAGTTTGAAAACACTTCAATTCCCTAGTTAATCACGCCAACCTCGCATGGTTACGTCCACTGTGTCGTAGAATCTACGGCCCTGGTCTTTAAAATCTGCAAGTCTCCTTCTGTGGTTTCTTCGTGAGTGGTTGAACTCCGACAGCGATTAATCGTGCTATTATCGCGTCTTACTGACACGCACTAATGTCGGTGGCTGCACTGCCAGTCAGCCACCGGCGTGGCGATGCCAAACGTTTGATTGCACGAAGCGATCCATGCAGCCCTGCTATAAATATGTAACCTTAACAATTTCAAATGAAAGCTCTTTCTGTTCGACCATTATTTATGTCATAAACATTACTCGTGGTTTTAAAAGTGTATGCATACTTCACACACCAATAATTTCTGATAAAATATTATAGTAGACGCAATCAGCTAATCTAGCATTTTTTTTAGAAAGATACCTCAGCGTTATCAACACATTTTTATCATTACATTGAAATTCTGCCTTAAGGAAAATGGATAACCAAAACTGCCTGGTTTTTCTTTTCTACGTCTTTGTTTCATTATCACAATGATAATTTCTGATATGAAAAACGTGTTTATTATCAAGGATAATCAAGATGTAGTAATTACGTACGCTCACTAATTTGAGTGATTAAAATTCCCGTAGCGTATGAGTTGCATAGGTATTTGATAATCCCTTGACGTTGACAAATGAGTCGCCAGTGCACCGCAAAAGGTTGGGTTGTATCCTAAAAAATAATTTTATATCCATCAGATAGATTTATAAAAAATATTGAACGAACACGTATTTTTTATTTTTCTTTCATTCAAATACTTAGGAAGATATATGATTTGAAATGTCGTATGACGTCACGCCGTGGTACAAAATATACCACGCCGTGACGTAATTAACCCCCCTCCGTAACTTTAACACGCTATATCACAGTAGTTTTTGGTAATTTCGACAAAATCAATAATACTGGTCTGAATTTTTTTTATCTATACTAATATATAAAGCTGAAGAGTTTGTTTGTTTGTTTGTGCGCGCTAATCTCAGGAACTCCTGGTCCGATCAAAAAAATTCTTGAAATAAAAAAAAAAAACAAAAAAGCACAATCACACACACACACACAATCATTAATATCCAGGAAGGCTTTAGGCTTTATAACATCCCGCTGTGACCAATAGGAGCAGAGCAGTAACAAAAAATGTTGCGAAAACTGCTAAGATGGACTAATTATTTTTTTTTTATTTTAATACATTGGATGCATCCCTATTGTTGAACTTTACAGACAGTAAAGCAGTCTGTTCACAATTGATTAATAAGATCCAACAGTAAATGAACACTGCTGCACTAATAACTAAGTATTGTCTGTATATTTTCTGTGATCCCAATGTTTATATTTTGTACAAATCTTGTTTAAATTCAGAAATGTTTACAGCGTCTGATGATTGATAAAAATGGTTGCGTAGGCAGCGAAATAGCTGAATAGTTGAAACGGGGGAACGGTTCCGTAAATTGTTATCATTACTGCAAGTTTATATATAATAACATGATGCAACACATATGCACAATGATCCGAAATTGTATATTTTTAATGTAAAGAATCTTATTCGGCTTTTTTACAAGCTTTTTATCGTACGCCACATGCGGATATTATATCTGGCGTCCATTTTTCATAACTTAATCATATGTTTACTTTTTAGTTAATGTACAAATAAGTTTCCGCCGTTTTATGAACATGCGGACGAACATTATCATGTAGGTAGGAGAATAACATATCTGGAGACGGAGCGGCAATAGGCGCGTTTTTCCTTCTCCTTTTATCTGCCGCCAATAATGCTTCCAATTCCGTGTCTTCGTACGATTGCGGTCTTCTACTACGTTCTTTGTATTCACAGTTAATACCTAAACTTTTGAAACCACTCACTACAACTTCTCTCTCTCTCTTAAAGCAACTTCACCCTCAGCTTCTACAAGCAATCGGTGGGCCTCATCTGCAGATTTCTTCAAATTAAAGAAGTAAAGGGTCTTCAAATTAAAGTTCCCGCAAATGACGCTTATTCGGTACAAAACTTAAAATTTTTGCACAAAAATAAATATGTAATACTGATACAGAGACACTAATAGTCCTAAGTGTATATTATTACCAGATGTCCGAACTTACGATATCACATTTTAGATCTGACAATATCAACGAAACCTCATATTGAGGACATTTTTTGTTGTGGATCGTAGTGGTGTTAACAACGTAAGGATGGAAACTTGTCGCACGACGGATCGTCCGATGGTGGAACGGGATATCATGCAATTCCCTCGCACACTCACCAAAATACATCCTATAGAACACCGAAAGACTAATGACTCTACGCCTGTGTTCCAGGTTTTGGAGACCGTTTTGATTTAAATCTGGTCGCCATTCAGCCTCTTCTCATGTCTCTCCACGGAATCCAAAGCAGCCAGGAACATTTTGCAGCACCAGCCCAAATGTGGCTGCAGTACTCCACACACGAACGTACCTGTGCTTTGTACAACATTAGAAGCTGCCCTGGTGTGAAGTACCGATATTCCCACGGAATTGAAACTTACCCGGATGAAACCATGGGGTGTAGTGCTAGTCATAAGATAAACGTGGCACCGACAAGTGTCATTGCAGTGAATCGGTGATTCGTCGTAATACCAGCTGGGCGAGTGAGTACCGCGACAGTCCTGCATGAGCTAATGGATTAGCCCCACACAGTCCGCTCTAATAATACTTCTATTTATTTATTTTTAGTTTAGTAGTCCCACTGTATAGCAAAGATCTCCCTTTCTCCTCTCCACTCCTCTTTGCCTTCTTCTCCTGAATCTGTCTTCATGTCGCTGGATGTTTTCTGCTTCTTCCTCGGCTCGTTCGACATGCGGCAAACGTGTCCGGGCCAGTCCCACTAACGCGTGGCTGTTATACCTAATATATACCTACATGTCCTACTCCTACATAATACTAATAATACAAACAACGAATTATCATGTAGACTAAACTATCGATTTTAACGTAGGAGGCGAAATTACATTCTTATCCAAAATACGTCTTGAGACGTGAGTGAATCTCTGATTGCTTGGAAACCAAATAAGCATTTATCACGACACACAGCTATCAACAGAGACTAGAGAAGCCGCTGCATTCCACCAGTTTCTGTGACAAATCCTTCACTCTTCATACAATAGGGCTGGAATGACCTGCCGTGTCGACAACGCGTGCTCAATCTTTATCCACTTTTAAAACTATAATAAAAAGCATTTCCTCTCTTTTTAAATATTATCATTACATATTTTATTTGCTATTGTTTTATGTCTATTAATATATATATGACGGGGTAAAACCGCCAGGAAGGCGGGGTCGAAGTTCCGGATAGTTGAGGCGTCTTCTCATCCGCATGAGCATCCATCGTGGGCGGTATTTTGAGAAAACTTATTATTATTAAACACTTATTTGAACAATAACTATAGTGTGATGTTCGATTCTTATTATTTTAACTGTACAGACACTTAGATCACTTTAATATTAAGGGATTACAATGATAATCTCAGATTAAAACAGATAAGGGCCACTGAGCTTGAGTATGACCAACCCACTTGATCGAAGCTTGAGCAAAGAATGTCCAGCGCCATCAGTCGATCGCTATGTCAAACGCAACTCCAGTCGGTGTTATCATTCGCACCATGGTTTTCCCCGCTCTTAGTAAAAATCATAATTTATCCGAATACCGACCGATTAATCGACTTCAAAAAAAAGTAGAGTAATTTAAGGTCAATTGATACTGATACGATAAAACAGATCACAATATTCAAAATTAACTAGTCACGCGCCGTCATATATATGATTTATGTTTTACTTAAATTACTATGATAAACATAGTAGACTACCTAGACTATTTGTCTCGCCATCCCCTTGGTAGGTACTTATTCCATCCAAAGGATGTCTGTAAAAGATCACTCTTAACGATTATACCGCCCACTTCGTCACCCTTAGTTAAACCTTCATATTTATATTCTGTAATTTCTATAGTCTACATAATAAAAAGTATTCTGTTCTATGCTAGACATCTGAAATTCGGGCTTTTACAGTCATAATAAGCAGGAAACCAGGAGTAGTTTTCGTGTTAAATATACGTCGGTAAAATAATAAAGCAAGCTTGCGGTTTCAGGGGCACATTCCGCCGAGGCGTCGTCTCCCAGGCATGCGGCGCGCCCCGCAAGGGTGGTGCCTCCCCTCGTGCCCGCCGGGGTATCATTCATACCCCGGAATTGGGTCATTAGGACGATTGGTAAAAATAATATCCTTTTGTTTATCACGTTGAATGAATTTTGTTGAAAATAGCATCGTGTTTAGTACCAGTAGGGAGTCTACGAGTGTACATATGAATGTATTTTGTAGTTGGGAATACAACAGAAAGAAAAACTACATATTTATGATGACTCTTAAAGGAAAATCATAAAATCAAACATAGGTATGTACCAAGGTAAGCAGATAGGTAGATGCTCTAAGTACGAAGGTACCTAGTTGATGTTTATATCGCATATCAGTGGTATAAAAAACATTGACAGTGCCTTAATATCGTAGCGCTAAGGGCGGTTTTCAGTTGATTGTACGGTTTTCATTTTGATCTACAGATTGTAGTTGGCTAGTATGAATTTGTATAAGTACATTATGTATTTACATTTGTAAAAGAGTTACTGAAACCCAACTTTGCTTTGTAAATACATTGTAGGTCGTAGGTACATATTTCAGTTAACAGTTTCAGGTTGTCGTCTATGACTCGGTACATGTTACTCGTTAGTTTACAGAATAAACATAATTACGTAGTACTAAACGCGGAATAGGTTTCTTTTTACTGTAAAATTACTATAAAATCACGATTAAAAGAAATCTTGTAATGGTACATACCTAAATAAAAAAGGGATGGTAAATATTATGTCACAATGAGTAAACACAGTAAACATGGCCTATTTGCATACCTTGTCGAAATATAGGTCAGGCCGCGATATCTCGGCGGCAGGGGATAGATGCAACGACGCCCCGGTAACCCAGATGCAGGAACGCAAGGGCAAACCCGCCCGCACCCCTCGCCCGGCTGTACCGCGACTCCCGCAGCCATCAGAACCACTCAACATGATCCCCCAGACCTCGTACATCACCACCCTGTCGGACGTACTCTGCAAAGGGAAGCTCGCAAGTATGCGGGGGGACCAACTTACATTGGAATGCGACCAAACTGACAAGAGACTGCATTTCCTAATTATAGCCACGACTCCGCGAGTGAAATAAATGCTTTGAAGAGCCCGGAGGCTTTTAATCTTATTTTGGATAGAGATTTTACTTTTACGGAGATTTCATTTTTACATTAAAAATGTGTTACGAGGAAAAGTACTTAACGCTTTTGAATTTTGTATGAGTGATGAAAGGTGTGAATTTTTCCATCTTCATGAATAAACAATGGCACGTCTGAGCTGTTTACGTTAATTAGGCTTTTGTAATTATTCAAAGTGATATTTCTCGAAGTTATTGGCCGGAAAACCCATGAGTTTAAATAAAGATTTATTAATATAAATTGTATAATACGTACCTACGGAATGACTAAGTATAGTAAAAGTCACTACAGGCAGTTCTTATCGCCGTAGATACGGTCTGGGCTGAATGTAGAATGTAGGCATATGTAGACATGGAAATATGAGATCATTGTATTACGAACAAGTCAAAACAAGTCGACAGCATTACAGAGTATACGGTAACTCGCTTCCCTACGCGTTAATTAAAACGCTTTGTTTTGCACAAAAAAAAAACAAACGCCGATTGCGATACTGTTATTATTTTAAACTTAATCTATTTATGTTTCAACTTCACGACTGAAACTTCTTACATCAGAATTTTGACCTCTACACGTGCTACACTAGAAGTCATTAAAAAAAACAAAGGTTTCTTATTTGCTTTTATTATTTATCGGTTACTCTACTATTAAATTAAAGTATTCCACAGTAGATAGCTACCGTGAAGAACTTTTTGTCTAAGTCAAACTATCTCAATAGCTATCAGCAGACGTGGAATGTTTATCAAATTACCACTCATATGTTTTACGTTGTCCAGTCAGTATGACAAGGAAGAACGATCAACGAAATTCAAGCCAGATAAACCGCACTGGCATTAGTGTGATTCTAAGAATTTATCCAAACAAGTTACGAAGCTCGAAGAACCACACATGTAAACAATCTGTATTTACGCACACAGAGGCAAAAGGTGTGTGAGATAGTGACAACACAATGAGTGTATGAGAATGACAGTACGAAGCCTGGCAACAGAGCCAGTAAAGGCTATGCATGCGGACAGGCGCGGGCGGTGCGCGTGTGTGAGTGTGGAGGCAGCGCGGCTGTGTGAGCGCCAGCGTGGGCGGTGTACACACAGAGCTTTCACGACGCAGCCTTGGCCGCGAGACACGTGCGTCAGCTAGGGCGGTGCCCCGGCCCTACGACAGCCTACTATCGATGTCCACTAGACATAACACAACATCTACGTTTTACCTTGAAGATTTAACGGCATTATATTTATAGGAATTTCAAATACAAAATGTTACAAGAATGTAAAATATTTGGTCTTAGTGGATATAACTTTATATGTGTGCCATTGTGGCTTATGCAATCACGTTGAATGGGTAATATTTTTTATGTAAATGTAACAGTTGCCTTTATCAGTTTTCTTGTGACTCATATATTTTTGATATTGTATTAATATTTTAGGTTTATTCTGCAAAGGAAATCAATGGAATGTTTGTTTGTCTTAAGAAGTATCTAATAATGATAAAGACAATAATAGAAGTAACATCAATAATACTTAATTTAATTCGATATAAAAAAGACCGCTGGTCTTCTTCTTAGAAGTTCATCTCAAATTGACATTGATTTACGAGAGCGGTATACAGATATTTTGTAATTTAGCAGAATCCTTACCAAAGACTGTAGGTATTGTATTCGCTGCCGGTATAAGTGCCTCATTCACCTTCAACAACAACAACAAGCGAGGTTCGATAAAAGACCATTAAGTTTTACTTTGCTATTCTGCTCAAAAAAGAATTAGAATATTATGCTGACTGTTGTAATAACAGGAGTTAGGTCTATAGATGGGTGTAATAAGCAGTTACCTACATACTTTTTTGTAGAAGCGTCTACAAGTCCCATGAATGATGACTAAAAATCGCTTGAGGTATCGGGTATTTTATGTTTTTCACGCGTAATATCATCTTTAAATCCAGAAGTTTTCATCATATATCGATAGAGCGTTGATTCCCATCCCTTCGAGCAGCCGGGCGTGTAGAGGGAGGAGGGTTCTTCCCCTCGTTCCTCTCACTCTATCAGCTGAGCGACACGTGCACCGCATATACTATTTCGTCTAGTGTACACCGACACTACAGGCGTACAGGTCAGCCAGCCATCTCGGCCGGCTCCACTATTTGCTTACACACAACACACATTTACATATTATGTAAATTGTTAGGCACCATTTGGAAATCGTTCGTAATGCATAAACACCTAGTACCTACCTACATGTTCCTATAAATTATAAGTATGTACACAGGCTGTTATCTTAAGAGCTCCGTTGAAAGAAACATCGATGTGCGAAAATGGAACTACTGGAACTTCGGCGTAAATAGATTTGTAGAAATCTGGAATTTGCTCCAGCAGACAATGCACAGTTTGCGGTTGTTTCAAATATTTGTATCTATTACGTACGCAGATATCTATAGAGGTTACGTAGTGTTGTGGATTAAATATTAATTAAAACTTCTCCAAGTCTATTAATCATTTTTGAGGGATCATGATAAATTACCTATTGGTTATTTTCGTGAAACAACGGCAAGGACAACGTTTTGTTTAACCGAGATATCATCAAAATTACAGAAGCATCGGCTACCGCTCTTAAATGTGGAAGCTGCGTTACCTTTACGCCTTACAGCCTTCGCTCTTTTTCCATGAATTCAGGAGGACGGGTCTGAGCAGTTGGGTTTGTTGTATCGGGAGTTTGGTTGTGAAGGGTCTCCAGATCAATCTCCCTCTGGCGCAGCATCGTTGGTCGTGTTGTTGGGCTTAACATTGCATCACCTCGCGCAACAGCCGTCTTCCTTCCTATTCACTAAGTTTTTTTAAAGTGACTTAATAAACTAGCGCACTTTACCATCAACGATTGCATCACTGCTTACATATTTATTAAAAACTAAACATCAAAGTGTGTTTTCCTCTACAACATTAGAAGTATTTCCATTGCAGCAAACACAAAATAATCTGTCCTGAGGGCGAATCTACGCTAGACTAGACTAAGCTAAACAGCGATGGGCCATTAAAAAATATGGGTCGATATGATGTCAGCCCGACGACTGACATCATTTGTCTTTTTCGTTTCGTTCTTGATAGAACGGTCGTGGTCACTATGATTGATTTCGAGACGTTGGTGTAACGGCTGTAGATGCCGCACGATCTCTCTCCATCTATCTCTGTTGGACGACAGTCTGGAGCATTCATTTACAGATCCCCCCACTGCCGACTTGATTTGGTCAGTCCACCTAACCGGTGACCTTCCACGAGGTATGTTTCCTTTTACTCTGCCCTGGACGAATAAAGGCTCTATGGAGTTATTAGTACGCCTTGACACGTGACCGAAAAATCCAGGTATACGGGACTGTAATAATTCTGAAAGACGCTGTTTGATACCGAGTTCTTGGAGTACTTAAAGAAACATCAAAAATCATTTGTCTAGCCTTTTCTAAACTTTTTTAGGGTCGGGTTTCTGTTTATAGAGTTACGTCTTTAGTGACTTTCTAAGTATATCTTGTACACCAATGCCTGATTAAAAAGATGAAGGAAAACATCTTGAGGAAACCTGGACCTTTAAGTGTGAAATCGCCAACCCGCATTGAGCAAGCGTGGTGGTTACGCTCAATCCTTCCCTGTAAGAGAGGAGACCTGTGCCCAGCAGTAGGACGATAAAAGGTTGATGATGTAGATGATGACTGCTTAGCTGACTTCCATAACCCAACTGCTAGGTAATAAGATAACACTTTGGTAAGACTATAGTACCTTTGGTCTTCCCCACCTCGTCATCCGGACCAGCTGATTAAGGTGCTTTCCGAGTTCACGAGACTGACATAAGATACCAAAAATCTTATGTCAATTCTGTTGAAAGAGTTGAAAAACCCACTAATTGCGTAACAAACTTTTACTATTAATTGTAATCATATTGCTAGTCCATTGCTCTATATCTTCGAAAAATGTGTCTACTCAACAACGTAAATAACGCAATGAATGTTGTTGAACTGTCAAAATTAAACCCACTGCTACTGAACTGATAGTGTGTTACGCAATGACCCTCCTGATTCCAAAGAGTAAAGAAAATGGACAGAAAGGCCTCATTTGTAAGACAAGAAACCTTTTGGCACCTACTGTAACTGTAAATAGGTACGCTATGTCCTGCGGAAAGTTACGTGTGTCTGGCAAAAGATTACAATCAGTCCGTTTCGGTGTCTAGCCGAGGAAGCTGTAAGCTACTTTCACCTATAATATTTGTATAGAAAATGTGCATTTCTGTATGCCCCTTTCGGGATAGGCCAAAACTAGATTCGGACTAAGAGAAACCGCATTGTAGGACCGTATCGATCACGTTTTCATTTTTAGCTGTTCTACATAGCGGACCAAAACAGTGTGGAGTCTAATATCAGAGTTACATTAAAATAACCTAAAGCAGTAGATCTTCTAGTAATCTAGTCTAATTGTTTAAGGCTATTTTATAAAAGAATTTTTAATGAAATTGTTGTATGAATCGACGGGTACAGTTCATTTTACACGAGACTTCACATAGTACGAATGTACGGGGGACAGCAGGTCAAGCTATCCAAAAGTGTGAAATAAATCCAATCAACCTTGACTTTCTTAGTGATAAAGCTACCCCAAACTGCCAAATATTCCCAATCAACCTTGAGCTGTAATGCTTTAGGGATAAAGTTCAAAAACTAATAAAGAAATCTGACACATTGTAGTAGTTTGATGAGCTGTCGTCTGTGCATACAAAACCAAACATGTTTTTCCTACTTATATTTTTGTTTTGCTTGTTCCGGTCGCATACCACTTATATTCCGAATTTATGACAAATACCTACATTTAAATAGAAATCAATAGGAACCGTCAAAAACCTGCTTAATATATAAACATCGACATCAAACACTCATTTATTAAAGTCATCTAAGGGTTCAAAGTTCGTCGAGATTACAGTATTACAAAACGTCGAGAATACATTAATTCCTCAGCTAGACAGACAGTTTTATACAGCTATCTACATCCTGGGGTGTCTCAACTATATTTTAATATCTATCAAGTCCTGAACATACCTTATACTTATTTTATAAACCAATGAATTGTAAATTCCGGAGCTCAAGGAGCAGTGAAAAATTCAAAAATGATTGAACGCCACGGCAGACTTAAACTACAAGGTATTCATTAAAGTAGCCTGTTTCAATAGTTACCTTTTTCCACCTCATGGCCTTCTTTGGCAGTGCGCAGTTTTTCAAAGAATTTTCCTGTGATTGAAAAAATATTCACAAACAATGCCACAAGGGATCACGTAGGTATAATCTCGTATAACAAATTCGCCCGTCACTTTGTTTTGTAACCCGTCGATCTGATATGCGCGCGCGCATGAATGCATTCGCTGTGTGACGGCTTCCCCATATGGCCAAGGCTAGGCCTTTTATGGCTCATATAAGTGGCCACTCACCCACCGCCTGAACGAGCTAGCCATATCAATGAACTGGCCATCAATAAAACATGTGGCACTAAGCCAGAAAAGGAAACGGCGAAATGAGAAAAAGAAATATTTGATAAAGGTATTCGATGCGTACACTCGATTGTTTGTGCGATTTGAAAGCATTCAATGTAAAGCTGAGTGCACACACCATGAATTATTCGCGTCCATTACTTTTTGCTTTTCGCAGTACTATCCACCATACTCGTCGTAATTGATTCAATATCATTACATAAGTATCGTTGTGTGGGCTTACATAATAGGCAACTGGAGGGGTAAAGACGTGCTTTTTATACTAGCGATGATAATGAATGAGTGATTCAAGCCGAATCCATCAAACCGGTGTCATTGCGTGCGCATTATTTTAATGAATCTTTTTCTACGAAACACAAAAAATATTCATTCGCGCAGCTTATCAACTTGGTCCAGCGCGTTACAATTTTATCAGCTTACGAAACACTGTAACATGTACTAAATTGTAACATACAAGTCCAGACGTGTTCCTGGAAGTGTTTGACCTCTGAACCTAACCTAACCTTGGATTGGTTGTAACGTGAGATGTAGCGATACTGTGGCGGAAAAATAATTTGTTGAGGTCTCGAATCGTGAGAAGTCAGACGAACTGACCGGTCACGCAGCACATTTCTGTGGCTGCTACAGACACTTCTCATTGTAGCCAAATGTATGACGCATACACGCAAGTCGGAAACCGTCGTGGTTTCCGACTTGTGTTTGTATGCATTAGTGCAAGAATCGTTTGCCTAACCTACTAACTTTTTTCCAGTCTTTACCGAAGGAACCTATGAAATAACAAATTAGATAGATTCCATACATTTACTTAGGTATTACGTTAGGCTTGCACAATTTTGTAGAAACGCTTTTACCACTACTTACTACTCTCAAAAAACATCATGAGGAAACTTAGCGTCTTTAACGTCTTAGAATCAAAAGTTTAAACGCGTGAGATTACTAACCCGCACTGGCCCCGCTTTTAGATAGACAGCCACTGCCTCTCGAAGAGATGAATCCTATGTCCTAGAATTGGAAACATTAAGTATAGACTGATTATCCTCACGTGCAATTGTAGTAAAATTGAGCAAAACCTAAACGGATGAGTTAGAAGATTGAAACTTGAAACGATTAATCATTTTGAAGTCTGTGTAAAGTTCTCAGTGTCTTGGATGTCTGAGTGAAATGACTATGAGATCGTTACTTCCAACTACAGATTCTATTACCCTGCCCTGGGAAATCTCAAACCACTTATATTTGCTAGAATGCCATATATGTAAACGGGATTAGAATTTAACCGCGCTGAGTATGTACCACGTGTAAAGTCAAATATAGAACTACTTTTTTTTAAATGAAATCAGTGATGTGAACTTTTTAGGACCTTGTCCATAAATATTAATTTCTTACATTAAAAATAATGACGGTGGATGGTTTATTTCTATGCCCGCGGTCCCCTAATGAAGTAGTTTGCACAGCTGCATTCCAGGCGCTCATTTTCTGGGAACACACATCTTTAATGGTAAGGTGGAATGCAAGTTTTTTAATGCCAGTGCGTGTGCGTATGATTTTTCATTGAAATTTTAAAAAGAAAACGCCCCGCTCGTGAAGTAATAAAAGCAGCACTGAGCAGGCCGCCGGCGTTTGTATCATTCTTTTTTTTGTCGTCTGCAATCCTTAGCTTGTTTTATTATGTGATGACAAAACAACTTCTATTTATGGTTTTAGCCAAGCGATGTAGCGAATACCGAGCAGCTTAGTACATTTATCTGTACATTTATGTATACTATAAATTCTATTTCGGTGCGTGGTTACAAAACTATAAACTCGTAGCATATCTAACTCCTTAAAGATCTATCGTGTTATTTGCTCCTACCAACAGCTTTAGTAGAAATAAACAATTAATTATTGTCGATAGTTATGGCTTACTAGCTTTCCGCCCGCGGCTTCGCCCGCGTGTATTTCGGTTATATCGCGCTTTTTATATATCCCTCGGGAATATCAAATTTTTCCGGGATAAAAGGTAGCCTATGTCCTTTCTCATGGTCTAAAGATTGTCTGTGCCAAATTTCATCAAAATCGGTTGAGAGGTTTAAGCTGGAAAGCGTAACAGACAGACAGAGTTACTTTCGCATTTAATAATATTAGTATGGATAATGCGATCACTTTATTTAGTACTAACTAAAATATTCAAAATGCACGCATTGGCGTGATTATTACCAAACAGCGCAGATTCCCATGGGTTCGTCGGGAAGCCTCACATGCGCTATCACGCGATGTGCGGCCGAACAGTCCGCGTGAGAATCTCCATAAAAGGGCATCACTAAAATTCTTTTACCTTTCCGTTAGTATAATAAATGCTGAAAATCGCTTCAAAAATATAGGTAGGTATAACCTGTAACATTAAAGCACAGAAACTCCAGCACTTAAAACTTCTCCAGCAGTTTATCGTTGCTGCCATATTAAAAATGGAAAATACATTAAGTACAAGTTTTTGGTTAAAATAACAACGTTTATCAGAGATAGAGACCAAAAAAATAAAAGGAGATTTAGGTGATTCTTAGAAAAACTTCGGCCGGTCCCTTTATGGAAAGATAAAAGGGATTATGGAGGGCATTTTTGGTAGTTTGCTTGTATGTATTAACCTTTTGAACGCCAATCACTTCTATACAAGTTCGAGATTTTCGTGCCCTCAGCGCCACTACTTGATTAGAAGTAATCACAGTATAAAATAAATTTACGACTTTTACAAGAGCTTTTATTTTGTTTTTATGGAAATTTGCCCTGTTATCAA
Source organism: Sesamia nonagrioides (assembly GCA_017933935.1). Classification (NCBI taxonomy): domain Eukaryota; kingdom Metazoa; phylum Arthropoda; class Insecta; order Lepidoptera; family Noctuidae; genus Sesamia; species Sesamia nonagrioides. The sequence goes on from JADWQK010001419.1 coordinate 125,915, forward strand.
CCATATTTTTAACTTTTTCACGCATAATAAGTTCTTATTTGTTTAATTTTCAATAGAAACAAAAACGCCAGAAAATATTTTAATGCCCCCAGCGCCAATTACTTGATATCAAGTAAGCCAGTGATGGGACACGACGAAGACCTCGCTATATTTCATCTCGTCGAAATGATCATAAATACTATTATTGCAAGAAAATGACGTAAATATATGATATTTTATAAATATTGTACACTTTAAACTAGGTTTTATTCACCTTAATCAAGAATTAATAGGTTTTCTAATCATTGTCGATAGTGAAACCCCGTTTGAAAAACCCATCCCTACAAAGTTAGTTAGTTAGCGGTCCGTACGCGCCACCGACGTGTATAGAAGGAAATCTGTGACGTCATAAGCGGACGGGTTTCAAGGTCATAGTGACCTTGTGCATTTTAGTGTAGTGCAATGTTTACATCTTGAGTTGGCGCACGTGTCCTTCTAAAAAAATTGTGACTGTGAATATGACGAATTATTGCGAGTTGTTCAAGTCTGAATCAGAATTTTGAAATAGTTCGTCGTCTTGACATTCCGTTAAGTCGTCAACTTCCGTTTCAGGAATTTTCTTCAGTTTTCTATTAGTTTCTACAAACCAGAAAAATAATTGCGAGTATTTAGCGACACCATTAAAAAAAAGGTCTTGTGTAAAACAGACACTTACCCTCCATTTTATTTTATTTTTTAAAACGTAGAAAACCACGTATTTAGCTTCTATTAATTGTATTTGTTGTAAGTAAACGAAATAAATTATGCAGGAATCGGTTGAGTTTATGCACGTGTAACTCGACCACAGTGAATATAAAATATATACCATAGAAATCTAGAACAGAAAGGATTTTGACGTGCCTCGAGCGCCAACTACTTGATATGAAGTAGAAGGATTACATTTGGAGACAAATAGGGATGTGCCTTGTAGAACACACGTCTAATAAATTTAAAATTCTTTTCTTTATTGTGGGGAATATATCCAGGTTTTCATATTGTTTTTTTTATGAAATAAAATAAAATATGAAATTACGATTACAGTTTTTATTTAGCTTCGTAAATTGGTGAATAAACATTATTTTATATGTATAATATTATTTGTCGATAGGACACTAATCCCATCCCTACGTTTTACTATACATACGTTATACATTTGTAGTGTGGCGCAGGAGGACACATCGCGTATTATATAGATGGGCGTTCAAAAGGTTAAGCTGATATTTGGACGGCGGCGAATGCTGCGAATATCGACACGAACAGGTTGGCTGTGTTTGTTCGTTTAATGGGTCATCACAACACACAAGTGTAATCCTTGTTCTGCGACTGCCCACACGAATTGAGACAATCACGTGCGCTAAACACGCAACACTGTGGCCAATTTCGTGCACCGAGTTCATACCAAATTGAGACTAAACGTTTGAATTTAAAATAGAGAGACTGATTAATGATAGCACTAGTTTTGGACACCTAACAGTTTGAGGACGTAAGTTAAGTGGGACTAACAGAATATTAGTGATGTGACGAACATAAACACGACAACTAAAAAAAAAAACTATGAAAGAATGTAGAACCACGAACTAAAAAGTTTTATCAACAACTAGCGGCCGCCAGCGACTTCGTCCGCGTGGAGTTAGTTATGCTCCGCTCCTATTGGTCGCAGCGTGATGTTATATAGCCTAAAGTCTGGATTAATGGGCTATCCAACGCAAAAAGAATTTTTCAAATCGGACCCATAGTTTTTTTTTTTTTTTTTGTTAGTTATAAACTAGCGCTTGACTGCAATCCCGCCTGATGGTAAGCAGTGATGCAATCGTTGATGGTAAAGCGCACTAGCTTATTAAGCCTATTCACTCAAAAAAACTAAGTGAATAGGAAGGAAGACAGCAGTTGAGCGAGGTGATGCTATGTTTAACCCAACAACACGACCAACGATGCCGCGCCAGAGGATGATCTGGAGACCCTCCACGACCAAACTCCCGACACAACAACATTAGGCACATCGTACCCGGTACACATCGCAACACAACTGCTCAGACCCGGCCTCCGTACGGCTTCACCAGACATCATGCCGGAACACGACGAATCGCTTGGCGGCAAGACTTTGTCTGGTGGGTGGTAACTTATGGTGGCTGATGTTGTTGCCTACCACCGAGAAAGAATATTAGCGCGTTCAAATAAACAAACAAACAAACTCTTCAGCTTTATCTTATATTAGTATAGATATGCAAACAAGGCAGTGGCGCCGATTCTCTTGTTCACTAAACTAATTAATTGTAAGTTATGTGCATCTTTTTCTTTCCATTTCTTTAAGAAAAGGATAGAAGATAACATTTTAGTTATATCCTGTCAAATTAAGATACTCCATAGCGATTACAAACATGGCGACTAAAAATACGCCATTTTACGTCAGGAGCGCACTAATTTGACAGGTTTAAACTGACATTTTATCTTCTGTCCTTTTCTTAACGAAATAGAAAGAACTCTGAACTTAAATTTAATTTAGTTTATGAACAAGGGAATCGCGGCCATTATTAACCAATCGTAGTTAGCAATTTCACACCAATAAACAACAATAATATGATTGAATGGTAGAGCAATTTCTCAATAACTTTATTTATATTAAAAAAAAGCCCTGCTTCCGGGTCGGCGGATGGTCACTGCAACAGATAAATTCTTAGTGCACCTAATAACTAGGTATATAAAAGTGGGTGCTTCTGTACGAGTCAAGCCATCCGAATTTATCATCATCATCAACCTTTTATCGTCCCACTGTTGGGCACAGGTCTCCTCTCATACAGAGAAGGATTGAGCGTAATCACCACGCTTGCTCAATGCGGGTTGGCGATTTCAGACTTATAAAGTCCAGGTTTCCTCAAGTTGTTTTCCTTCACCTTCAGTCATTGGTGTCCAAGATATACTTAGAAAGTACGTATATAACTTTAGAAAAGTTAAATTGGTACTTGCCTGACCTGGAATCGAACCCGCGCACTTATACTTGAGAGGCTGGTGCTTTAACCACTAGGCCACCACGACTTTTAACACACCAATAAACAACAATAATATGATTGAATGATAGAGCAATTTCTCAATAACTTTATTTATATTTAAAACAGAAGCCCTGCTTCCGGGTCGGCGGACGGTCACTGCAACAGATAAATTCTTAGTGCACCTAATAACTAGGTATATAAAAGTGGGTGCTTCTGTACGAGTCAAGCCATCCGAATTGATAGCCAGTTATTACGTCACCAGTTTCAGCAATATTTACGTAATAAGACAGTTTCGATTTTTTTGCAAAAACAATCTAATTCTATCACCACTAGTATCAATCTAGGTAATATTTTATTACTAGCTTTCCGCCCGCATCTTGGCCCGCGTGGTGTTCGGTTATATCGCGCTTTTTAGATTTCCCTCGGGAATATCAATTTTTTCCGGGATAAAAGGTAGCCTATGTTCTTTCTCAGGGTCTAAAGATTGTCGGTGCCAAATTTCATCAAAATCGGTTGAGAAGTTTAGGCGGGAAAGCGTAACAGACAGACAGACAGACAGACAGATAGACAGACAGACAGACAGTATATATACAATATATAATATTAGTATGGATTCTACGTTTAGTTATTGCGTAACACACTATCACTAGCTATGGGTTACATTTTAACAGTTCAATAACAGCCAATGCGTTATTTAGGTTGTTAAATTAACATTATTTTGAGTTTTGACGGGAAAGCTAAGATGAGTGTCACGCGCATTATTCGTTGGACTTTTAACATTATTTATAGTGTCGTTTACTAAATAAAAGCGCGAGATTTATTTAGTAAAAAGTGCATTCAGTAAATAATTCATAAAGAACATAGAAATATCGCAGCATACTGACCTCATCATGACTTTGCCTCAAACCTCCCTCGTAGACGGTTCACGCGGCCGTCTTTTTCAACTGTCATTGGCGATATCTGCTGTTATTGTGAAATATAATTTTCACAGAATTTCTATATTTTGTTACACGTGTTATTGGCAAAATTATGGTATCTATTCGACAGAGGCCATTGTTCAAGAGTTCAGGTTAAATCTCACCTTGAAAAAAGAGGAAGAAGGAGACATTATTTTTTGAACATAGGTGGTGCAATTTATTAGCAATATACTTTAAAATACTTACTAATTAATAGTACTTTCTAAGTATATCTTGGACACCAATGACTGAAGGTGAAGGAAAACATGTTGAGGAAACCTGGACATAAATCTGAAATCGCCAACCCGCATTGAGCAAGCGTGGTGATTACGCTCAATTCTTCTCTGTATGAGAGGAGACCTGTGCCCAGCAGTGGGACGATGACGATAAACAGGTAGATGATGATACTTTCAAATGATTCTAATTGATAGTGTGTTGCACAATTAGGCTGCTGTTACTTAATATTTTTGCCGTTAATGAAATATTATAATTTACGTAATTTAAACATTTGGTCGATGGCTACAAAACCAATAAAAGTGTAGAAAGAAAAATTAAATAATAAAATAAAACTTACAATATGCAATTTCGTCATAACGTTTACAGGAGTAGCTCTAGCTCGAATCAAGGAAAGAGGTCTGTGTTTATCAAACGTCCCAATTTTAGTGAACTCGCATTTATTTCAATAATAGCGTTAGCGTAGCGCCAATGTGGGACGCGGTAACAGACTAGCTTTCTTAAAATAGTATCGTTAATGAGTGTAGTGCGAAATGGTGAAGCTTAAGCGCCAATAAACAAATGATTGCTGACAATTATTGCGGACGCTGCAGACGCGGGGGACCGCGTATCGCGGTAGTCGCCTGCGCCGAGCGAATGGCGTTCACAATCATCATTTTATATTGCCATTATAATTGCTAATTCTAATTTTGGGTGATTATAATTGGCACCAGCGTAAAGGCTACGAGTGTTTTTGTAAGTCAAGGCACGTAAACAAGTTTGTGGTTTCGTACGCTCACATACATTAGACACGTTAAGGTTTTTCGGGAAACTGTGGGCGGACTTCGATGTTTGTTTTATTAAAAAACAGGCTGTTGGATTCGAAGAAATGCAGTCTGATTCTGTCACCACCTCCCCGTGTGTACTTTAGTAAAGTAGGCTGCTCTAGCTAATGCTAGGGATTGAAACTAATGACGGTGTTTTGGCGAGAATGTTAGCTGAGTGTCACGCTCATTCTTCATTGAACTTTTAAGTTATTTATAGTGTTGTTTACTAAATAAAAGTGCATGATTTATGTAGTAAAAAGTGCATTCAGTAAATAATTCATAAAGACCATTGAAATGAAATGAAATCGTTTATTAAGCAAGTAAGATCACTGATCACTTTTACACGTCTTGTTTTATTTTTTTGAGATTGAGATATCGCAGCATAGTGGCCTCATCATGCCTTTGCCTCAAACCTCCCTCGTAGACAGTTCACGCGGCTGTCTTTTTTGACATGAATGAAAATTCATTCGTGACATTGGCTAAATGCACAAACCATGCGAAGCCAAAGAAAAAAAAACTAATGTCAGTTCTAAAAAAACTCTTTGAAAAATGTCTATATTTTACTTTTGAAAGTCAAAGCTGAATGAACGTTACAAAGATGGCTGTTTCAGCGAATATCGTTTAAAATGCTTTTTTCCTGGAAAAAATCCATTCACTTTTACCAGAAGACGACAAGAATAGCTTCTAAGTAGAATGTTGTAACAACGTTGTTGAAACTTTATATCATAAATGTTGTAATGCTTCAGACGTTGAAAAGGCGATTTTTTTTTTTAAACACACACATATATTTATAATCTATGAGTAATGCAAGCACCTGGATTGAACTGACGAGGAACGTGTCGCTGATGTCTAACAACAAGTGTAGGATGAGACTGAAAGGTAAGCAATTGCAATATCTATGTCTATGACCACACCTACTTGAGCTTGTTACTCTCTTTCCAGTCCAAACAAGACAAGAAAGTTTTAAGACGAACTGAAAATGCCTGGAAAAGCTACTGGCCCCTGAAAGGAAAAGGGAACTTTAACCTCTGTCACTCTAGCGAAAAATTGCATCCATCCATTCTGTCCTGTAGATCACAGACTTAGTCTATCACAAACGTTGAAAAGTCCAAACTCAAGGTTTGCCAATGTGCAGTATACTAAGCGACTATACATATTGACTTTACTGAAAAAGCCGCTAAGCTGCAGTGGAACTGGGCTGGCCACGTCTGCCGTATGCCCAGCTGTGGGCCAAAATAACAACAACACACACCCTTACACAGCTAGAATCAATCCAGTTTAACCAGCAGCTTTTTTACAAAGTTGAATTACATTCGACGTAAACGTCGTTTAGAAAGAAGGAAACAACCTAAAATTCACTTATTCAAAGGATTTTCAACCATGTGTCCAAGACCTTAGTAGATATCGATATAATTATTACAAGTATATAGAAGAATTTTTTTGTTGCGACATAATAGCCAATTAGTGACGTATGAACTATGTTAGAGCCAAATTCGATAAAGAATAAAGGCAACAAACCGTTGCTAGGCAACGACTTGTTTACGCCTAAAAGGAAGTTCTTAACAACCTCTTCTAAATTGACCATTTTCATACAGTCCTACTTTCTACTAATGTAAACAGTTTATGTTTAGATATTTATGGTTTGCTTAGAACGGTTAACCGATTTGAATGAAATATGACACAAATGTAAACTAATTTCCTGATTGCTAAAATTTTTGATACATATTATTACACGTAGTCCATACTTAAAAGTATTGTAACGCATGTGTTATGCAGTTGATTTGAAAAGTAGTTAAAATACGCAAAACTGTATTAACAAATCGCCTCATCTTTATTCATTGGCTGAATTCTACAAAAAGTGTTTAATATCTGGATTTCATCCATGTTTCTTTTTTTGTAGGGCTATCATGTAAAATGAATATCGACTTTTTAATGCTTTTTCGTAATAGCAAGTTAATGTGCATGTTATTTTAGTGATTCTATTGAAATATGCTGCAATTGGAATTGTTGTTGTTGGAATTGTTAGTTAGCATGTAAAAGTCGATAATCTTGTAAATAAAAGGAGATTTGAAAAAAGTGAGTTGTGATAACCCTAAATTGGTTTGTTTACCTCTATTCTTTATCGAGCTCGGCACAAGTATAGGTGTAAGTATCGACATACAGGCGGCACGTCACTGGCGCGAGGTTAGCGGGCGCGCTGCGTTTGCGCATGCCGCGCGACAAGGACGTCGACCTCCGCAACCTTGGCTATGCCAATTAATTTCAACAATGTTCTCTTACTCACTATTATGTGCTTTATATTATCTCGCGCATATTGAGATAATCATTTTCGCTTCATTGTCGGTACCCATTCTCTAAGATGAAATATCGAGATTAAAGAACTACGAGCTTCCTGTATTCGGTTATTTATTACGCGATGGCTGATCTGCTGAGATTGGGTCGGTCTCTTTGTGTAATTATTTTGAAACGGTGAAAGATGCTCTTCGAACAACTTTATAAAAGTAATTGGTCACCTTTGATGGCATTACACTATGGATAAATTTCTCGTTGTAATTGTTTTTCCATTCAATAATAATGGAAGTTATGGGTTTTGTTGTCTACTGATTGTTAACAATAAACAATCAATCATCAATCCACCGAATTTCGCACCGAAGTCTGATACTCTTTAATTTCTACATAATTATTCAAATATTATTAAGATTTAACGTTGTGTCTTCCAAAGATTCATCCTCATCATCATCATCATCATCAACCTTTTTTTATCGTCCTACTGCTGGGCACAGGCCTCCTCTCATACAGAGAAGGATTGGGCGTAATAACCACGCTTTAAAGATTATTAACGATAATTCAGCTGCCAAATCAGAGCAAGCATTTTACATGAAGGCACAGTATAATGAATTCATGATTCACGAGATCAACGAAACCAACGAGATGTAGATAAGTACAACAAAGTGAACAACAATAACAAGGCCGCCGCGTAATAAATTCCCGGGAAGTTAAGCTCCAATGATTTACTCGAATAAGTTGTAAACACACCATTGTGTAGGGCAAGCGTTAATACTACAATTTTACTGTAGCCGCTATGAGCAGGCGGACGCAGGATAATGACCCGCGAGCGTGCGCCTGCGCCGGCCCGCGCCTGCCGCCGCACGCGGCGGGAGCGGCCCGCCACAATACCACGCAGGTATTGTACTACAAACAACGATGAACAATACCCACTTACACATTTATGACACACCTACACTATCTAGTACCTATTGACAGAGATAATACATCATTGACGAATGCTAAATGAGACGTGCAATCATGTTCATTCTAAGTATCCCCATAATCCCTATACATAATCCGTTATCAATCTGACCGCTAAATACATTTGCTTTTATCGTTCGTGGTCAATTCGTTTTGGTTAAATATAGTGATGATGGGGAAACCTACCCGATATGAATGAGGAAATACGCCATGATGTCACTTTATGCGCAGACGGTACAGTTTATATACGCCCCACCTATTTCTAGCTTTTTGTGTGTAACACTGAAATAGCAAAGGAACGAGTATCAGTATTTTAACCAGACTTAATATTAACATAAACCAGAATTAACATCAGCTAATATAGTAGGCATAAGGCAATCCTTATTAAAGTTAAAATGTTTACTTTATAACCCCAGTCAGGCTCTTACCTAGTTATAAGCAATAATACTCCTATTAAGATTTTATTTTGTAATGATTAATTGCGTATAATGTTAAACAATAAATAACTTTACTTAATACCGTACAATGTTTTAATTTTATGAGTTTTCAGGAAAAGAAACTAGTTATGAATCAGCAAGCTTGTATGAATCTGCATAATGTGAACTTGAGCTGATGAACTCTCATGTGAAGTCTCGTAGATATTAACTTCAATAAAGAAAGAAAGATGTATCTATTAGTATTATGACACGTACAGGAAGATCATAAAAGAAATCAAAAATGAAAAAAAAATGTATAAACTAATATAAAAAAAAAAACAGAAAAATTTATCAGAAATTTCTATACGAGGCCTAAAGGGGGAGGGGGAGGGATAAGTAGTACTTATAAATGATGTGAAAGAATGTTTCGTTTCCGGTGTTCGTAAATCGCTGTTTATTTTTACACGTCGAGATCAAACACGATTAAATAGTCCGTTGAATAATATCTCCTGCTAGTTTTATTTTACAACATGAACGCCGCGCCGTCCTCTTATTTTTATTCGGAGTCGAGTTTTGTTCTCATTACCTGCCGACAATTATTATTCAGATGTCTGAAACGTCTGTACCGAAATTATTTGTTATTCTAAAAGCTCCGGCAATATGAATGGCGAATTCCTCTGCCCACTTACTGGCCTGAATGATTTCGACATTCTTGGCGCAGCTCCGATAATCCGAGAAAAAAATAAACGAGCGCCAACGTAAATAAGTCCACTCGGAGTTGAAAGTGCGCACTCTGGCGACTACACGGCGGTCGGTGGCGGTCGGAGCGACCGTCGGCGGTGGCACGGAAAATAAATCACGTCGATATGGTACGCTCGGCATAACGTATTTTTACGCAACAGGCTCTTTGTTTATAGCTAGTAACGTCGCCCAACAGACGGCTGGTTATTCAACCGGGCGCATTCCGCGCCGGCTCCACTTTTTGCTCGGCCTCGGCCGGCCGTCCTCTTCTCCGGTGAAAAACGACCAATTAGAGCTTCTACGGCAGGAATTAACATCGCGCATTGTCCGCGACAGCACGGCTGCGGCCGCGCCGAACCACTATATCTACTTAGACTTTTATCTCGCAGTGAATACTTTGACGATCTTGACAGCGCTCACATAAAAACAAATATAGGTACACTCAGAATGCACATTATGTGTTCGTTTATCTGAAAGAAAATGTCCCCATTGATGTTAGGTAATAGCAGTGGCGCCGCTCTGTCGATCCGACGCTATTGTTTACTTGTCGATGAACCATACACACGCTTACACCTAATAGAATGAAAACCCTTTTAGCACTTACCGGGGATACATCGAAGGAAACTAAAACAAATGAGTAGGTACGTATATAAATGTGGTTATCTGTAAACTTGTGCACATTTTGAGAAACCCCAAATAAGGAAAACTTTAGAATTAATCAGCACAGCCTCTTTGTAAACACATTCTAAGACTAGTAAATAATTCAACGAACAATTTAATCTAATCAGGAAAACATTTGGCTATTCGATGGATCAACAACTTTACACAGTATCTAGTGAAAAATAAACCTGTTTTTGGAAGCTAACGAAGAGAAGAGAAAATAATTGTGATTCCAAAAAAAAAAAGCAAAAAATAACACATGGGTTCTAATTCTGGAGTGTTTTGATTAGTCACATCGATTCGTTTTAATCTGGAGGCCTAGTGTCGGACAATGTATCAATAAAAAGTAAAAAGAACACTTTATAACGTGGCCTCCGAGCACTGACGCCAATAAAACCGATCAACACAGACTTGGTGTTGCTGCTGCTTAAAATTATACCCATCTTCGAGGAAAAATATTTAAGCACAGAAATAAACTGTGAGGCTGAACAAACTGTGCGGGGACACCAACACAAAGAATACGAAAACCAAAGACCATGACCTACGAACCATCTACGGTTTAGAATTTTAGATCATAGACCGTAGTAGTTAATGCAATTTTTAATGGTTTTTATTACAGAGCTATCGAAGATTTTGCGCAAATATTTATGCTTCTTTTATATCCTCAATACTTACTTAAATCTATTCCAAGATCTATAAGTATTTTACAACTCTTTTGTCTCTTTTTTACCTAAGCTTCAAAGGACTTTTGGCGTTAGGAAGCACATGGGTTTTTCCTGTCTGTAATAAAATGTAAGCCTGTGCGTAACTACATGACAGATATAAAACTAAACATTAGCAAACTGTTCGGATTTTCTATTTAAATTAAGAACTTTTTGTTGGCAGTATTCAGATGTCTGACACTGGCAACCCTACGAACGCGCATCACAAAAAGTTAACTCCCGGGGCGCACCATCAACATTATTTACATTTTTTTTTATTCTGCCGCAAAGTGGTGTCGAATTACTATCTCGGAATGTTTAGTAGAGGCAGACTCTAGACACGAGGTGCCACAGGAATGTGCCTCTTAAATTCTTTGACGATTATGTGACATTTTACAAGAATTTTTACTAACAACAATCTTAGAAACGCTTACGTATATGTATTTAAACTAGCTTTCCACCCGCGGCTTCGCCCGCGTGGAATTCGGCTATATCGCGCTTTTTTAGATTTCCTTCCGGAATATCAATTTTTTCAATAAAAGATAGCCTATGTCCTTTCTCAGGGTCTAAAGATTGTCTGCGCCAAATTTCATCAAAATCGGTTGAGAGGTTTAAGCGGGAAAGCGTAACAGACAGACAGACAGAGTTACTTTCGCATTTATAATATTAGTATGGATTGAGTTGCAACCAGTGGGTCAATTTCTGTAATTAAACATTCAAAATCAAGTTGTAATCTCATCTAGATTCTTACATTCGACATAAAAAAAACTTATCAAGATGTATTTTTGACTGCAAACAGACGTTTGAAGAGTTGAATATTGTCCCTCAGCACGGTAATTACATAACACACTATCAATAGTAATGGGTTTCATTTTGAAAGTTCAACAATATTCATTGCGTTATTTACATTGACATACTATTTTAATATTATATCAATGGTTATTTACGTTATTGAGCAGACACATTTTTAAACGACTTCAAAAAAAGGAGGAGGTTCTAAATTCGTCACTTAATCTTTTTTTTTTTTTTCAAATACATATGTGTATGAAGCAATAGATTAGAAATATACTTCAAAACATTTTAAATGTATAGTAGATAGTTAGGTAATAGTGTGTTAGCTAAATCACAGATAACTAGTAAAATGTGAGTGTAGCTACTTAGGGTAAACTTTTATTTGCCCTTTTTATTACAGGCATTGATATAATATTAAACAGATATGATATGCTCTAACAAATTAACCAAAATAAATGTGCCGATTGGAGCAGCAGCACATACATGCAATTTTTTTATTCTGCGTACATTTCACACGTTGGCACAGTGTGAGTGAGATGGGGTGCAATCTAAAGCATAGAGAAGAAAAAGATAGCTAGTGTTTGTCGTTTGCGCTTAAACAGAATCCACCTTAGTTTATTATTATATCAATGATTACAGGTATGAAGTTATGTTCAAGAATATAATTTTGTAAACGATTAAACGGATTTTTCACTAAAGAACTTAGCAATGATATCTACTTAATATTTCATGGCACTTATCTAAACATTACAAACACGTGAAACCACACGACATGTGTTAAATAAATTAGCATTTAGCTATAATGCGAATTTAATGTAATTAAATCACCAATAAGGTGAACTAATCACTTTAAAGTGGCCCCCAGTTGCGAAAATCGTACAATTATTCCTAAATTGTGCTAAATAGGACGAACGACGAACGACCTTGTTTTAGTACCTACATAGGTATTTATATATCTTAAGATGGAATTACTAGATTGTAAATAGATGTTAATTGTCACGATTACCTAATGTTGAAACCAAATAAAATTTAAGATGGTATTTACCATTTATTTATTAAACTTACACATGCTTTAGCAACATACAAGTAATAGCATGCTATAATAGACAGCAGAAGTTTGAATTTTGATTGAATTAACAGCGGGTCCCAAACTAAGCTAAAGTCTGTATCTTGGTGACCACAACATTATACATAGTTACTATATTAGTTCTGCTAGCGCAGTGAAGATTGTTATTGATACTTTTATATTATTGTAAATATTAATAACTAGCTTTTCGCCCGCGGCTTCGCCCGCGTGGAGTTCGGTTATATCGCGCTTTTTAGGTTTATCGAATTTTTCCGGGATAAAAGGTAGCCTATGTTCTTTCTCGGGGTCTAAAGATTGTCTGTGCCAAATTTCATCAAAATCGGTTGAGAGGTTTAAGCGGGAAAGCGTAACAGACTGACAGACAGACAGACAGAGTTACTTTCGCATTTATAATATTAAGTATGGATTTATGGTTTGAGTAATCTTAATCGTATTTTAATTTCATATTTGACAATTAAAGAAAAATAAGTAATAAAAAGTAGAAAGAGGGCAATTACATAAAATAAGTATGCCAACTGCTATTCATTACCGAATTAAGTGAATACGTGGTGAATACATGCCTATATTTTATTCAATGAATATAGAATTAAGATGCCGTCCTTGACGAGAAATGGGCTTCTCTGAATAAGAAATCTAACTTATTTAACTACTGAGATGTATTTATTTTGTGTTTTTTTTTTTTTTTTGCTAAGTAATCTTCACTTTTTAAAATAGAGATTTTCCTATCTGCTTCTGATTTAGAGCTTTAAAATTTGTTTCGATTATAACCATTATACAGTAAAATTCGTCATTCGAGGCCGTGCGCGTTGTTCTTCACGTGCGCCGCGCATGTGAAACACAACGTGCCGTCCACTCGGGCCTGGTCCTTACCGAGCGTACTGGCCACTGCTCGCCGAAATTCCGGCCACCGTAGGCGCTGGTTTGCGGGCGCGCCCGCAAACCAGCGCCTACGGTGGCCGGAATTTCGATGTTGTCTCTCGACCAGGGCATCTGCTGCGGCGGATAGAGGCGTGAGGGTGCTGGGAATCCCGCTCCTTCGGTGCTCTACCCAAGCCGGGCAGTCCTCCACCGTGAACTTATAGCGATCCCCACAGGGTGACACCCTGGCGTTTCCTCCCGCCTTATCCAGAACAAGAACCTCCCGAAACAGCAGTGTCCGATGAGGACCTGCTTTAGGAGGAAGGTGAGGGCGCCGTGGCGCCTCTCTAGCCACTCCTCAAAGAGGGGACTTATTGCCGCTATTGTGGCGTACTCAATCATCATCTGCCTAGCCTCAGATGCCAGACTAACCGAATGCAGAGGAGCACCAGTATCTTTTTTCCATCTCCAGGGTAAGGTTATCAAACTTTCGGCTGAAGACGATCCGTGACTTCGTAATTGATGAACAAAATGTCTTCTTCTTCTTCTTTAGCCTGTAGAGGTCCACTGCTAGACAAAGGCCTCCCCCAAAGCTTTCCACGATGACCGGTCCTGCGCTGCCCGCTCCGAACAAAATGTATCTTTCATTAAATTATTAAATGGTGTATATTTACAGATTATTTTCAAAGGACCGTGTGAACGATGATATGAATTGTGTTTCATTGATATCATAAATAAAACCGTATCATTTAAACAAATCAATCATACAAAAAAACAGCTAACTTACCTGAGCCGTATCTACCCCAATCTAAATTTGGAAAAGACCCTTCTGCAAAGAAAAAAAATATCTACCTGTCTCCGGGCGTCACCGAAACCTGTTAGATTTACTACGAAACGTACGTTCGAAATGAAAAAAAAAATGACAATTTCGTATGAAGTGGCGCTTAGTTGTAAGTGTTTTTGTATTGTGTAGTTCACAATAAGTGGAACGGCTTGAGAGCGGCGCTATTCGGCTGTTCTATTATGATCCGACGGTACCCAGGTACTTACCTGACGCGACCAGTGCCCGCTGGCCCGTTAAATTCACTGTCGCCGACAATACACGCAGTGTGGGTGTGCCCTACAAATAGATAAGGATAATTTCATTGTTATCCAACAGTTAAATTTGGTACTTATTGTATGAACATTAAGTGTGGAAGATATGCTCTTTCCTAAAATTTACAAGTTCAGCTTGACATTTAATTATATCTGACTCTCTGTATTTTAGAACGTAGCGTTGATGTAACAAAAGCTTTTACGTATTAGTTATATATTCCTTTGTGAAATTATAATAACATTTTTGAGATTTTGTTTAACTTTGCCTTTTAATGTCAAGTTTGTCTTGTCTAAGTATTTAAGGCTAAAAATAAAACTGGCACAACTTAATTTCTAAATATTCGTCTACGTAATTCTAGAATGGAAACAAATTTAGTCAACTCATCGTTCATGATGTGAACTTCATAAAATGTATCACAAAAAACTAATGTAAGAACCAAGTTTTCACACGGACATTCATTAGTGGCAGGTCACACAGCACAATGGACATATTGGGCCCATGTGTGTGCAGAGCCCTTCACGAACGATTGTGTCCACATTGTTCCCAAGTCACAGATTTTACCGAAATACATGACAAAAGGCCAACACCGACTTTTGCACTTCATCAAAAATAAATTTATCTGGAAATAATGCAGTCCCAACCTGCTGGACCCTTTTTGTTCGTGTCTGTAGCTACAATGAAAAAATCATCTTTAACGTTTTTGCACCCCATTGTGAGCCATATACTACACTGAATTATAGTTTGTAACTAACAGTTTTTATGAGGTGTTTTCAAGTGGTTCATGAATAGATTCTTTTCAAAATGAGCATTTCATTGTTTGTACGTTTCAAAATGCCACATTACCTTGTTCAACCAATTTTTTTTCTCTTTACAGAATTCTATTGAACAGTCAACATGAATGCTTAACAAAGATTTAATTTAGAGCATTGTTACAAATAACAAGTACATACTCACTATTTCACTAATACTTAAAATGCTTTGCGGTATTTTACACCATGAATACTAACATGCGATAATGTTCAGTATCGTCAATTAATAACTGAAATAATAGATGTAAAAGAACCCAAACAATATTATTCTGAAGAAATGTCTCATTTTCAGGCCTTCTGTAGTTGGATCAAGAATGTTGAACAAAAGTGCCTCTGTATGCCCTCTGTCGGATATGCGATGAACCAAACAGCATATTACTTTGATGCCTATGTACAAGAGAGAACGGCAGACGGTAGTGTGTTTACACAGCTAACACTTTCAATATACGCCAGATGGCGCATGAATCGCTGTTCACTTTCACACATCTTTATTTTGCAAACATGGGTAAAAAAGATGACAAAAAATTAATGTATATATAATGACAGTTTCAGCCATGTTTTACCATTTAGGTATGCTATTGTTTTTTTTAAACATTCAACTTAAAACTAGAAAATAAATTTTAGGAAAATAGTGCAAAACTACATTATTCTAAGTTAAAAGAAAATTCTTTTTCAATAAGGTACTCACTTATATTATACTTAGTACGTTTTCATGACTAAAAGGCTTCGGAGTCTTTTTTTAAATAATTTTAACGGAAGCTCTTTCCGTTAAAAAACAACGTTGATAAATATCTTTTACATTAAACCTCTGCAAAGCGCAGAAAGCAGCTTAATCTTGTTTGTTTAAGGCGGTCCCTAGACCTACAATAACATTGGGCAATACATTTTATTGTACAATAAGATTGAAAGATGCTTTGCATCCAAGCCATAGCCATAGCCATATTGCAAAGTGATCAATGTTTTCGCTCGTATACTCCACGTCAAGATGAAAGAAGAACTAAAATAAAAAAAAAAACCTTGCGCAATACTGACCCTACACGATGCAATGCAAAAATATGATACAATAAAAATTAAACTGGCTCAAACTTTTGTTCAATCATTGCACAGTCTTCAATATTTAGCCTAATCGATCAAATATATTGCACAATTCGTAATATTGCGCAATATAATTGATCGTCTAGGGGCCGCCTTATATTCCTTGACGACTTAGAACTTGTCTTTGATGTAATACAATCAGTCAACAATGCCATCATGCCATCTTTACCAAAAAGGAAAGAAAAAATGCCATTTGTAAATCAAACTAATAGAAATCAAAATAATAATTTATAAAAATATGTTTTTATAATGTCAGATTTAATATTTCCCAAAGGTTGTTACACAGCTCGCTCCTCCGGGTACAAATACCGGACACTGTCCACCAACACCGGAGAACGTAAAAAACGAGACAGCAAAGAAGATAACGTCTTCGAGAGGAAATTTAAAGAACTGAGTCAGGCCATCTCTAGAAGAGTCAATCAAGAAGTTGATGACACGAATGAAGCAAGAGAATCGATTCTAGCAAAGTTTGCAAAACTTGATGCTAAAATCAACTCCATGGTGGAATTGCAGAAAACGGTGACAGAACTTCATAACAATTTGGACAATGTGAGCGTAATAATTGTGGACATGATCGAGAAAGTGAACAGAATTGAAAGCATGAATTCCCGTGCTGATAGCCGACAATCTAACACAACGGCGATGAAGTCTGTGGAACCCATCTCGGAGGAATGCGAAGACCACGATTCAGTGGTAACACACGTTTAGCTTGCTAGTGGCTTGACGTTGGATTTATGTTACAATCATAATGCATCTTCTGGAGAGCACTATATCTACTATTCTGTTATCCAAACGCTCTAATCTTTATAGGTACGAAAATCTTTTCATATGGACTTCTTAATTTCAGGTAAAATATCGGGTACTTGAATTACATGACTCATCATAACAAATTTCCCAATGAGATTTTATTTATTCATTTACAAAGCACACGACCCCGGTCTCTCCCTTTAGAATATTGGGTACCTACCAAAGAAGAATCTATCAGCTTTAATAGTTGCTAGCCCCATTCAATATACAAAATTATTGTAACTTTTTGGGAAATTGGGTTCATGCGACTAGTACATTAAAAAAAAAAACTTGTTTTCATAAATTTGTTTGTTATTAAAAGTGCCTTCGTGTGTTTGAGTATAACTGATTGCCAGTCACCCTAGAATAATAATAATAATAATACTTTTATTTGTTAACATAGGTAATAGAGACAGTTCTTGTTTTTGATGAGTAGAGCGCTATGTTATGCCAGTAGGCGTACAAATATACCTACATGCAAATCTAGATTTTTTATTATCCTTATGTCATAACTAAATGAGGAATTATTAAAACGTAAAAAATATCTTAGCCAAAAAAAAAAATCTAAGTCGAAATACAGATAATGTCAAAAAATAAATAAATAAATAAAATGTCAAATTTAATGAGAAAAAAATGAATCAAAATA
Organism: Sesamia nonagrioides; assembly: GCA_017933935.1. Lineage (NCBI taxonomy): Eukaryota > Metazoa > Arthropoda > Insecta > Lepidoptera > Noctuidae > Sesamia > Sesamia nonagrioides. The sequence continues at coordinate 143,852 of JADWQK010001419.1, forward strand.
AATTGCAATTCTACATTAATTCGTCATTCAGATATTCGTCAATTGTGTAGTAGCATTTATCAATTAAGAACAATTTCATTTTTTTCTTAAATTGTGTAAAATTTAATTCTTTAATGGCATCTGGAATTTTGTTATGAATACGTGGAGCCATACCTAGGATACTTTTTTTGACTAGTGCAGTGTTGCATTTATAATTACACAAACAATTTTTGTACTGACCACGAAGTGGAACATTTCGTGCTGTTGTCATTTTTTCGAAAAGGTTAGGATTCAGTTTGACAAAAATACTCATTTCTAATATGTATAACGCCGGCACCGTAAGAACTTTTAGCGACTTAAAGTACGGCGCGCAACTGTCTTCTGTTTTCAGACCACACATGGCTCTAATGCACCTTTTTTGTGCCTTGAATATTAATTCTTTATCCGGAGAATTACCCCAGAAAATAATACCGTACCGTATGAGTGAGGCCACCTATATTACCACCAATAAATTAAATGCTTAAATTATTCTTTTTTACTGAGTCACAATGTAGGAACCCATCGTTACACATCAAGTCAGACCTTTCCAGTTTTAGCTGACCTTGAATAGTAAAGGTTTTTCGTACAATTAGAAATCAGCTTATACTGGTTATGTACAGCTTGTTCAGAAGCTACAAATGTGTGCATAATGAATTCTATATTCACAAAAATGTTACAGGCGAAGGTGTTAAATAGGGTATAAAAGATTGAATGAAATTATTCACGTAGGTACTTACCATTCCTTTCGTCACTTTTACCATTGCTTGCAAATCTTTTTATAAAACACTTTTTACGGCGCCGACCATTTTCCCCTTCATAATATAGAATGCTTTGCAAGAAATTACTATAAGGGCACTAAGTTCCCTATGTCTAGACCGTATAGTCCTACTAAGACCCGGTTCATATTATTGCATAATATCGTGACTAGGGTTGTAACGGAGCTTCGCCTCCGCTTCCGTTACTGCGGAAGTTCCGCAAGAAATCGTATCTTCGCTTCCGCCTCCGCCTCCGCACAATTTTTGCGGAGTTATAACGGAGGTTTTATTTACGTGTACGACAACCGTCCGGCCGCGTTTGAGCGCCAAATGGTCAAGAATCAACTAGTGCGAGGCGGGAATGCGGCAAACACAATTTCTTTCTCCTTAATTTTCATTACAAGAAGGTAATATTTTTTTTTACCAAGTATACTACTATTAATGTGCGTATTTAAAATAAAAAATTGTTTTAATTAACCATAAATTTCAATTTTTACTATATGTACTGTCACTTTCGCCTCCGCCTCCGTTAACCTCCGCATTCGCGGAGGTGAGACTCGTCACCTCCGCATCCGCCTCCGCCTCCGCTAACAAGCCTCCGTTACAACCCTCGCTTCGTTACAACCCAAAATTAAAGCCTCCAGCCAGGTCGCTTAAAAACTAAGCTAAAACTAAGAAGCGACTACGCACTAAGTGCTCGCTGTGGGGTACGGACCTCGGCTTAGTCGGTAGAGAGAACAGCAAAGAACGGCTGAATCGAACAGGAAAAGTCAAACCGTCTGTGGGGTTCGAACTCAAGCCACTCGACGAATGTTGTGAAGTAGATTACTTAAGTTATTAGCCACAGAGGCAGATATGGAGTTCTAGCCAATCAAAACTCTTTTATATTTGACGTAGTCCTGAACATATTCTTTGGATTGCTTAATCCCAAATCACGACACAACACGATAATGTGGCAGTGGCTTAACAACGTGCACGATATCACGGGTTTGCGTGCTCATCAAGTCCCATGTTACGGGTAAAAGAACGAGTCCATCTATCACTATAAGTCATTCATCATTATCAACCTTTTTATCGTCCCACTGTTGGGCACAGGTCTCCTCTCATACAGAGACGGATTGAGCGTAATCACCACGCTTGCTCAATGCGGGTTGGCGATTTCAGACTTATAAAGTCCAGGTTTCCTCAAGATGTTTTCCTTCACCTTCAGTCATTGGTGTCCAAGATATACTTAGAAAGTACATATAACTTTAGAAAAGTTACATTGGTATTTGCCTGACCTGGAATTAAACCCGCGCACTCATACTTGAGAGGCTGGTGATCGCTATAAGTGATTATCTGGAATTATAATATAATTTAATTATATATTATAATATAATTTAATTATACTGTGTTATTGATTTTCAGTCTGGCAAGGGGACCCACTTTTACTAAGTACTGTTAATAACTTGATTTTATAGGTACTGTCATTCAAACAACTGCTGTTTTATAATCATAAATTCATATAATACGGGGCAAAATTAAAATAATCAATTCTAAGCCGTTACTTTCAGTTAGGTATCATGATCATCACGCTGAGATGATGATGATCATCATCCCAGTCGCATCCGAAGCTTTTTCAGCTTTGGAGTCTGGGGTCCGCTTTACCATTCTAACTACTGATTTTGGCTAAACTTCGATATTTTTCGCGAAGCGACTGCCGTCAGACCTCCACAACCCGAAGGCGATAAGGAAGCATTGCAGTTAGACCAATTGTTAGACTTTTGAGGGCTCCAACAACCGGTAGTGAGTGCCATTAGATGTTCGTATGGCAACCGGGATCAACGGATTAACGTGCTTTCCAAGGCAAGACCAGACTAAAGCATGCAAATATTCATATCCATGCATACAAATAATTTGCACTGCGCCTCTTTTCGCACCGGCCGCGTTCGCTACCGCTACGCCACGGGGGCTGTCACTTTCAGTCAGGTATCATTAAATGAAAATATTATAGGTATATAGTAGGCCTAGCGTTAGTCAGTTTTCCCGAATGTTTTTTAATGTTCAGAGTCTTTTAAGTCAATAAAAAACGTTTGATATTTTAACATTATATATTTGTCTCAGGATTGGCTTCCTTGATTGACAGCTCTGAGCCGAACACAGTTCATGATTACAATAAATTAATTCATTACATTTGCGAAAAAATCTCCATTATAATCTCATTTCACATTTATATTCGTTTAAAACGTTGCGGTAATACATTGAATAAGTAATTTAATTACATAAAAAGCCTTATTTTTTCATTTGCTAAAGACGTAATGAATGGAGAGTGACTCTCTAAAATTCAAGTAGATCATTGAAAACACCAAAAACATTGATAAAGCCACATCCAATATGGCACAATTTAAAATTGATTACAATTGATTACAATTGAAGCTACATTATAAAAGTAATTCGTTCTGCGAACGTTTGTTTCCAACAAATTCCTATACACATAAAATTCCTTGACTTAATAATGTACTTGGTATACGACTAGTGAATATTTAGGTAACTATTTTACTAAATTATGGAAGAATTATACTAAATAATTCATCTAAATTTAACTAAGCGAAGCTTTTCAATTTAAAAAGAGGTTATCTAACATTGCTTGTTTCAGTTATGAGAAACAAATCTTTTGGTTGTAAATTCTTTGGATTACAAAAGTATAATATAACAATTTATATTATAACAGATAATCTCTCGCACACAAATGTCTATAAATGCAACACAATTACTTAATAACAACTTATTGAAACGTAACTTAACGATGACAATTTGTGCACCAATTCATTTCACCAAATGTTTATAAATGCAAATTGTTTAACAATTTGATATGTTATCAATTAAAATTAACGCATTACAGTAATCGAAAAAATTAATGAATATTTATCACAACATACAAATACCTACACAATCTACTACATGAAGACGCGGTACCTATTGCGTTAAAATTTAATAATACTTTCTACCAATTCGCTAACACAGAAATCTTTCCGCCAAAAGCAAACTTAATAAAATATAATGAACACAGACTTAATATGGACATCATAATACTTAAAATCTCTAATTTTTCAGCTGCAGAAATAAAGTTTAATTACATTATTAACTTAATAGTAACTGTAAATCATAAGTACGAAATGCTAACAATACTAAATGTGTAGTCACATTCATTACGAACAGTAATAATTTCGATTCGTAAAAAAATACAAAAGATGGCATTCTATATTTTCTTAACCTCTCCAAGTCTATCCAAATATAATACAAATTATTATTTTTGTAACTGATTAATTAATCAATCGTCACATGTACCTACTCGTAGTTACAAATTGCGATGTTTTAAAGTTTATGCAACGTTGGTTTTCACATTTAATTGAATGTCAGATAGAGAGGAAAGATTCAGAAGTAGATAGTATTTAAGAGTTTTTGTCACTTCAGTACTTAACACTCAGTCGAAAGTCTTATATAGATATTATTGTTGTCCACACCTCTCAATGTACCTACTACGTTCACTTTAAACGTAGCTAGGCTCCCTGTCTCAGTCGAACAAACAAATAAAAGCACGTAAGAGTCCCTCTCCGAAACATGCGCAGCATCCCTTCTTCTTCTGTTTTTCTTCTGGAGCGAAGCTGGGCTGCTTGGGGCGCTTAGGACGACGCGCGCACAGCTTGCTGGGCTGGGGCTCCTCCACAGGCGGCTCAGAGCGCGGGCTTAGGTGCACGGGCAGGGCTGCCGGCTCAGTGGGTCTCGGCCGGGCCCAGCGCCGCAGCAGGGCTTCCTGCTCCGCGCCTACCGGTACCGGCGCTGACAGTTTGCGAGCGCGCGCCGTCACCAACGCACGCTCCATCGGCTCCAATAGCTCCAGGCTTAAAGCGCGGTCCAACTCCTCGCCCGACAGCAGCAAGTAGCGCGGGCAATACGCGAGCTCGCCAAGCGCCGCCCTCTTGTTGGCGGGCGTCAGCTCCCGCTTTGTGCGTTTACAAGCCGCTGTGGCCCACCGCGACAGAGCCTCCGCCAGCACCAGTTCACTCGACACGCGCAAAGTATCTCGTTTTACTATAAGCGATAAGTCTTCATATGTTAAATCTTCCAGACGTTCATCATTCAAGGCGGTATCTGCATCGTCGTCGAGTACCAACAGTGCGTTGTGAGCCAAAGAGTCGCACCAGCGGGAGCATTGTGCAAGCGAGCGAGCTGCCGCGTCGTCTGATAGAGCGGGCAGCGGTGGAGCGGACGCAGCGCCGGGCAGCCTGGCACAAAGGAATCGTAAGTCGCGCAGGATCTCTAGCGCGACACCGGCATCCAACATTTCATCTAGCCGCCGAGCGCATCGTTCTGCCAGCGGTGAGCACAAAAATTTGTAGGCAGCGTCCAGTGCACAGCGCGCCGTGCCCACGGAGTTGAGCTGGGTGGGCTCGCAGTAGTGGTAGCGAAGAAGCTGCTCGAAGCCTCGGCGGTCGATGTAGTCTACGACGATAACGTCAGTTTTGCAGGCGAGCAGCGCAGCGAACACGGGGCTGGTAGCGGCCAGCACGCGGCGATGGCCGGGGTAGCGCCAAGTGTCGCCGTTGATGCCGGCTACGAACACGATGTCGGACTGCTTCTCGTCGTCGTACAGGCGCGCATGCTCGTCCAGGTCCACGCCGGGGCCGCCGTACTCCACATCACTCTCGCGCCCTGACTCGATCTCATCGTCTGAGTTGGTCCGCGCAGGGTTCGTCACCACCGTCATTGTGTTTTTTTCTTATACTGCACTACCTGGAATTAAAGAAATGCTTTGATTAGGACAACCATTCAGTTTTCTGATCTTCAAAATAGGAAAACCTAGTATTAAGTTCATAGCTATTCATATTTACTATATTTAGTTTATCAACAATAGTAAGGTAGGTACTCTCTACGGTAAATATCTAAACGGATCAATAGAGTTTAATAACTTAATCGTATTGTTACTTTTATTATGTTTAAGTCCTTCCTTGTGTCAGACGCTAACAAGCGCCAATTAACGTACTGTTAATGCCTCATAATATATCCTGTATGAACATATCAGCACCATATAAAGAATCGTTATTACTCAGTTTGTATTACGAATCATCTCTATGTGTTAAATACACTACCAAGGGCAGTTTGTGTTTGGTGTTCGAGCATAAAAGAAAAATGGACTCATTTATTTAGAACTTGCTGTGCCTCGCGGTTTCACCCGCGTAAGCTTCGAACCGAAAGAGCTCAGTTGATATAAAATAAGCGCCTGTTAAAATAATGAGAGCAATATGTACGTCCGCGTTTGCTCCCGTTTTCGCAACATTTTTTGTTCCTGCCCTGCTCCTATTGCTCATAGCGTGTCCTTTCTCAGGCTTTAGACTATCTGTGTACCAAATTTCATTACAATCGGTTCAGTAGTTTTGGCGTGAAAGCCGGACAGACAGACAGACAGACAGACAGAGAAACTTTCGCATTTATAATATTAGTATGGATTTTATCCTATAGCTTCAATAACCCCTTTTTTGTATAGATACTCCTAGTACCAACATGCACTAATTAAAGCTATTGAGTGTGTTGACGTTTGTAATAAAAATGCAGTAAGGGAATCCGAGCCGCACTTGCATGTCATCGCTTGAAGCTACATTGCTAATCAGTTCATTATGCCTTTCTTTAGTCCTTTTATTCCTAGCTGAATCACTCCCATTTGTAAGAAAAAAAAAAACAGTGCAGGTGTACTTTGCCGTTTCTTAACTTACAACATTGGCCGACATTGGCAAAAGATAACGAATTTTTGCAAACAAGGTTGGCACTTTGGAATGTAAAATAAAATACCGTCTGTACTTACGAGTTAACAAGTTTTTTTTTAATAATTATAAACAAGCGCTTGACTGCAATCCCGCCTGATGGTAAGCAGTGACGCAATCGTTGATGGTAAAGCGCACTTCACTTAAAAAACTTAGGAATAGGAAGGATGACGGCAGTTGAGCCAGGTGATGCAATGTTATACTCAAGACCAACACGACCAACAATGCTGCGCCAGAGGGAGACTCTCCACGACGAACTCCCGACACAACAACATTTGGCGCATCGTACCCGCCACACAATGCAACACAACTGCTCAGACCCGTCCTCCGTACGGCTTCACCAGACATCATGCCGGAACACGACGAATCGCTTGGCGGCAAGACTTTGTCTGGTGGGTGGTAACTTCTGCCGGCAGCCGATGTTATGGCCTACCACCGTTATTATAGTTTAGTTGCTCGGAAAGTGGCGGCGTTTCTAAGATATACAAATAATCTACTGTATGAAGCTCACTTGAAGACAGCGAGCTTAATAAATCTTCAAGAGTAACGATTTTTTTACATGCCTTTTATTAGCTTCACTTGTATGTTTGCTTGCTTGTTTGTCCGTCTCTAACTCTTTGGACTACAAGTGAGCGGCTCATTACTGTAAAATATCTCACCGTTTTCAATACGTTCGTTCGTCCATTTTTTTTTAAAGATTATCGTACTAAAAAGTTGAAAATAAATATAGTTTAAAAAACTAAAAAAACATGCTTTTAAAGAATATCAAACTAAAAAGTTAAAAATAATTTAAAAAAAAGCGTGAGGCGCTTAGTATACAAAAATTATGGCACAAAGCGCCTCACGCTTTTTTTAAAATTATTTTTAACTTTTTAGTTTGATATTCTTTAAAAACATGTTTTTTTAGTTTTTTAAACTATATTTTTTTATTAATGCGCAGCATAATATTTTGTTAGTGCATGCGTTTCCTTTCCTTTTCTAAATCCGAAACATGAGACGATAACCTTTTGACAGCAGACATTTTTGCGAACAACATTGGAATTTTGGGATATTAGATAAAGTTAAATGACGCCTCTAATTGGATAAATGATAAGGGTTTCGATTCCTGTCAAATAGATTGAATATCGGGATCGAACTAAATATCTATCGGGATTACTCGAAAGCTGGCGGCTGTCCTTCAATTAGAGCGCGAGGCACGCGTTGATTTAATTACCTTAATCGGATTCTGTTCATTTTAGCAACGGATTAAGTTACTGGTGTATTGTATTGGTGTTAGTTCGGGAACAATTGGCTCTGTTCATGTAAATTCCAGCAGCAAAATCACGCGCCACGTCCGTTTTGCGAAACGCATGTAAAGGCATGCGTCACCACGCTCATTCCCTGACGTGTAAACAAATATTCATTGAAATACTTCCGAAGACGATGCGCTTCTCGCAAATGCTTCGATAAATAAACAGAGTTTAGTACTAAGTACACAGATGGTGAGAACTGTTGCACTCTTCATCTTTAATCATTGTTATTAGCAAGTCTGTTGATGATTTAAATGTAAGTACAGCTGGAAATCATCATAAACTCTTGCTCTTTTGCGATATCAAAAATATTCGTACCACGACTGAACTTCCTGTTAGCGTAGGTGGTTCTCGTCCTAAATTTGTACATTAATAGGATAAACAATCTTATCAAGCAAAGTAGTTAATGTAGGTAATTGTTCAACGATCAAAACGTGGTCTATCTCTTGCTGTAAATCATGTAAATATATGTAGGTACTGACACACACATAATTTCTTTTCGAATTAACTTTCATTTCGAATCATCATCATCAAACTCTTTTTATCGTCCGACTGTTGGGCACATGCCTCCTCTCATACAAAGAAGGATTGAGCGTAATCACCACATTTGCTCAATGCGGATTGGCGATTTCAGACTTAAAGTCCAGGTTTCCTCTAAATGGTTTCCTTCACCTTTTAATCAGTCATTGGTAATAAGATATACTTAGAAAGTACATATACTTAACTTAGAAAAGTTACATTGGTACTAGCCTGACCTGCAATCGACCTACCACGACGATCTCGAATAATAGCCCTGAATTCTAGATTAATTCCAGAAGTCAAAACTGTGAGCTGTTGGAATTTAAATGAAAGTGGAGTACAGAAATTCTTGTAAACAAGTCTTTAAATGTTTGTTTTTGATTCAAAAATGTTAAAGAGACTGTTAAAATGTTTTGTCTAATCCATTTCTGTAAAGTTGTGCAACATATCCCGTTGATCAACTTCCTAGTCCCAGAAACATAATATAATGCACCTAATGTCGAAACGTAGGGACATTTTACGACAGAGCGCGGTTATTTGTGGTGCCCCCGCTAACCCACATACATTCGCATAGCCACGCCAGCTGGATTTGCCCTATATTTAGAGACAGTAATCCATTGGTGCAATGTTACGAAAGCACAATAGGTATGTGCAAGTCGATAAACTGTGTAGTATCAAGTGTTTTATACGTTTTTGTATGATCTACTTTAGGTATGTGATTTGACAGACTCGTAGTGCTGTTTAATAGATCTTGATTACATTAGCTATGTACTCTAATATTATTTTATTTATTACATACATTTTCAGAATAATGTACAACTAATAACCTGCGTATTGTATCGTCGTGTATTAAGGTATCTGATATGAGATCTATTTTCGTAGTCTAACAATGAAACCCACTTTGTTTCGATTTCCATTAACAATAGCTAACATTTAGGATTCCGTATTTTATGTAACACTAACTACGCCCTGCGGTTTTACCTGCGTGAGTATCAATCCCGTGGAAATATCCGGATAAAAAGTATCTAATGTTTTATGCCTGATTATAAACCATGTGTGTGCCAAATTTCATCCAAATCCGATCAGTAGTTTTTGCTTCAAAGAGTAAAAAACATCCATCCATCCATCTTTAAAAAAAATCCTATTAATAGGATTCATTTATAGTATTAATAGGATTCCAGTAGCTTTTATGGAAATACTTCACGTCTTTTTTCTTAGTAGGTACCTAATATCAGTTAGAGGCACTTTTCAACAAGTTGCAAGCACTTTTCTCGGTGGTAAGCCGGTAACATCGGCTGCCGGCAGAAGTTACCACCCACCAGACAAAGTCTTGCCGCCAAGCGATTCGTCGTGTTGATGTCTGGTGAAGCCGTACGGAGGACGGATCTGAGCAGTTGTGTTGCGATGTGTGCCGGGTACGATGCGTCAAATGTTGTTGTGCCGGGAGTTTGGTCATGGAGGGTCTCCCTCTGGTGCAGCATCATTGGTCGTGTTATTTATTGGGTCTAACATTGCACCACCTCGCTCAACTGCCGTCTTTCCTCCTATTCACTAAGGTTTTTTAAGTGAATGGGCTTAATAAACTAGCGCGCTTTACCACTAACGATTGCATCACTGCTTACCATCAGGCGGGATTGCAGTCAAGCGCTAGATATAATTATTAAAAAAAAATATCATGTGCATGTTATTATAAAATTAGCTCGAAAAATCTTGTAGCAATTATAAAGTTTACTTTGCGAAGATTCCCACTCTTAGCTTGTTGTGTAACAACAGATACTCTAAAGAAAGGTTTTCAAAGGAGATTTCTTGTTAAGACGCATATGGAAAAGTCTTTGATATGGTGATTAAAAAAAAAATAATTAAGTTAAAATAATAATTTACTTCCAATCTTTGTTCAAGTTTCAAGATCAGTTTGATCAAAACTGCAACCCACTTAATTTTTTTTCACACAATGCTATTTCTGCATAATGCTTTAGAGAGATATTTCATATACACATTTCTGTTATAAAAATTAAGTTTGTTATGATTGCTACGGTCGGGTGATGCCCTCAACACCTGCCATGCGTGGATCCTATGAGTTGCTTAACTTCACTAGGCTGCGATAATTTAGTGAGTGGTGGCCTTGCATGGAAGCCAAGGCTCTACAATTAAACCATTTCATTTATCGTAGTAATTAATCGAGAGGATATTCTCTTTAAATATGTACTTAATAGATTAGTACGTATGTACGTATAATTGGATAATTAGAATACAGTTTAACATTTTGTACCTACATTATCTCAAAAATGGATTCTGGATTAAGATCATTCAAAGCTTTCTACATCATTTGAAGCTTTTAACTAGTTTCAATGCTTATAAGGAAATCTTAGCCAACAGAACTCAATGTTTCAAACTGCGCTAAATATTTCAGTGTTCAGTAAATCGTATGAGAAGAAACGAGGCAGATTGGAGCAGGAGTGTCTCTGAAATAGAACGCGGCTGCGACATGCGGAAATGGATGTGCAGTGAATCGACTCCGGCGCACCGTAAGCGCGCATGTGCAAACATGGCGCGGATACGGCCAACAGGCGCAAGCGCTCTGACTTTTAACACTGTCCCCAATCTACATACAAACATTATAATCCATACCAAGAATTTAAACCAATATTGCAAGAATATAGTTACACAGTTGGTGGTATTAAGGGAAAATTATCTTATAAGCTTAGGTATTATGTATGTATGTACATTCAACCATAATGTTTAAATTATTAAACAAACAATGGCAATACAGTTAAGCAGAGTAACAGTTTATGCTGGCCGAAACACAAAGACAAATATCATGATTGCCAATTATCTTGCTAATTTTAAAGATTCCCAATTATTTATTTGGAATCAAACTTGCCCCGTGTGGTGCCGGGCTTAAAATAGTACCAACCCATATCCTCGTAAGTCGTAAGAGGCGACTAAGGCAACTCACCAGGGAAGCGGGCAGCAACGCTTCTCCTGTGTAATATACTAATATCAAATCACTGCGATCCCCTACCCACCTGCCAAGCGTGGGGATTATAGCAACCCAAATGAAAGCCTTGGGGAAGGCCTTTGTCCAGCAGTGGATATCTATAGGATATCTATGGATATCTAAAGAAGAAACTTGCAAGTGCCATGATTTGCTGCACATAATCAAAGTATTTGACGAAACATGTAGATTAGAGGTGGAGAAAAGAAGTATGTAGATGAACTGAGACAAAGTATCTAGTACTAAATAAAGACGAAAGGAGTGTTGTGGCACTTGGGATAAGCCTATGTCCACTACTCACAATAATATAAGTACTTCAAGCTGAAATTCTTCGTACCCCTTGAACAATTCTTCGCACCAAGACTCAAAGTCACACAAAGGGCAATGGAGAGGGCTATGCTTGGGGTTTCACTGCGCGATCGAATCAGGAATGAGAAGCTCCGCAGAAGAACGAGAGTAACCGACATAGCCCGAAGAATTGCAATACTAAATTGGCAGTGGGCTGGGCACATTGCCCGTAGGACCGGTACCCGATGGGGCCGACGGGTTCTCGAGTGGCAACCACGCACCGGAAGACGCAGCGTGGGTAGGCCCCCGATGGACCGACGACCTGGTGAAGGTCGCGGGAAACCGCTGGATGCGGGAAGCGCAGGACCGGTCGTCGTGGAGAATCTTGGAGGGAGGCCTATGTCCAGCAGTGGACGTCTTTCGGCTGAAATGATGATGATGATAAAGATGAAATTGATTGACAGTTTAATAAGCAGAATGATTAAGGTATTCTAAACATTGTGGTCTTCATAAGCCAGGATCATAAACCTCACTTGCTATAAAACCGAGCCTCGCATAGGTAATAAAATCAATCTACGGGATTTCCAGCGTGAAGCAGTAACAAGATACAGGTCTCAAGTAGTAACAAGATACAGGTCTCAAGCCGGCACCCTAATTGCGTAACACTATTACCATCAATTGAAATCATTTTGAAGCATATTGCTAACCCATTGCTCAAGAAGGTAAATAACGCAATGAATGCTATTGAACTCATCATCATCTCAGCGTTAATCCCAGTCGCATCCGCAGATTTTTTCAGCTTTGGAGTCTGGGGTCCGCTTTACCAGTCTAACTGCTAATTTTGGCTAAACTTCGATATTTTCCGTGAAGCGACTGCCGTCTGACCTCCAGAACCCGAAGGCGATATCTAAGCATTGCAGTAAGATCAATTGTTGGACTTTTGAGGGCTCCAACAACCCGTAACAACTGCCATTAGATGTTCGTATGGCAACCGGGACCAACGGCTTAACGTGCTTTCGGAGGCACGACCAGACCAGTGCAAACATTCATATTCATGCATTCAAACATTTGCACTGTGCGGGGATCGAACCCGCGCCTCCTTGCGCAACGGCCGCGTTCACTACTGCTACGCCACGGAGGCTGTCAATGAATGCTATTGAACTGTCAAAATGAAACCCATTGCTACTGATAGTGTGTTACGCTATTACCCTACAGGTTCTTAAAAAAAAGTAATAAAACTAAAACCCAACTACGACAAAAAACGACGCTGAAAAAGTATAAAACAAGATTTTCAGAATACTGAACTGAACAAAGTTGCTAATGTAGTTGTAAGTAAATGGACAGAGTAGACTCTACCAAGATGCCTTCGTTGTAAATTGACAATAATGTCATACAATACTATTCTGAAGTATACAATATTCAATATGTAGAGATAAATTTTCATGTTTGGAAAGGCGTAGTCACACGTTACATTTACCTACCTACCGTAGCACCTTGATAACGTGTGACTACGCCTTTCCAAACATGAAAATTTATCTCTACATATTGAATATTGTATACTTCAGAATAGTATTGTATGACATTATTGTCAATTTACAACGAAGGCATCTTGGTAGAGTCTACTCTGTCCATTTACTTACAACTACATTAGCAACTTTGTTCAGTTCAGTATTCTGAAAATCTTGTTTTATACTTTTTCAGCGTCGTTTTTTGTCGTAGTTGGGTTTTAGTTTTATTACTTTTTATTATTTGTACTATTTTGGTGTTAAAGTGTATTTGTGGCGCATAATATTAACAAAAGTTAAATTGATAAACTAAAAAGTAGGTACTTGACCTATTACATCTACACGCACATATAACAACATAAGCCCGAAGGCATATAGTGCAGAGAACATTTTTATGGGAGTTTTAGCTAGTTATCAAACTGTTTCCGTCTTCACCGCGTGGAGTTACTCCCAGCTTATGTCGTTTTCATTAGTGCATTACATATTCTATTAATGTTCACACTGCCCTACATTGCATTAAGCGATTCACAGTTCCCGTGATCCGCGCTTTACTCTTATCTATACTAATATATAAAGCTGAAGAGTTTGTTTGTATGTTTGTTTGTTCGCGCTAATCTCGGGAACTACAGGGCCGATTTGAAAAATTCTTTCCAGGAAGGCTTTAGGCTATATAACATCCCGCTATGACCAATAGGAGCAGAGCAGTAACAAAAAATGTTGCGAAAACCGGAGCTAACGCAGCGGTACATATTGCCAATAGGAGCTGAGCATGACTAATTCCACGCGAACAAAGTCGTTGGCGGCCGCTAGTAATATATAAAGCTGAAGAGTTTGTTTGTATGTTTGTTTGTTTGTTCGCACTAATCTCGGGAACTACTGCTCCGATTTGAAAAATTCTTTTTGCGTTGGATAGCCCATTAATCCATGAAGGCTTTAGGCTACATAACAACACGCTGCGACCAATACGAGCTGAGCATGACTAATTCCATGCGAACGAAGTCGCTGGCGGCCGCTTGTCGCTTTGTCGCTCATATTTAACATCATTAAAGCATTCCTGTAATTATGTACAAGCATAAAGTACTCGTGAAGCTCTTTCACGTGATACCAAACACGGTATATTTATTTTAATTTTATATTAACATAGAACTTTTTGTCCGCTAGAGGGCGCAATACTAAATTTGGTGACAAGTTTTATAGCTCATAACTAACAGAATATCAAGGCACTTCTAATGGTACTGCAGTGGTCTTATTCTAATAAGTAGTAAAGAAGATAGAAACGAAAAGATGTGAATTATATGCAACCAGCCCATGAATACAGGTAAGGTCACAAGCAAATGGTAGCAATATATATATTTTCAAAATGTACAAGTAAAGCGCTTTCAAATGATACCAAACACAGCATATTTGTCTTAACTTTATTTTTTTACTCTGTATGTTTTGTCCGATAGAGGGCGCCACATTAGATTTTGAAAAACCCCATATAGCCTATAACCAGCGGACAATTAAGACGCTTCTAATGATATGTCATTTGTCGAATTCTGATAAGTAGTTTAGAAGTTACGAGGGAACAGATGAACATACATACATACATACATACATACATACATACATACATACATACATACATACATACATACATACATACATACATACATACATAGCCTGTCAAAATCATAACCCTCCTTTTGCTTTGCCGTAGTCGGGTAAAAAAAGGTACCGTGGCCCTTGGCACAGGCAAATGAGGAAAGGTGTGGGTCAGTAAAAGTCTGGTACACCCTACTTCTCAGCCCAAAGCGGGAGAAGTCATCCAAAAAAACCGGCCAAATGCATGTCGGACTCACGCACAAAGGGTTCCGTACCATTGATTTATGAAATTAACGGATTTAAGCTATTTGTATGAAAGATTACGCTGTAATAAGCGGTTTACAATTTACGAGGTATTAAAAAAAAACTACTTACTAGTCGTACGGTCAAAACAATTTTCGTTGGTAGTTTTTATAGTAATGTACATCATATGTTTTTTTAGGTTTTTCATTTCCTTATTTTAGAAGTTAGGAGGGAGGGGTAACTTTTCCACTTTGGAAGCGTCTGTCAAGCAAACTATTCGGTACCAAAAAAAAATATTTTAAAAACCTCGATATCATTTTTGAAGACCTATCCATAGATACCCCAAACGTACGTGTTTGATGAAAAAAAAAATTGAGTTTCAGTTCTAAGTATGGGGAGCCCCCAATATTTTTTATTATTTTTTTTATTTTTTGCATCAAAATCTTAATGCGGTTCACAGAATACATCTACCTACCAAGTTTCAACAGTATAGCTCTTATAGTTTCGGAAAAAAATGGCTGTGGCATACGAACGGACAGACGGACAGACAGACATGACGAATCTTTATGGGTACCTACCGTTTTTTGCCATTTGGCTACGGAACCCTAAAAACCGTTGTACCTGCTCTTAAAACACGTCATACATGTTCACGATCCACGAGTAGGTTTATGATAATTTATGTTGAATATTCTATATACATGGCGGGTAACCTCCGAGCTGCACCCCAGAGATTTTAGTTTCGTTCAAAACCTGACAGGTCTATGTTTACAAAGTACTGTATTATTTTTATATTATCTTGCCTCAACGACTATGTTAGCTTAGGTATATTTAAATATCTACCTACATAAAGGTCATTTAGCATCTACATAACTTAAAATATTGACACGATAACTGCACAAAGGCAAGCAAACAACATTATTTTCAGAATGGCCGAATGTTGTTTGTTCATACGGTTCTGGGTTTCATAATAACACATTTTTACGGAGTTTGACATTGAAATTATAGATGAGACCTGCCAACTAACGTCGCTTGTGCTAAGTAATCTTTTGTGCAGACTCAAAGTGGACTCGAAATATGAAGAATACACACTGAATACAATAAATGATGTCTGTTTAAAGACTTATTCAAAAATTTTACCGTCTAAAATCACCGTGTATTTACTAATGAGAGTCTGAACTCTACATATTTAAATGAATTACTTTCTTATATTAATAAACAGCCTCCGTGTCGTAGCGGCAACGAAGGGCGCGGGTTCGATCCCCGTGCAGTGCAAATATGTATTTATATGCATGAATATGAATATTTGCACTGGTCTGGTCGTGCCTCGGAAAGGTCCGGTCCCGGTTGCCATACGAACATCTAATGGCAGCCGTTACGGGTTGTTGGAGCCCACAAAGGTCCAACAATTGGTCTAACTGCAATGCTTCGATATCAACTTCGGATTGTGGAAGTCAGACGGCAGTCGCTTCAGGGTAAAGCGGACCCCAGACTCCAAAGCAAAAAAAGCTTCGGATGCGACTGGGCTTAACGCTGAGATGATTATGGTGATGAGTTTCTTGTTTTAATAAAAATAATTAGGTATTTTATTTTCTAGGCAAGAATTAACGTCATCAAAACCACATAAAAGCAGAGCATTAGCCTTATGTTCACGATATAATGTACCTAAAGCTACTTCCGTAGCCTTTTCCGTGTAGGTATTTAAAAGTTGTCACACCAATTAATTTACTTAACCGTATACTACTGCCTAAAACTAACGGAACACAATATTAAAAGTTATCACGAAATAGTTACGTAACTGCGACGAGTAACAGTTACTTAATATTAACACTTAACTTATTTGGAACTAGAAATAAACAAATCATTTGTCACATACCATAAAGATCTTACAGTTTTAGCAGACGTGCAAGGTATTTCCGTAGATTTTTTTCAATTAACTGAAGCCTTTGAGGCCGCGGTTTATAATTGGAAAGAAAACTTCGCCAAGAACAGATGGGGTTTAACTTTGAAGTAAAAGAAGTTTTTAGGAAAAAGTCGAGCTTTGCGTTACAAAGAAAAAATCAGAAAGTTTCTGTCACCCTTACTGGAGAAGCCTCTTACAAGCTTGCTCTTGCGAAATCTAATTTCTTCGCTCTTCGTAAAGTGATTTATTTCTTATTGTGCAAACAAGGGATAAATTACTATATTGATACTTATTTGGCTGTTGACTGCCTCGTTGGTGTAATAATGAATGTTTTTCTATTAGTAATTTTATTGTATCAGTCTGGAATCTGGATTGATGACTTGCCCCCTTATTACTCGTACCAAGCACCCAGATTTCAGCACTGCCAGCAACGATATTCTGGAAGGGTTCGGCGCTTCCATAACGTCGACATATCGTTGTCCTAGCAATATATCGGCGTATCTATTTTTTTCTTATTTTACACAGACACAAAGATCAGAGATCGCCGGCTGTAGCTGAAAAGCTGCGCTGGGCTAAGTTTTGCTTAGGGTCTTAGCATAATGCTGAGCGACAACCGTTTGAGTGGATGTGACCCATATTCCCTCAAGTGTTTTGTAAACTTTCATGTTTACCGCAAATAAACGATTTTGCTTTCTTTCTTTCGGAACTTATAGTAAATGATTGAAATAAATTTATGAGTATATTTTCCGTTTTTTTACAGATTTATGAATATACTTACTAGTAACCATACGCAGTGATCAACGGGTTCGAGGTACTACTAGTATAGACGCTAATAAATATTAGGATATGTAATAAACCCAGTTTCACATTTTTTTTGCAGATGTGCCAATATAATTACTAGGTGACCGATATATTGGATCAACAAATTTTGAGATAGGTACTTTTGTTTTGCCTAACCCTTTAGAGTAACACGCGTAATGTTATGTTATTTAGCTATTGTATATATATATTTCATGCGTGGCACAGGAGCCGGGCTGCGGCCGGGCCGACCTCGGGTAGCCCGGCCGCCCTACTTACGCCCAACTGGGTCAAGTGTAGTTGGTTTCCACTGAAAACCCTGCGTCATCGCATCGGGAAATTTGGCAACAGTATTAAAGACTTTAACGGTATGCCATCGATTATGAAGAAGTAGGGAATTACAGTTTCAGTTAAAATTCATGATTAGGATTGCGTTTGCGTATCAAACAAACATGTGATAACTAAATATTTTATCTTTATTAGTTTAGACTAGCTTCTGTCCGGAACTTAGTTTGCGTGTTTATTGTTGCCCAACCTTCACCGTTGCATGGGATCGCCTATCCTTACGTCTTGGTAAAAAAAAAATTGGTTATCAAAATGCAAAAAGATTTTTCAAAACCGATGTAATAATATAATAACATTTTTTTTAAATATCAGAAAACAGATATACAATTATGTTTCTTATTAACTACTGCAGTGTTATATCCATTGATATAATATTAAACTGTTATACAACGTGTAACATAAAGGGTATATACATAACAAAGGCATGGCATCTTTACATGATATCAAACGATATTGGAAGGGTTTTTTAATCCTATCTCTTTATGTTAGGAAGTTATGAGGAAAAACTCCGCCTGTGATAGGCTAATATCATACTAGTCGCACAGAGATATTGAAGACATTTATCGGATTTTGGCAAGTAACGTGACGGGTAACGAGTAGTTATTAACGTATGTAGTGTGCTGCCGCGTTTGTTATGATTTGATTTTATGAAACACACGAAACCGAAAATTTGGTACCAATTTTTTTGAGTATTTTATTTTGAGTTGAAACCCTTCCGATATCGTTTGATATCATCTAAAGATGCCATGCCCTTGGTATGTATATACCCTTTTTGTTACACGTTGTATATGTATGTTACACAATTCTAATTATTAACTTGGTGCTTCTTTAATTTCTATAAGTCTGTTTGCCAATTAGCAAAAGTCCTCCTCCAACCTACTCCAGTTTGAGTATGACCAACCCATTTCATCGAAGCTTGAGCAAAGAATGCCCAGCGTCGTCTATATATCATTGTAATTCCTTAATACTAAAGTGATCTAAGTGTCTGTACAGTTAATATAATAATAATCGAACATCACACTATAGTTATTGTCCAACGTTTTCTCGAAATACCGCCCACGATGGATGCTCATACGGATGAGAAGACAGCTCATCTATCCGGAACTTCGGCCCCGCCTTCCTGGCGGTTCACCCCGTCATATATATATATATATATTGGCCTTCTGATTTCTCTCGAGCTACTCTAGCTATGCCTGCAACCTGCCTGATATCATTGTCACAACTTTTTTTTGTCAGCCTCTTTTCCTTTCCCTTGGATATCAATGTGTAATTATTTTGCTCTGACCATATGTCCCGACCACTTCAATTTCAGCCTATTATTTTCAGAAGTATGTCTATTTTGTCTTATGTTGATATTTCTTATTCTATATTCCTCTTAACTGATATCATGCTTCTCTTCATTGCCCGTCGGCAACAGCAATTCTATTTGTTGGGTTTTTGTTACCGCCAATGCTTAGCTACCCTACTTAAAGATTGATAGTCTAATACAAACGGTGAATATTTTGCTCTTTGTTGCTATATGGTAAATAAAATATTGCACCATAATAAGGCTATTTGTGTAACAAGTGTGGAGTAAGGTTTAAAAAAAAAAAAACAAAGCAAATAATGTGTGTACCTACATAAGCAATATCCCATCATTGTTATGTTTACAAAATACCTAATGTGAACAGGGATGAATATGAAAGCAATATTGTTGTCTACTAACCGCAAAATAAATGTAGCTACTAACAACATTATTTACTGACTCCAAAGGAAAATAAAACGAATATTAAATAAAAGCTCGTCAATACTGCAGCTTAATCACGTAAGACACTGGCGCCGACTTCCTTGTTCACAAACTAAATTAAATTTAAATTCAGTGCATCCCTTTTTTTCTATTTCAATAAGAAAAGGACAGAAGATAAAATGTCAGTTTAGACCTGTCAAATTAGTGCGCTCCTGACGTAAACTGGCGTATTTTTAGCCGCCATGTTGATAATCGCGTCTAAACTGTCTATGGAGTATCTTAATTTGACAGGAATAAACTTAAATGTTATCTTCTATCCTTTTCTTTACGAAATGGAAAGAAAAAGATGCAGATAACTTAAAATTAGTTTAGTTTCCGAACAAAAGAATCGGCGCCATTATTAATCTCCGTTTGAAGCTAATCCATTGCTCTATAATAGGTATTGAGAAATGGATTAGCAATTTGCTTCAAACAGAGATTGATGGAGCAACGTAATGAATGTTGTTGAGCTATCAAAATTAAACCCATTGCTATTAATAATGCATTATTAAATTACTAAAAGGACACTGATCCACAACCTTTTACCTATTTCAATATGATTTTACCTAATGTTTCTAAACAGCAATAAAAATTTTCATCACTACAAAACAATTGCAGTTCAGTACATTTTGACTGAATAATGTTTCAGTTTTATAAGAAACAGATTTAGAATCACGTGCTGAATATAACAGTTTGCGCTTCAGTGGAATTGATTCTCTTGTTCATAAACTAAGTTTTTAAGTTCAATCCATCTTTTCTTAAGAAAAGGTAGTAAATAAATAAAGGGTAAAGGGTAAGGTAAGGTAGTAAGTAAATAGTATTTATTTATTAGTTTAATCCCTGTCTATAAAAACATCGAGAAAGAGGTGTCGAATCCAGCTACGCTGGATTCGAAAAACTACGCTACATCTTCTCGTCGTCCAAGATGTGTCTCAAGACTAAAGGCTTTGACCAGTGTGTGTTGCCAGTGATGACATCATCATCATCAGCCTTTTTATCGTCTCACTGCTGGGCACAGGTCTCCTCTCATACAGAGAAGGATTGAGCGTAATCACCACGCTTGCCGTATAGAACCGAGGGCCGATAGGGAAGAAGGGAGGCGCCCAACATTGTAGACCGATGACCTGGTGAAAGTCGCGGGAAACCGATGGATGCGGGCAGCACAAGACCGGTCATCGCGGAAAGCCTCAGGAAAGACCTTTGTCCAGCAGTAAACCTCTATAGGCTGAAGAAAAGAAGATAAAAACTACACAATATGAATGCAACAAAGAAATTAGATTTTATTTTATTTGTAGCTTTCTGAATTCGCTAGTAGGTACCAGTCAACACAACGTTTCTACTTAATATTGTAAGTACCTACTAATGTCACGTAATATATTCAAGCATTTTATGAACAAGTCATAAATAACAAATATATTACCGATGGGCATATTGAGATAACCCAGCTACAGCCAAAATACAAACGACTTGCAATAAACATAACATCGAACGGACGACAGCAGGGCAAGCTACCCGAAACTGTCAAATATTCCCAATCAACCTTGAGCCTTAATGCTTTAGAGATAAAGTTGAAAATCTAATAAAGAAATCTGGCAGATTGTAGTTTCTTGATGTTTATACAAAAGTTTACAATTTACTTACATTTTTCAGAACGATGTGTCATTTTGGTTAGTCATTGCTAACATTCAGAACGATTTAGTTGATATTCATCATGTGGGCTATGCTCATCGTAAATCCAATTTATATGTATACAATACATGTTTTTAAATTTACTAGATCTACTTGGGCGTAAAAACGGTAATAAAACTGGAAGGTCAATATTCTGACTGATACAGATCGACGGAATTAATTCATGCTTCATCTATAAACAGTAACTCACATATGAATCATGGTAAATGAGGTAGGTAAGTGAGTATCGGTGTGAACTTCAGTAATTATGTTTCAATATCAAACGCCTAATAAGTAACGTGCTAAGTAATACGGACTTCCGAATCGACCGTGTCGAAATAAACAATCGAGAAGCTAAAGCGGGCTAACATTTTGCAAGTTCTTCTCTTTATGACTAACTAGTAACCCTCAGCGACTTCATTCGCGTGGAGTTAATTATGCTCCGCTCCTATTGCTCGCAGCGTGATGTTATATCAAAGCCTTCCTGGATTAATGGGCTATCTAATGCAAAAAAAATCGAAAAGAATTTTTCAAATTGGACCTGTAGTTCCAAGATTAGCGCGTTCAAACAAACAAACTATTCAGTTTTTTTTAGTATACATACTACAAAGTCAAAATTATATGTATTCATGTAGGTATGATACATTTTCACGGAAAAACTACTGAACGGATTTGCATGAAATTTGGCACACGTTTAGAACCGGAAATGACATACCCCATATTCCTACAGGATTGAAACTTATACGGGTGAAACCCACATTTTGTACTTATGTCTTATATACTTTGAAAATCAAAGCAACAATGTAGATACAACCTACACATATGTAGGTAGTACATATAGGCACCTATAAACCGCAAAGAGCAGGAAGATGGTATTGTGTACATTCAGAAGCATGAGTGTGTATACGTCTATCTATACGTGGCTTTATTCAAACCTGATTTTCACTGTTTTGCATAGGGTAGCAAATATTCATATTCATGCATACAAATAATTGCACCCCGCGCCTCCTTGCGTAGCGGCCGCGTTCGCTACCGTTACGCCACGGAGACTGTCAATTTAGCCCTCTGATGTTTCATATTAGCAAAACACTTGTACCTCTATTTACAAGGAACGTCATTGAAATGAGCTTACATAACATAACGAGAACATCACGCCTATACCTAATCCTAGAAGAGTCTGCCAGAGGTGTATACAATAGGAGCGAGCCTTAGCCAAATCTAGAGTCTGTGCTTCTACTGAGAAATTCCACATGGAAAAACCCAAAGATATGTCGCTCGACGCAGCAATTGCACCCAGGACCTTATGCTCTTCCCGAAAATAAATTAAAAGGAACTTATATTCAGCACTGGCACTTTCGGCTATCAGTTTATGCCATTTATAGTATGTTGTACGGGCGACAGGAAGCCAAGCTACCCGAAACCAAACATTCCCTCTCTACCTCCTCCCGGTCTGGGCAAAGCGGAAGGGCATGTCAGAATTTTACTTACTAACACCCACCCGTGTTCCTTCAATTTCTTGTGCGTCAGGACCAAGATATCTCTTTCGAACCACCTGCAGCCCTTTTTTTGTTTTCGGGGGGGAAACCTTCAAAAGGCACACCCGACCCCCGAGGAATGAGGTCGGGTAGTGTGGGATTTTTACCTCACTACAACCATCCCGGTGATCACCATCTGCGCATAGGGGTGGTCCCGGTTCCTCTTAAAAGATCAATTCTGGAACCCTCCCTGCATTACGCCTGTAAGGCACACCCCAGGGGACCACCTGCAGCCCTGGCAGGCAATCAACTTTGAGTCTTAGTGATTTAGCCATAAAATTGATAATCTAATAAAGAAATTTGACAGGTTGTAATAGCTTGATGTCTGTACATATTTTATTTATAAGATTAAGTGTACATTAAGCAAAATAAACATAAACATCTCCGTCTAAAATTTAATAAAGTAGTTAATTGCTTTGTAACACGACCTTTTGAAACTTATTTTATATCGAACTTTATGTATTTGGCTCATTTAAAACGCTTATGTACACCTAGAAATATTAAAAGAATTCCACATTTACGTACATTATACAGGTACGCAAATTAAACCGCGTCAAAACCAGAAGTGGGTATATTTTAATTAGATTTCTTTAAGTTTTAAATTAGAAACAACGAAATTGTAGAAAATGTTATTAAATTCTTTAAATTAACATACAGATTTTTTTACTTATATGTTCTATAGAAATCATAAATTTTATAGAATAACCTATATTGTATGTACAATTAGGTAAGTTTTGCGTAAGTCTCTACTAGCGAGCTGTAGGTACAGACGCCAGAACATAAATTAGTGGGAACTTCTTTCTCCCACTTCTTGTGGGACCTGACCCTCAACAAATTAAATAAAGTCAAAGAGCTCACAATCACTTAGAAATAAACAACTTTTAGTACTTCGTTCATTAGGCATGAGGCACAACGTGTAAAGTTCACTCATCCTTCATTAGAAAGGGAGGGTCCTCCGACCAGACGGGTGTTGTGTCTGGCGGGCACTCGCCCAACGGTTGATGTTGAGAAATTGTATACAATATGTAAAGAAAACCCTGTCCGACCCATAAGGATAACAAAGGTTAGGTAAACACATGACCAAAAAAAATATGAAATTTTACATAATCATCAGTAACAATACTAAAGAATTTGGAAATAATCTTTTTTTGCCGCGAATTATTTCCTTCCCGAAGTATGGTAAATTTTTAAAAAGTAACAACACCATTTTCAACTGTGTTAATTAATGCGATACGACCGCGTGCCGCGTTCCCTAGTATGTTGCCTACCGCACATGTATTAAGTTACCGCCTTTTGCGAAATAATATTTATTTTTTTAGGGGATTATTTTTTTAAGTTTAGCCCGGCTTTGTAGGCATTAGTAAAACCAGTTATCGATACTTAACCATACATTCACGGATAGGACAGGGTTTGCTTTACATATTTTATATGCTAGTTGCACGGTAAACTCTGCTTGCGAGATGTAGTATCTGTGTGACGTCAGGGCCTGTAGCCAATGTAACATCGCTTCGTAGCGAAGCGAAATCGAATACCAAACCAACCAATGGCGGGAACGATAGACCACATGATTTATCGCGTCGCGTGGTCAATCGTTTTCGTTATTGGTTGGTTTGGTATTCGATTTCGCTTCGCTACGAAGCGATATTACATTGGCTACAGGCCCAGTACGACGCGTTGTTCTCCTGTGGCGTTTGTAGATACCGCTACAATAATATACAGATTATGTAAAAGTACTCACTCAATTTTAATAGCACAACTTTAGCTCTCAATCACTGTTTCAGTTAAACATCAAACAACACACTGCGAGGGGTTTTCGGAGCCAATAGTCTTATAAACCCATATATTAATCACTATATGTATGTACTTGAAAGGAAACTTTTCTGGATAGAATTCACATAAAACTGAATAAAACATTTCCATGGTAAGTTACCATGGAAGGTAAGGTATTCATCCATGATGACGTAGTTAACTAGCCCCGCCAATAGACGATCCGTCTCGTACACTCATTGTTATGTAAGTACCTACTGCATTGACTAAAGTACATGTACACTTAGTGAATTATTCAGCTATAAACGGTAATTGTTTACATCATGGAAAATAATTAATTCTGTCTTAGTGCATGAATGGTTAATTTACTCGAGGATTATAATATTCCATTCATAGTGCCGTAGAGCGAAAGAAATCGCTGACATCATCATCATCAATTCATCAGCCTCTACTCGTCTACTGCTGGATGGAAGCCTCCTTCATGGCACGCCAACAAGCTCGATTCTGAGCAGTTCTCCGCCAGCCACTACCAGCCACCTTCTTGATATCGTCGCTCCATCTCGCCCTAGGGCGTCTTACGGTACGTTTGCCGAGACGCTGACTTACGCAGAAGAAAACGGAAAATAATTTTCCAGAATTTTTCGTGAGAAACAAAAGGTAGGTACTATAGGAACGCTATCGTTCCCCGGACCGTACCTACGTGTAATGTAGAGGTAGGTACGTCCGTCCTTTTCACTATAAGTATAAGTACATAAGCATATCTAAAATATACATAATACACAAATGCACAATACGTGACGCCACAATATCTTATAATAGCGGCCGCCAGCGACTTCGTTCGCGTGGACTTTGTTATGCTCCGCTCCTA
Organism: Sesamia nonagrioides; assembly: GCA_017933935.1. Lineage (NCBI taxonomy): Eukaryota > Metazoa > Arthropoda > Insecta > Lepidoptera > Noctuidae > Sesamia > Sesamia nonagrioides. The sequence goes on from JADWQK010001419.1 coordinate 169,492, forward strand.
TTTGTCGCAGCGTGTTATATAGCCTAAAGCCTTCCTGGATTAATGGGCTATCCAACGCAAAAAGAACTTTTCCAATCGGACCAGTAGTTCCTAAGATTAGCGCGTTCAAACAAACAAACAAACAAACAAACTCTTCAGCTTTATATATTAGTATTGATTAATTGCATTTGAATATCATTTGGTACCCACTTTAATTTCCATTTGTTATTTCCTTCAGTGCAAACAGCTTTAAAGTTACTTTACTATTGCAATTGCAATTGCATTAAAACGTATGTTCATTTCCTGGGTTTTTATCATCATCATCAACGTTTTATCGTCCCATTGCTGGGCACAGGTTCATTCAGAAAAAGATTGAGTGTAATCATCACGCTTGCTCAATGCGGGTTTCTTTGTCCGTTAATAAAGCTCAAGGTTGGTTGGGAATTTTTGAAAGTTTCAGGTAGGTTGACCTGCTGTCGTCCGTACATTTAGATATCCTCATGATGTAGGCGAAAAGGGAAGTAAGACTTTTTTCTAGGATTAAAATCGTAGGTATTTCGGAAGAAATCCTCCTCATTTTATTAAAGTCAAAGCGGTACTTGAAACTTAATAAGGCTATTGAAACAGCCTTAAATTCAATGGAATCCTTTGAAATGGCCTTGTTAAAGCCATTGAAATAGATAAAGCTTTTAGAATAAAAGCCTTTTACTCTGGTGATACTTTCAGGCACCTTTTTATTATGACACTATAACAAACAAATTTTTCCTCTTTATATTTGAATTTAAATTAATAAAAGGGTCAAGAAAGGATTTAATCTTCACCATTATCTTGCTGGTATTTCGATGTATTTAGCTGGAAGCAAAAATCCGAATCATCATCATCATCAACCTTTTTATCGTCCCACTGCTAGGCACAGGTCTCCTCTCATACAGAGAAGGATTGAGCGTAATCACCACGCTTGCAAAATCCGAATAAAAGCCATAAATTATAAGAGAAGAAAAAAAATCATGGAACTAGTAAGTACTACATAGGTATATAAAGATTCTTGGAATCTTGGACTTTATCATGAATAATCTCAGATATACCTAATTTACCATTTTTGCAAACGAAAATGAACAACGATAATTTCAAATTCTTGATCTCTAGTTATAATTAGCCACTGTATTACGCTGTATTTTTTCCAATATCAATGTCAGTCCAAAGTGAGGTTAGTCATAATGTTGTTATGTTATAATCGGAGTACAAACCGCAGCACTAATTATATTAATAGTGCGAAACATAGCAAGGCTGCGTCGGTATTCATGGTAAAGTTGGGGAAATTAATTATTTAGCACACGATGCTCGTTTCCCGTGTTCTCTTATTTCATATATCTGTCAATGAATGACAGTTCTGACTAGAATATACCGACCATTTAAGTTGGTAGTTTTTCTTGTTTATGTACACTCTTCTTCTTCTTTTTTTCAAGGTGAGATTCAACCTCAAGTCTCGATCAATGGCCTTTGTGGAATAGATATCACAATTTCGCCAATACCACGTGTAACAAATTATAGAAATTCTTTGAAATTTTCGCCAATGACAGTTGAAAAAAACGGCCGCGTGAACCGTCTATGAGGGAGATTTGAGACAAAGTCATGATGTGGCCACTATGCTGCGATATTTCAATGTTTTTTTATGAATTATTTACTGAGTGCACTTTATAGTACATAAATCACGCGTTTTTATTTAGTAAACGACACTATAAATAATTTTAACACTGCAATGAAATATGCGCGTGGCACTCATCTTAGCTTTCCCGTCAAAATTCTCTATCTAGGTACACTCTTGCTTCTCCAATCCACTTTTGACATTGGCAGAATAGTCGACATCGGCTTCTCTTGCCATAAATAATAATAAAAGGTAAAAAAAACTAAAACCCAACTACGACAAAAAACGACGCTGAAAAAGTATAAAACTAGATTTTCAGAATACTGAACTAAACAAAGTTGCTAATGTAGTTGCAAGTAAATGGACACAGTAAACTCTACCAAGATGCCTTCGTTGTAAATTGACAATAATGTCATACAATACTAATCTGAAGTATGCAATATTCACTATGTAGAGATAAATAGTCATGTTTGGAAAGACGTAGTCACACGTTACATATACCTACCTACCGTAGCACATTGACAACGTGTGACTACGCCTTTCCAAACATGAAAATTTATCTGTACATAGTGAATATTACATACTTCAGAATAGTATTGTATGACATTATTGTCAATTTACAACGAAGGCATCTTGGTAGAGTCTACTGTGTCCATTTACTTGCAACTACATTAGCAACTTTGTTCAGTTCAGTATTCTGAAAATCTTGTTTTATACTTTTTCAGCGTTGTTTTTTGTCGTAGTTGGGTTTTAGTTTTTACTTTTTATTATTTGTACTATTTTGGTGTTAAAGTGTATTTGCGGCGCAGAATATTACCAAAAGTTAAATTGATGAACTAAAAACTAGGTACTTGACATATTACATCTACACGCACATATAACAACATAAGCCCGAAGGCATATAGTGCAGAGGACATTTTTGTGGGAGTTTTAGCCAGTTATCAAACTGTTTCCGCCTTCACCGCGTGGAGTTACTCCCAGCTTATGTCGTTTTTATTAGTGCATTACATATTCTAATACTGTTCACACTGCTCTACATTGCATAAAGCGATTCACAGTTCCCGTGATCCGCGCTTTATTCATCATTAAAGCATTCTTGTAATTATGTACAAGCTTATAGCACTCGTGAAGCTCTTTCACGTGATACCACACACGGTATATTTATTTTAATTTTATATTAACATAGAACTTTTTGTCCGCTAGAGGGCGCAATACTAAATTTGGTGACAAGCTTTATAGCTCATAACTAACAGAATATCAAGGCCCTTCTAATGGCACTGCAGTGGTCTTATTCTGATAAGTAGTAAAGAAGCTATGAACGAAAAGATGTGAATTATATGCAACCAGCCTATGAATACAGGTAAAGTCACAAGCAAATGCTAGCAATATATATATATATATATACAACGTGTAACATAAAGGGTATATACATAACAAAGGCATGGCATCATTACATGATATCAAACGATATTGGAAGGGTTTTTTAATCCTATCTCTTTATGTTAGGAAGTTATGAGGAAAAACACCGCCTGTGATAGGCTACTATCATACTAGTCGCACAGAGATATTGAAGACATTTATCGGATTTTGGCAAGTAACGTGACGGGTAACGAGCAGTTATTAACGTATGTAGTGTGCTGCCACGTTTGTTATGATTTGATTTTAAGAAACACACGAAACCGAAGATTTGGTACCAATTTTTTGAGTATTTTATTTTGAGTTGAAACCCTTCCGATATCGTTTGATATCATCTAAAGATGCCATGCCCTTGGTATGTATATACCCTTTTTGTTACACGTTGTATATTCAAAATATACAAGTAAAGCGCTTTCAAATGATACCAAACACGGCATAATTATCTTAACTTTATTTTCTTACTCTGTATGTTGTCCGCTAGAGGGCGCCACATTAGATTTTGTGAAACCCACCTATAACCAATAACCAGCCTATAACCAGCGGACAATTAAGATGCTTCTAATGATATGTCATTTGTCGAATTCTGAGAAGTAGCTTAGAAGTTACGAGGGAACAGATGAACATACATACATACATACATAGCCTGTCAAAATCATAACCCTCCTTTTGCTTTGCCGTAGTCGGGTAAAAATAGAATAGAATAGAAGCTGGTAGTCAATTTACTTAACATTTATTTTCCCTGAATGTACAATGACATAATGATGTGATTGTTTGAGGTTCCTATAAACCTATTTTATTGTGGTTACACGTTTTTTTTCTTAACTACCCGCATATGTTTTGATCCTATGCTAGTGTTGCCCAAATGCAAGAACAAGACGAGACTTAGCCAGTCTTGGTCTTGGTCTTGCGCCAATACACCTGGTCTTGGTCTTGGTCTTGGTCTTGCGCTCCCAGTCTTGGTCTTGGTATTGGTCTTGCAGCAAGAGTCTTGCAAGTCTTGCAATTACCTATTAGTCTATTACTATTTATTAAAGTTTACTTTAAATCTTAGAAAAACGTATTAGAATTGGAACATTGTGAGCTTGGATTAACATAGCCATAGTAAAGATCAAGCAGATTAATAAATAACTGAAGATTTGATAAGAAATTCGAAAAATCAACTGACCTATATGTCGTTTTCCATGGAAGTAACTGTTTCTTAATAAACATTTATGATTTATAAGCTTACATTTGCTAAAACATGTAAAAAACAAATTTTTGTAGAATTTTTTTACACGTTTCAAGTATATTTAAAAGTGGCTACAATATTTATTAAACGGGTGATATTTGAACACTTTTTTGCTATTTTTTCTTGTAAAAACTTAAGAAATATAATGACTAAATGTACAATAATAGTACCTAAGTAATTAGTTTAAAACCATCTAAGTAATCAATATTATAATATATACTTACTAGAATGAATTAATATGACATCTACTACCTATCCCTACCATTTTATCCTAATCATAATACTACTTGCGTGATCAGTATAATGTATTCATTTTCATTCTAAGCACTCTGAAACTTATTTATTCTTTGGAACACCTGTAGGTACTCTTAAAATTCGAAATTATTTTGCATGAGTATACCTACGCCCAGGGCCGGGTTATGCCTGTCGGGGCCCCTAGGCAATGCTCATCCAGGGCCCCCTACCCTCTTCTAATTTTTACGTTAACACAACAAAATTCAAAATTACACCGTTTTTTACTAACCTGGGTATATCATCATATTATTCAATAAAAATGTTGAATCAAATGAACAGAATGTTTATTTATGCATTTAAAAAAAACATACATAGCTTAAATATTAACTCTTCTAAATTTTTTTTTTTTTTTTTCGTTCAAGATATCCTGAAAGGTAATCTTCTCCAACACGTCATTTTCAATTGCCATTATAGCCAATGAATTTAAACGGTTTTGAGACATCGTTGAACGAAGACAGTTTTTAATTAATTTCAATTTGGAAAAGTTTCGTTCACCAGTGGCATTTGTAATCATTAGACTTCTATATATTTGCAAAGCTGTCATTACATTCGGGAAAGTTGACTGTGCCATGTTACCAATAATCAGTTTGTAAGACTCCTCGGCTGGCATATTTTTTTGTCCGGCGTCATCTAATTGTAAGATGAAGTATTTATACTGCACCATTTCGTCTATAAACTCAGGCTCAATGTCCTCGAAATAATGATCCTTAAATTTTGTACAAGCCTGTCTAATTTCAGCGTCCGATTTTGTCGAGAAATCTGTTAGAAACCCAAACAGATCATTTATTTCCCGGTAAGCTTCTAGGCGCCGCGACAGTTCTGTAAATAACATGTCTAGTACTGGCAAATATGTATCAACTTTTAACTTCTCTTTTCCTCTGAGCACAACTTCTTCTGCTGATCCGTCATCGTGATGCCTTTTCCTTTTTCGCTCACGCTGATTCTCATCACTGTATTGAGTATCAGTTTTCTCATTTGCCTTAGTCTCGTAGTCGTCAAATAAATCTCTCTGTGAAATTAAAAAATCTAAAAGCGATTTTAAAAGATCGACTGCCGTTCGTAGTTCAATTGTTTTCTTTTGTAAAGATATGCTGACACCATTGATCCGATCTAGTATGGCAGCCCAGAATACGGCCATTACAGCATTTTCTTTTTTTCTTAAGTCATTCAATAGACATTTAGCTTCGTGAATCGCTTGTTATGTCTGAGTCTCATCGCTAGCAATAGACTGCAAAGCTTTCTGAAAACTGTTGTAACCAGTTGCCAAAGCCTTAGTAGCATCGGCCCTTGCACACCATCTTGTATCGGATACACTTTTCAGAACCAATGACGAATTATGCTTACGTTCATCACGTTTTTCAAGATTTTCGAGCATAATTGCCCAGCGATGAGTTGAAGCCGAAAAAAAGTTGTATATTGCCTGTACAAATCCGAAGAATGAGATTGCTCCAACGCAGCTTTCCGCTGCACGTACTCCAACCAAATTCAGTGAGTGCGCTGCACAGGGAACGTAGTGTGCGAGGTGATTTATTTTCTTTATATGCGCCTGGAGACCATTGTAACGACCAGACATATTCGACGCATTATCATAAGACTGACCTCTCAAATTTCTTACATCAATATTATATTGGCTTAAAAAATTTAATATTTCGGTGGCTAGTTCTTCCCCTTTGTGGTTCTGTATGAGAAGAAATTTAAGAAAACGTTCAGCCACTTCTCCATTCGACGTAACATATCTCAGCACTACAGTCAACTGATCAGTGTGTGATATATCAGGTGTCGAATCGACACTTATTGAGAAGTATTTGGCTTCAATAATTTCATTAACAATATATTTTAAAACCTTATTTCCCAATATTTCAATAAGTTCCTCACAACTCGTTGCAGATAAATACGATTGTTTTCCTTTGCCTTCATTACCATATTTTGCTAAATGCGAACTAAGAAAAGGATCGTACTCTGCGATTAACTCTAAAATTCCCAAATAATTGCCATTATGTTGAGAACCGAGAATTTCATTGTCACCACGAAATGCTAATCCACGGGATGATAAAAATTTTATCACAGAGACTATTCTTTCTAAAACTTTTTTCCAATATTCTTTTTCTTTATTAAATGTAATCTCTAAAGAAGTGTCGATTCTTCCGTGAATGCGTCGTCTACTTATGAGTGTCTGTACACATACTCGGTGAGTTGCATTATTCTCATGCGATTGGATTCGGTGCAACGCATTTTTCCAATCAGAAAATCCAGTTTGAAATTGTGATCGGTTTTGTGCTTCACCAAAAAGGATACATGGAAAACAGTATACTTTTCCAGTAGACGGAGAATACATGAGCCACTCCCGTTTGATTTTACCACCACTGATGTGTTTCCGAAAAAACATAGACTGAGAAAAAAATCTTTTACTGTCGTCGTACTGTCGGGCCGAAGCAGAAAAATTACAATCAAAGTGTTGACATTCGTTAGGGTCTCTAGTACACAAAAAATCTTGCATTTCGTTGGTAATATTTTGCCATAAGCCAATGTCATTCTGGTATTCCACCCCTAGATGAACTACGTTTTGATGTATGACCCCTGTCTCGGCCTCACCTTCCTCTGCACTGACTAACGTAGGTGTTTCTTGATCCTGGCCAATCTGTTCAAAAGGCTCGCAAGGAACCTCTACTGGGTCTACTTCCATCTTGTGGCTGGTAGAAGACGTACTTGGAGTGTCATGAGGTTGATGTTCCTTTAATTCGCGACTAAATCCGAGTTCGAAAAGGTTTTGTGTCTTCTTTAATTGTTCATTAAGTTTATTTTGTTGCTCTTGCCGCTTTTTACGTTTTTCGGAACCACTTTGATGCTTTTTCTTTACGGGTACCTCCGACATTTTGTTCCTGAAAGGAATAATCTTTTGTTTTAAAACAGTAAAGAAAATTTCACCTTAGCAGCTCAAACAATATAATAATAATAATAGTTTCCTGCTTAATATTAATAAACACCCAAAGTAAAAATATTTAATAACATAGAAATTAATTAAAATATCCAATTGAATAATAAAACGACACTTCACATTTGTCAAATCCTGTATCAGGTAATAAAATATGTAAAAAATAATAAAACTTACGTAAAGTAATTTTAACTTCAGTTAATGAAACTTTAGTTTCCACTACACTGTTTTTAACCCGTCGTTTCACCGATTTTCACAAAGCCTGAAGCACTTCTGCAGTCTTTATAAATAAATATCCAACACTTATCCTTAAATTCGTAATTTTTAAAACACAAATTGTAAAACTCTCTTTTTATTCACAGCCGTGAAACTTGCAAACGAATTGCACGAAGTAAAAATTGAACGATTTAATTGAAAATGGTTCGAAAATAATGTCTATGACACATCATACAATACGTATTTAACGACTCGGGGAATTCCCCGGTCATGCCAACGAACCAGTACTGCCAACCTTATGAAAGTAGCTTGGCCATAGAATATACATACTTGGTAGGTACCAGTATAGTAAGTGTGCATTCACAACAAAGAGTTTTGAGCGTTTTTAATTAAATTACCGCGATAAAATTGCTTGCAATTATATTACTGCGTTATAAACTTTTAAACTATCATAATAATCATAATAATAATATCTAATAAGGAATGCGTTCCGAAATGTACTAAAATAGCGTCGATGTAATGTACAGAGCAAATTTTCAAATTAATTTTTTACTGTTTAAGAAATATTGCCTATTCTTTTCCCTGTAGCACAGGGGCCCCTGAACGTGGCAGGGCCCCTAGGCAGTTGCCTATAATGCCTAATGGATAAAACGGCACTGCCTACGCCCTATGGCGGCAATCAAATAGTGTCAAATGTTATGATTTCGGCGTGGCGGCAACGATTGTTTTAGATTTCAAAAGAAGCCGCCGGCGCGTGTATCATAACCATGTACTTCCGAAAAGCGGCAAATTTCTTTGAGAAGTAAGTACAAAACCTTTGATGCCGCATTATCAAAGTGCCGATGGTTACTAGCCCCGCACGATGATATTGCGATGGAACCTTGTCACAATAACAGCTTTGTGACGTCATCTGTCACACAAAAGGACAGCTAGCAAAAGAATCCTATATGCAAAATTAATTTAGGGTTAAGGGTTTATTTGTATTTTATAATTTTATTACACTCTTTATAGTGTATGTATAAATTAATATTAGGGTTAAGGGTTTATTTGTATTTTATATTTTATTATACATACACTCTTTATAAAGAGTGTAATAATACATACACTCACTAATATTAATTTTGCATTTGACATTCTTTCGTAGGTATACCTACTCACCCATATTCTGACAAATAAACTTTCATTATTAAAACTTTCAAGGAAATAATTTTTGTAGACTTAAGAAAAATATACTTATTCGTATATCTTTCTTACATGTATACTATTTTTTTCTAACTACATTTCTGTTAATTTGCGAGCGGGAATTGAACCAGAGTCCCCTGTGTAGTAGTCATGTTTTAATTACTACCTACATCTATCAGCTTATAAATAAAACCAGGATAATATGTAAAAAAAATGTATATAGTCTTCCGAATCAGAACTGCTTTTTGTGTCTGTCGTTTTCGATTCACTGTCGTCGCCGTATTTATGACAAATAACTCGTCAGTTATTCGATCTTTATTCCAATATTCCTCTTCAAGCCGTTTAACATGATTGACTTCCTTTCGCCAGTCATCTGGAGTTATTGACGCCGACGCCTCCAACGTCAGAGCTTCAATGCGACTTTCCAACTGCTCCACATTCTTTTCTGACACCCGCATCTTTACCAGGTTCCAGATGTACTCAATGGGGTTGAGGTCGCAGTTGTAAGGTGGTAATCTAACGACATCATGGCCATTGCCAGCTAATAAATTGTCAATTTTATAATTTTTCGGCGGTCTGTGCCGTTTAATTAATAAATACAGTTCAGGTTTTGTACTGTCGTTGAGAAAGTCGATGTTGTGAGCTTGTAGCCACTCAACAATCAACTGTTTTTTATTGTTCATACTTGGTGGCCTATTCTCATCCCTACTGTGATAAGGGGCGTTGTCCATCACAATTTTGGAGTTGCGTGGTATGTTGGGTACTAATTTTTCTGTAAGCCACTTGGTGAAATTCTCAGCATTCATTTGATCATAGTAATCCCCCGTTTTGGTGTCTGCTTTAAACATTAAAAGGGCATTGTCAACAAAACCGCTTTAACTTCCCGCGTGAACTATTATCCATCGGCGGCCGGGGCTGTCGTTCCGTCTCACTCCATCGGTTGCTGATTGCCAACATTTTTCTACCGTGTAGTGTGCGTGTATCCACGTTTCGTCGAGATAAATAACGGGTCTTTTGTCTTTTATTTTTCACCAAGCGAGTAATTTTCTTTCATATGTCGTAAATATTTAGCCCTCCACGCTTGAATTTGGGGTCTTTCAATTAGGGCCAGTCTTTTTAGGTAGCATCGTTTAAATTGGTAGCCTAAATCACATTTAATTATTTTTCTTAATGTAGTTTCACTACCAGTATAATTAAGGTCTACTTTTGAAGCCGCCAAGATTTCGCGCATTGTGGGTATTTCTCTCCTCACCGTATACATTGAATCTATAATATTTCTTAAAGCTGTTAAGGAAAACCCGTCGAAATATTTCTTCTTTTGTCTTTTCCTTTAGTAGGAGTTCTCATTTTGCTGCCACTGGCTGTTGCTGACTCATGCTCTCGTCTCAATTTCGTCACAGTATTTTTTGCAACGCCTGTGGCACATGCCACACACTCCGTGACTTTGATAGAATTTTGCAAAATATTTTTAATAACTGTAAGCAGTTGCTTCGGTATTAAAATGTCCGAAGCACTTTTTAAAGCACGGTTTATACTTTCAAGAACAACTTACAGTCCTCTTTCTCTTTAACAAAATAATTGTCCACTTTAATTATAATTTCACGAGCACGACTATTAATTAATTTCTTACTCATTTTAACGAGTAACAGCTAACAAAACTAAACAACAAAACTCAAGAATAACAATAAAACAGGATAACAAAAACAAAAAGCTAACAAAAATATTCGATGTGCGTAAGTGGGTAAGCGCGGACTGAACTTGCGAACGGTACCGACGGTGCGAGTTCGACTACGTCACCAAGATGGCCGCCAATCGCAATATCATCGTGCGGGGCTTATAAAACATAACTATGCATGCACTCAGTTTGATTTTAATAGATATTTTTTTATTCGCTATGTATACGGTATTAGTCGTAATGCGCATAGGTCCAGTTTTTCATATTCTTTGATACAGTTTTTTGCGTCTCATAGAATTCCTAAGCGTACCTACCTATACACGGAACTGTTACACCTAACTACTCAGTGAAATAGCGCTAAGTCCTAGCTGCAAGACGCAAGAGTCTTGCAGGCTATGTCTTGTTCTTGCTCAAGTCTTGCACGGTCAGTCTTGGTCTTGGTCTTGCTAAAAATACGCGGTCTTGTTCTTGGTCTTGGTCTTGCAAAAACGCAAGAACAAGACCAAGACTGCAAGACCAAGACTGAATTTGGGCAACACTATCCTATGCGAATGAAGCATCTGTGTGCTAAATTTCATCCAAAGCCGGTCAACACTTTTTATGTGAAAGTGTAACAAACATCTACACATACTCAAAAACTAACTCATTTATAGTAGCTACTAGCTACTACTACTACTAGCTTCCTGCCCACGGCTTCGCCCGCGTGGTATTCGGTTATATCGCGATTTTTACATTTCCCTCGGGAATATCATATTTTTCTGGGATAAAAGTACCCTATTATTTAATCCGGTCTTCTAACTTTAAGTCTGAAAAATTTCAAAGCAATCGGTTCAGTAGTTACAGCGTGAAAGCGGAACAAACAAACTCACTATCCAATTGATAATAGGTATTAGTATAGATATTAATCCATACTAATATTATAAATGCGAAGGTAACTCTGTCTGTCTGTTACGCTTTCCCGCTTAAACCTCTCAACCGATTTTGATGAAATTTGGCACAGACAATTTTTAGACCCTGAGAAAGGACATAGGCTACCTTTTATCCCGGAAAAATTTGATGTTTCCAAGGGAAATCTAAAAAACGCGATATAACCGAACTCCACGCGGGCGAAGCCGCGGGCGGAAAGCTAGTTGGGTATAAATATTCAAACACATACCGCATAGACAGGTACATTATGCACGATATAATCAAAGACAAAAGAACCCTCTATTATAAAGCTACATCTAACATCACTTTTTAATTTGTACGGTAAAGCAAAAAGAGGTTGCCGTCTGGCAATAGAACCTACATAGGGAGCTAAGTGAATGAAAGATAAAGGATATTTCAATTATATACTAAAACCTAATCAACATAGAGCCCGCTTTGTGCTTTACGGCCTAATCATATCATTCTAAATTGATTATGAGACTTATCCTAAAAGGATCTAAAAGGAGCTTCCCAATGCAACCCATTATTTCTAATATTTTAGCATGAAATTTTTCATTTTAATATATATTAAAATATATATTAAAATGAATAAATTATAATAATTATTATTATATTTCATTGCATGTACTCGTAATACATACTGTGCGGGACGAATAGTTTTAAATAGTGTATAGAAACTAATTCCGAATAGTGTATTGTTATAATATTACTTAGAATAGAACATTTGTGCGTAAGAATTTAGAAAGCGTGAGATGGACGATCGTTTATTGTGATGAAGGATCGTCATTCAATAGTTATACACATCTGGCAAGGCAAAAATTATGAAAGGAACGACTATGAACATTTAACAAAGTATCAATGACAAAGACAAACGTTATAAAGTGCTCCCCTGTTATAAACTGCAACAGACATCAATGAAATTGTAATAGAAACGGTTGTCCGGCATCTGGCTGATTGTAACAACGCCAAAAAGGTTCCATAGAACCATCCCTTGGGACAGTCACAATAAAACAATCCCTTGGGACAGTCGCAATAAAACGAACCCTTGTAATAAGCATTATAAAATGGAGACCCTCAGGTTCAGGATGCAGCCCAGAAACGTGCGTAAGACAATGGCTTGTGATACCCGTTGCTCTCGTCGCTTCCCACGGTTTGCGCCCTTGTCGTAGTATAAATAGGCCCCACGCCTGAGCAGCAGATCACATTCGTCTTCGACATCGAGGAGTCAATACAGTAACAAGACACATTCGTCTTCGCAGTTGAGGAGTCTCAACAGTAACAGTTACAAGACACATTCGTCTTCGCCCTTGAGGAGTCAACAGTAACAGTTACAAGACACATTCGTCTTCGCCCTTGAGGAGTCAACAGTAACAGTTATAGCAAGACATATTCGTCTTCGCCCTTGAGGAGTCAACAGTAACAGTTATAGCAAGACATATTCATCTTCGCCGTTGAGGAGTCTCAACAGTAACAGTGACAAACACATTCATCACAGTCTTCGAGAAGTCAACAGTAACAGCTACAGTAACAGCACATTCGTCTTCGCCCTTGAGGAGTCAACAGTGACAGCTACAGTAAGGTCACACAGCTACAGCAAGACATTCATCTTCGCCGTTGAGGAGTCAACAGTGACACCTACAACACATTCATCACAGTCTTCGAGGAGTCAACAGTAACAGCTACAGTAACAGCACATTCGTCTTCACCCTTGAGGAGTCAACAGTAACAGTTATAGCAAGACACATTCGTCTTCGCCCTTGAGGAATCAACAGTAACAGTTATAGCTACAGTGAAACACATTCGTCGTCACCCTTGAGGAGTCAACAGTGACAGCTACAGTAAGGTCACACAGCTACAGCAAGACATTCATCTTCGTCATTGAGGAGTCTCAACAGTAACAGCACACTCGTCTTCGACATCGAGGAGTCAATACAGTAACAAGACATATTCTTCTTCGCCCTTGAGCCAGTAACAGCTACAGTAAGAAGATATTTATCTTCGACGTGAGGAATCAACAGCTACAGTCAAGATTAACAGCAAGATCTCTACAGGATCAACAGTCAAGAAGAAATAGTCAAGAATCAATAGTAGTGTAAGTTAACTAGTGACCCCGCTAATATAGTGGAAGAATATACGAAGTAAGTCAACACACCGAAGTCTCACTTATTACCACCAACCCAGCAACAGACTGTGCATCAGAACGTGCAGAGTGCAAATGCATACGTCCACTTAATGGTCCTGCATGTCTGTCACGCACATTTAATGGTCCTTCGAGCCGGATCAGTGGAAAATAAGTGAAGCTTATTTAATGGTCCTTTTAATCCGGATTTGTGGAAAAAAGTGAAGCGCATCCAGCTAGAAGAAACGTGAAGACTCTCAAGTTCTCACCACAAGATAAGTTCGCGTTGTAGACTGACGCCTATCGACAAACAATATGCCGGTCACACGATCAGAGGGAAAAGCCGCTAGCAAATCAACATCGGGAACGTGCACAGAAACAGGGACAGTTACTACCGGGACGGCTACCAGAGGGACAGCGACCATGAGGGAGACAACAGAAACGGGTACCACGGAATATACTAGTACCTCGACAGCAACAGGGATCTCCGCCGTATCAATGCCCGCCGCCGCCGCCGCCTCGCCCGCTGTGTCGCCCCCCGCTGTTGTCGCCGCCGCCGCTACGACTCTCTCCGTGACACAATTTACAGCTACAACGATGAACCCGCCTGCAATTGTGTGCCACAGCAACAGAACACGACCCGCGACAGAAACATTAACAGTGAAGCGGGTCAAGAATACAGATGGTCTGCCACTGCCGAGCGGACTACAAGACACCCGCACCTCCGCTAGGAGGGGCGCGGGGGGATCGACCCACAGTAAATCAAAGGCATACAAATTGGCGAAGGCCAAGGAAGACTTACTGCGACTGCAAGTGGAGCTAGCCGCCGCACGCTTAGCCACTTTGGAATATGAAGACTCCGACAATGAAGAAGATGATGTCTCCATCTACTCGAAGGAAGAAACAGACCGAAGAGTAGACAACTGGCTGGAAGACCAACAGAACAGAACGCCCGTGGTTACCGTACAACAGAATCAACCTACAGCAGAGCCGGTGATCACGTGCATAGAGAATAGCGTCCCAGCCAGTACAGAACAGAAGCGTCAAGTACATAACGTACTTCAGTTACCGGCGGGAGGTCAATCCGACCTCGCCGCGCTCGCCGACGCAATCACAAACGCCATCAACGCAGCTCAACGACCGAGATCCGTAGAGCTACCGTTGTTTAGTGGATCACATCAAGAGTGGTTACCGTTCCGCGCCGCTTACTACGAAACAGAAAACATATACACGCCGATTGAGAACACAAATAGGCTAAGAAGAACGCTAAAAGGCAAAGCGAAAGAAGCAGTTGACTCTTTGCTGATTACCAACACGGATCCAGCAGACATCATGAAGGCTTTAGAGTCAAGATTCGGAAGACCGGAGTCCATCGCCATGATGGAAATGGACGCACTCCGTGCCCTGCCTCGCCTCACCGAATCACCGCGCGACATCTGCATCTTCGCAACAAAAGTGTCCAACATCGTAGCGACATTGAAAACACTGAGCTGCATACACTACCTGTACAACCCAGAAGTGTCAAAGACCGTCGTCGACAAGCTCACGCCTACGCTTCGCTACAGATACTACGATTTCGTCCGTACAACCAAGGGAAGATCCAGACTTAGTGAAGCTAGACAAGTTCCTCAAAAGAGAAGCGGACTTATGTGCACCGTACGCTGTACCTGAGCAACTAAATACAAGTACAGCGGCCAGTGAACAGAAGAGATCACAGAAGGTCCACAACGTAGCAGAAAGGACAAATACATCGAAGTGTCCGGTCTGTGAAGAAACCGGTCATACAGCAGTCGACTGCGAACAATTCAGGAAGTTAGATGAAAACGGCAGGTGGGACGCAGCCAAGTCCAAACGCCTATGCTTCAGATGTCTTCGATACAGAAACAAGACTCACAGTTGCCATCCTCGTGAGTGTGGTGTCAACAGCTGCAGATTTTCACATCATAAGCTGTTACATCACATTAAGAAGAAGGAGGCTAAAGAAGAGGCATCGAAGCATCCTACAGAAGTCATCAACTCAGCCTGGGCCGACAGTAAGAAACAGTCGTTCCTGAAAATCATACCGATCCAAATAAAGGGTCCAACGGGTACAATCGACACATTCGCATTGATGGACGACGGGTCAACAGTCACGCTAGTTGACGACAGCGTGGCAAACATCATCGGAGCAACAGGCCCCGTCGACCCACTGAAAATAGAAACAATCAACGATCTGAAGGCGTCAGAATCGAATTCGCGTCGTGTTAGTATCAAGTTGAAAGGGCTCAACGGGCATGAAGAGCAAGTACATGCACGCACGGTGAAGAACTTGCATGTTTCATCTCAGAGGGTAACAGCAGAAACAGTAACGGGATGCAAGCACCTAGCAGACATCCGCGACTACCTCATGTACTCCAATGCCAAGCCTAAAGTACTAATTGGACAAGACAACTGGCATCTCTTGTTGACATCGGAGGTCAGAAGAGGCAATAAGTACCAACCAGTCGCATCTCTCACACCACTGGGTTGGGTACTCCACGGCAGACAGATACGGACCTCCAGGCACAATATCGACTTTGTGTCTCATGTCGCTGAGAAAACAGAAGACAGTCAGGAAGTACTAACGAAGCAATACGTTGAGATGGACGCCCCTTGCATCAACCCTACGAGACCACCCGACATCTCTACACCGGTAACAGAACCATCCTGGAAAGATAAGATATGCCACGAGTCCAATAAGAAGGGACTCAGTTTAGGAGAAGCTTTACCCGATCCTATAAGATTCTCCAATTCGCTACATTCCACCAGGCGCCCCGTTCTTAGGAGGAGCCTGGGAACGTATGATCCGCTAAGTGAAGACGACGCTACACGAGCGTCACCCTACAGAACAAGTACTCACCACCTTACTCGCAGAGGTGGAATAGAACATCAAGAGCCGCCCCCTGACACACGTGTCAGTCAGTGCAGAGGACCCAGAAGCCCTGACCCCGAACCACTTCTTATTGGGAAGCTCGGGACGAGTGCCTCAACCGGGCACTTTCGACGAAAAAGACGCCGCATCGAGATCCAGTTGGCGAGCAGCACAGAGGCTCGCCGACCCTTTCTGGAAACGCTGGGTCCAGGAGTACCTCCCGGAGTTGCAACACCGGCGGGAGCCGCATGGAAGAGGACCAAAGATACAAGTCGACGACCTTGTACAGGTCGTCGACCCCAACCTGCCGCGCAATATATGGCCGCGTGGCAGAGTCATAGCGACGTATCCGGGTCCCGACGACATCGTGCGAACAGTGGACGTGCGAACCAAGGGAGGTGTGCTACGACGGCCGGTGAGGAAGCTAGTAGTCCTGCCTCTGCAAACGGAAGATGAACCCGCACCGGAGATAGCTGCGACGCGGTCGCACGGCGGGAGTGATGTGCGGGACGAATAGTTTTAAATAGTGTATAGAAACTAATTCCGAATAGTGTATTGTTATAATATTACTTAGAATAGAACATTTGTGCGTAAGAATTTAGAAAGCGTGAGATGGACGATCGTTTATTGTGATGAAGGATCGTCATTCAATAGTTATACACATCTGGCAAGGCAAAATTATGAAAGGAACGACTATGAACATTTAACAAAGTATCAATGACAAAGACAAACGTTATAAAGTGCTCCCCTGTTATAAACTGCAACAGACATCAATGAAATTGTAATAGAAACGGTTGTCCGGCATCTGGCTGATTGTAACAACGCCAAAAAGGTTCCATAGAACCATCCCTTGGGACAGTCACAATAAAACAATCCCTTGGGACAGTCGCAATAAAACGAACCCTTGTAATAAGCATTATAAAATGGAGACCCTCAGGTTCAGGATGCAGCCCAGAAACGTGCGTAAGACAATGGCTTGTGATACCCGTTGCTCTCGTCGCTTCCCACGGTTTGCGCCCTTGTCGTAGTATAAATAGGCCCCACGCCTGAGCAGCAGATCACATTCGTCTTCGACATCGAGGAGTCAATACAGTAACAAGACACATTCGTCTTCGCAGTTGAGGAGTCTCAACAGTAACAGTTACAAGACACATTCGTCTTCGCCCTTGAGGAGTCAACAGTAACAGTTACAAGACACATTCGTCTTCGCCCTTGAGGAGTCAACAGTAACAGTTATAGCAAGACATATTCGTCTTCGCCCTTGAGGAGTCAACAGTAACAGTTATAGCAAGACATATTCATCTTCGCCGTTGAGGAGTCTCAACAGTAACAGTGACAAACACATTCATCACAGTCTTCGAGAAGTCAACAGTAACAGCTACAGTAACAGCACATTCGTCTTCGCCCTTGAGGAATCAACAGTAACAGTTATAGCTACAGTGAAACACATTCGTCGTCACCCTTGAGGAGTCAACAGTGACAGCTACAGTAAGGTCACACAGCTACAGCAAGACATTCATCTTCGTCATTGAGGAGTCTCAACAGTAACAGCACACTCGTCTTCGACATCGAGGAGTCAATACAGTAACAAGACATATTCTTCTTCGCCCTTGAGCCAGTAACAGCTACAGTAAGAAGATATTTATCTTCGACGTGAGGAATCAACAGCTACAGTCAAGATTAACAGCAAGATCTCTACAGGATCAACAGTCAAGAAGAAATAGTCAAGAATCAATAGTAGTGTAAGTTAACTAGTGACCCCGCTAATATAGTGGAAGAATATACGAAGTAAGTCAACACACCGAAGTCTCACTTATTACCACCAACCCAGCAACAGACTGTGCATCAGAACGTGCAGAGTGCAAATGCATACGTCCACTTAATGGTCCTGCATGTCTGTCACGCACACATACGAGTATTTCAAAATAAAAGCTTCATCTATGTGCAGACAACAGCACATCAAGCTACTGCAAACTGTCAGATTTTTTTATTAGATGTTCAACTTTATCTATAACTAGCGACCCGCCCCGGCCTTCCTTAAGAAACGGTGGCCCTTCAATAAAAATAATGTCTACTGTGCCGCCCATCAGACAATATCTCCTTGAATCAACCAATCCTCATCAATCAATCCTAGAATGAAACAACCAATTCCAATAATTCAAAAAGAGATTTGCTGCTACTGAAATTACCTTTGATATGACGTAATTTATTTGGATAAGGATTAATAATAAGAAACAAATTCTGATTTCGACTTTCATTTTAATTAACTTTTCAAACATAAAAAAGTAGTCATAATGAAGAAACTATAGTAGGTAGACATATGGTGCCGCACATTTTTTGTAGGGATTTTTAAGGTCTACAATACTGTATTACATTTTTAGTCTATCTCATAGGGTTCAGTCAGCGTTTGCAATGTAAGCTCAAAAAAAATTATATTGCGACATGTGTTACAAACCTCAAAAATTATATATCAGTGTTCCTCTTGTATATTATCCATGTTATGTACATAAAAACCTTCCTGTTACATTACTCTATCTGTTAAAAAAAACTATCAAAATCCGTTGCGTAGTTTTAAAGATTTAATCATAGAAAGTGACATAGGGAATGTAAAAGTGACTTTGTTTTATAATAATGTAGGGTTGATTGGGATTTTTTGACAGTTTCGGGCAGGTTCTACTTAATTAGCGTAGTCCCCAGCCGCGTCAGTATCGGTCCACTGAGTTAATTAGAATGTATGCCTGAAAGACTCATGTTTATTGACTCGTAAGGATTCCTCGCGACTGATTGAACTGTAACATTATGGTTGACTGAATACTTACACTTTACACTTACACAGTGAATAAGCAGTATAAGCACTATCTTTCAACGATTTCTCTTGAAGTTATTTTGCAGGTTAAATATCATGTTAATTTTCTGAAGTTTGGCAGAGGGGCTTTTGTTATTAGATCAATAAGCTATACTAATATATAAAGCTGAAGAGTTTAAATCTCAGGAACTACGGCTCCGATCTGAAAATATGTTTTTGCGTTGGATAGCCCATTCATCCAGGACGGTTTTAGGCTATAAAACATCACGCTGTGACCAATAGGAGCGGATCATCATCATCATCATAAGCCCCTACTCGTCCACTGCTGGACATAGGCCTCCTTCATAGCACGCCAACAAGCTCGATGCTGAGCAGTTCTCCGCCAGCCACTACCAGCCATCTTTTTGATGTCGTCGCTCCATCTCGCCCTAGCGCCCCACGCTATGTTTGCCGAGACGCGGTCTCCACTCGAGGACTCGTTTACCCCAGCGGTTGTTGGAGCGGATCATAACATGTTCAAATTACTAACTCTACACGAACGACGTCGCTGGCGACCGCTAATGAAATATACGTACATACACACTCACGCCTTTTCCTCATTAGGGTAGGCAGAATCTAAAAAATGCGACCTGCTACGTTCTTTATATGCCTTACTTACATCCATGTTATGTATTTTCTCTTATAGGCACGAACTTAAAAAAATATCACGCCTCTAAAAGCCTCGTTGTTCAAGATGCGTATAACGATATTTGCATCAACCGTCGGGTAAGTGCCCGCCAGACACAACACCCGTCTGATCGAATGATCCTCCCTTTTCTAATGAGGATAATTGAACTTTACACCCTATTTCTCATACCTCTCTAAGCCATTTAAAAAGAATTTTAGGAGTCTATTTTATTTGATCTATGAGTTAATGCACCCAGTAATACCTTGGTTACTCCTAACGATTATATCTCGCCACAATAGTGCTTACCACCAGCTCTTAAAGCCGGACAGAAGTCGAACTGCACTCCTTTTGTGAACATACTCATAGCACAAAAGAACAGTGCAGTTCTACATTTGCCCTGCTATAAGATCGGGTGGTGCTCCCTGGTCTTATAGCCACTATTCAGCACATGCCGTAACGAAATAATGTATTAAAAACAACCAACGGGTATCTCCAAAGTTCCGGATTTGCTGCTAGAAATTTCTAGTGAGAGTTGTGTCCGGCAGG
Organism: Sesamia nonagrioides; assembly: GCA_017933935.1. NCBI lineage: Eukaryota > Metazoa > Arthropoda > Insecta > Lepidoptera > Noctuidae > Sesamia > Sesamia nonagrioides. Next base: position 190,014 of record JADWQK010001419.1, read on the forward strand.
CACTTGCCCAACGGTTGATGTCGATGAATAGTGACAATTCGATAGGTGTAGATAAGGCAGTACTGAGCTAAAACAGTGGTGAGTGCCCTCAGTTCCATACTGAGGGCACTCACCACACTGCCATGAATGACGGTTCGGGAACCCAGAAGGTTTTTAAGCAAACAAAATTAGAGTTTAGTTGATAGGAGTGGCATAAGAAAAAAATACCGAACCCCTACTCTACAGTCTACCATCATCATCTCAGCGTTAATCCCAATCCCATCCAAAGCTTTTTCAGCTTTGGAGTCTGGGGTCCGCTTTACCAGTATAACTGTTGAATTTGGCTAAACTTCGATATTTTCCGTGAAGCGACTATCGTTTGACCTCCACAACCCGAAGGCGATATTGAAGCATTGCAGTTACGAAACCCTACTCTACCCTTGGATATGAAAACACTTTCAGATTTCTAAAACCGCCAGCTAATGTACTCCACGTGATTCGTGCTGGACATGTTAGGATATAATAAGTTAAGGGTGAGGCGGGACTTCACTCTAGTAAGGGGCCTGGAAGAAAACCCAGGGATATTATTAGGTCGCTAGGCATAATTGTTCCGGACAGATATGTACATATATCTGGAGGCGGCAACGCCCACCACTACTAACCTCGCCAACAGCCAGGACCAATTTACTTGCCAGGACGCCTCTCATCAGAGCAATGGTCATCATAAGCCTCCGTATGAGGCTTGATATGGACATGTAACTTTAGTGAGTTCGCAAGAGTACTCTTACACATACTGTGCTATCGAGAAAAATGAATAGTGGTTTTTTTTTCGGACCACATAGTTTGTGCATGGGCAAAAAACATATTAAGTTCTTTAAATTTTTGTTTTGGTTCATCAGGACCCTGTTGGAAAATATTCTTCGTGCTCAGCCCCTTTGGGTGTCAATTCGACTCAACAGTATATAGGAAAACGAGTTAATTATTGACAAAAAAAGGAATTTAACAGGATATATGAGTGGATGGAGTGGGAAGGGTTTAGGGAGATATTATACAAAACTATATTACAAAGTTAAAGCAATAAGCAAAAATAGCGTTCAGTGATATCAACAAATGATCAATTAATTAAAATTTCAAATTATTAAGGATAATAAATAAAGCTATACATTTATATACAGAAATTTCATTTAGGTATAAGAGAGATTGTGCAGAACAGAGGAAACGGAATCTGTAAGGCTAGAAGGTCAATTTTAATATTAGGTACATACCTACTTTTTACAGAATATTTTTAGAATCATTTAAGTTGTTAATAAATTTTATTATGTATGTTATATAGAAAGTGTTCCTAAACTGTATCTTTTTTTTCAAGATTTTTGTTTATTTTTATGTAGAGAAGTTAGATACGAGCATTGTTCATAAGGTATGCTTCTTTTAAAGTTGGGTTTTATTTTGTTATAATACTCATAATGTAAATATTTAATTTGTTGTATGTGTCCTTTTTATCGCGTTAGTGATACGTTTGCATACTCACCTGTAATCCATACTAATATTATATATGCTAAAGTATCTCTGTCTGTCTCTCTGTCCGACATTCACGCCAAAACTACTGAACCGATTGTAATGAAATTTGGTACACAAAATCGCGCTATGGCCAATAGGAGTAGAGCAGTAATAAAAAATGTTGCGAAAATATTTGTTCCATTATTTTAACAGGCGCTTATAAACTGAAGTTCAAACGGACGTAGTCGCAGGCAACAGCTAGTGGTAGAATAAAGGATTTAAAAAATCAATGAGTCATTTTTGTGACAAAGATGACGTTTATTAAAATAAGTACCCAAAATGATCTTAATTTTGCATTTATCTATAAATTCGAATCGAAGCTTATTCTAATAGAATGGCTTTGACTGCTATCTCAATTTGAATTTGACCCTTTTATGATGATAGCTTTGACGGTTAGTTATCTAAATTTGAATTTGACCCTTTCATGATGATTTTTCGGTATTGAAAAATTTTAATATGTCGAACACTTGTAAACTATATCTGAATAAAAGTTAAGTAGCAAGATTTAAAAATCGTTACATTAGATACAACATTAACGGTGTTGGTTATTTCAAAATCTTACAACATATTTTAATAAGCAAGCAAATTATTTGACTAACATTTTCAACTGGGCTAACTGGATGGCCCGGCCACCCTGACCAACATTTTAGAATTCTCATGATCAGTCAGTTTTCTCCAAGTACATAATGATAAATTATAGGCAATATGGAAATATTCCGAACTGATTTAAAAAAAAATAGATAATATGCCAACCCACAGGACTTTACTGTTGGAAAAGATTCTTTGTGCTCAGCCCCTTTAGGTATCAATTCGACTCAAAAGTTATTGGGAAAATCTTTGTTGTAGAAACATTTTGATGATACCATTTCTCGCAAATTGAATTTCCGAGTCTTAGCACGTATGTAGGTACATCCTACATATAACATCGGCCATTTCCTACATAAAAGAGTGCATTTTGCATCATATGTATACATGTTAATACAAATTCTTGGAACGTTTCAATGAATGTTGATACTTCAAGTATGAATCAAATGATTCGCATTTTGGAGATGTGCCAATAAGAGTAATCGTACAAAAATAAGAATCATCGTAAAGTTATTATGAATTAGGTATTATTAACTGTTTTGTCATTTCACAATAAGGGGAAAACTGTTTTTTTTATAGAGCGCCCAGATGTAGTGAAGCCAATTTGGCATGATTCAGGTTTTCAGAGAAATAACAGTGTGATGTGTTTCAGTTTCAATTATATTTTTTTAAAAAGTAATGACATAAAATCGGTCTAAGTATGTAAGATATTACTAACATCACAAAGAAATGAATGATTACAGGAATTTTCACAATCAACATCTCTACTCATTTTGTAGTGTAGGTCATAGCAGCGTTATAGATATTAACGCATTTACCTAGTATCGAATCGCTTTACTTTATACCGTAATTGGTTATATGTTGATAAAACCAGTGAATTACCATACATAATGAGTACTTGGACAAAGTAAGCTTCAACAAGTGTGTACCAGCCATTGATATTATGAAGCACGAAGTCTGATAAACTATTTCATAAAACCTACGTCTATGTACGTGTAATTACGTGTACACATGTAATACACACCTTGACAATAGCCGCCACTCCAAGTCAAATATTTTTTATTGCAAACATATCGGATATCCTTGCCTTTTTACGTTTAATTCACAAAACATTATCATTTACTGGACAATTTTCAGACATTTCACCTTAAAACAAAACTCAATCAAAGCTTTAACACAACAAAACAAAATTTTATTACCTGTTGTGATGTGCACTGATCTGTCAAACAGCAGCAAACTGTTCACATTTCAGTGGTGAATCATAAGTCCCAATTGCAATGTTCTCCGCCCCGACCACCTTAGTTCAATGCAGCACTTCACCGAATACGAAACAGGACTGGACTTGAGGAGATAGGGAATGGTTTAGTATATTTGTATTGTAAACACTTCGGAGCACGTCCAGTTTAGCGTGTGGTGGATATTGTATTGCGAGTTAGGGTGCCCGGGGCGCACCGGCGCGCGCCGCCCGCCCTGCGCGACCTCGCCCGACCGCGTAGCGAGCGATCAGCGTCCAGCAGAGCGAGTGATCCAAGCAGTGCGACTCGCAGTGTGCTCGCACTGTCGCATGCTAATATTAGCAGCGAATTCTGCGCGGAAAAGAGGCGCGCTCACGCCGAACCTCCGATGATAAGTGTCGCTGGCTGGCGAGCGCTGGGCAGCCGCTTGCCAGCGCGCATGCGCCGCGCACACATCACAACAAACAGTAGCCACTCAACCTTACATAGTAACCAGACATTATTGACTAAATGACTGTAAGCTCTACGTGAGCTTTATGGAGAAGTCATGATGTTTACCTGCAATCTTTACACTCGACCTCACACTGCAACTGCAACTTAGGCACATATCATAAAATAGTTACCTGCGTGTTAATAAAAAGATATAGCAATAATTGTACCCTTGATAAAAGTTCTTAGTTACCGACATGATAAATGTTATAGGTACCTAATCATATATGCATTAAAAGACCCCAGAGTGATCGATCTCCTGTCTGCTGTAGTGCTGTGCAAGCTTGCGTTAGGTATAAGTCTACAGATGTTACCTATGTAGATGCATAGGTAACATCACACACAGGTGAAAGTACAGATGTGCTTATGTGCAGATGCACATAAGCACATCTGTGCTTTCACAGAAAAGATACGTAGACCACTGGACTTACGTAGCTTTTTAAGTGAGTTTTGTTTAGGATACAAATAAGAAAATAGGGTTGACATTTTATCCATGAATGTTTAATGCATAAATTTTAACAGAATTGTGTCTAGGAATTATTCTTTGAACAGAATTAAATAAAAGTGGAGGATATCATAAAAGCATAAAGCATACATACCATCAAGTATGGAGGTAGAAAAATGGAGAAAACGAAGAAAAAGTATTGAGGCGAAGTATCACTCTCATTCATATAATCTACTAGCGGCCGCCAGCGACTTCGTTCGCGTGGAGTTAGTTATGCTCCGCTCCTATTGGTCGCAGCGTTAAATAGCCTTCCTGGATGAATGGGCTATCTAACGCAAAAAGAATTTTTCAAATCGGTCCAGCAGTTCCTGAGATTAACGCGTTCAAACAAACATAGAAACAAACTCTTCAGCTTTATATATTAGTATAGACTTTATTTTTGTAAAACTTGTTTTCTTAAATAACTTAAACTTTTGCACACAAGACAAAAGAAGGACGGAGCATTCATTCTAAAACAGGTAAATTAATTTCTCAAAAGAATGCTATTAAGTGTAACTTGCATAAGTTATTGAAGTTGCTAAATAAACATTATTATAGGTGATAAAGTCCTGGTGGCCTAGTGGTTAAAACACCAGCCTCTTAAGTATGAGTGTGCGGGTTCGATTCCAGGTCAAGCAAGTACCAATGTAACTTTTCTAAAGTTATATGTACCGTTCTAAGTATATCTTGGACACCAATGACTGAAGGTGAAGGAAAACATCTTGAGGAAACCTGGACACTAAAGTCTGAAATCGCCAACCCGCATTGAGCAAGCGCGTAAGCGTGGTGATTACGCTCAATCCTTCTCTGTATGAGAGGAGACCTGTGCCCAGCAGTGGGACGATAAAAGGTTGATGATTGATACGTGAATACAAAATTATTTGTACAACCTGTAATTTTTCAATAGCAGAATTAATGGATTCTTAATAAATTGAATGACCATTCACATCATAGCAGGTACTTATAACTTGGTAAACACCTAGTTAATAGCGAGTGCTGTGACTTCAGACCTTCGACCCTTAACTTTTCTTACCTTTATGAAAGATTATTCAGTCATCTGAATTATTTGGTTCACGTTCATTCGACACGTTTCCGTACCGCATCGATCATTAATCAATATAATATTTATCGGGCAAGAGTCCTCTTAACACCGTTCTCAAACCCAAAACCCGAAAATATTATCAATAGCTGCTGCCCGCGACTCCGTCCGCGTGTTGATATAAAATAAGCGCCTGTCAAAATAATGGGAGCAATATGTACGTCCGCGTTTGCCCCCGTCTTCGCAACATGTTTTGTTCCTGCTCTATTCCTATTAGTCATAGTGGGATGTTATATATAGCCTATGTCCTTTCTCGTTCTAGACTACCTGTGTACCAAATTTCATTACAATCGGTTCAGTAGTTTTATCGTGAAAGCCGGACAGACAGACAGACAGACAGAGATACTTTCGCATTTATAATATTAGTATGGACTAGCTGCGCGACGCAGTTTCACCCACGTAGGTTACGATATATTTTTTTTTATATGCTCAGCTCCTATTGATCACAGCGTAATGTTATATAGCCTAAAGCCTTCCTGCATGAATGGGATATCCAACGCCATTTTTCAAATCGGACCAGTAGTTCCTAAGATTAGAGCTTTCAAACAAACAAACAAACTCTTCAGCTTTATATATTAGTATAGATTTCAATTAAATGGACGACTGCTATTAAAAGGTGAATTTGCATTTATTCTTCTGACAGCTGCACCCTAATAGCGTAACACATTGTCACTATCAATTGGAATAATTTTGAGGCATATTGCTTATCCATTGCTCCATATGTTTAAAAAATGGGTCTGCTGAACAGCGTAAACAACGCAATGCATATTGTTCAACTGTCAAATTAAATTAGCCTGCTGTATGCTGTCAGTGACTAGCTGACTAGGAGAATCAATATTATTGAAATGTGTCATTTCCGATACGATAACCTGTCAAATGCTTGGGAATACCACAGCTGACTGCATTTCAAAGGTAGAGAGCGGGTAAATCGAGGGTTAGATACTCAGAAAAGGCAGGCCTACATACCAGAAAATGGCAATCCACCACGTACCCATTACCTAGAAGTGTTTTACTATACCTAACTCCATCTAAGAAAACATGAAAAATGCCATTAAAATAAATTAGGTCACTAATTAGTAAGAGAACCAAGCATATAGTATAACAAACCCGATCACCGTAACTATGCTATGTAAACGCGGCCTTGCTTTACATAATAACAATATTTCTAATAAAGAACCAACTGTTATAAATGGCTTCCTTGTTTTCGTAAAAGGACCTCAGTGCCATGACTACTCTATTAAAAAATACTTCTGCTAACTACGGGGGACAGCGGGTCAAGCTCCCCGAAACTGTCAAATATTTCCAATCAACCTTGAGTCTTAACGCTTTAAAGGTAAAGTTGAAAATCTAATAAAGTAATGTGACAGATTATAGTAGCTTGTTGTGCTATCGCCCATGTACATGCTGAAAGGAAGTCGTTGTGAACAAACCACGGTGATTTTGGAGCACGTAGTTAAAGGGTATAATACCTATGTACATACTTAGTTACTTTAAGATCGAGGCCAAGGAATAAATAAGATACAGAAAGCATTGACGTAGCGCGTACCTTTACGTTTTACATACATATTTATGTACCTATACTTATTTTAAATGCGCCATTTCCCCTTGCGTGTTTCAGTTGATGTTCTGTAAGGTTATTAGAAATTATTTATGAATATTCTTATATACATATGGGAATATTCTTATATACTCATTTTTCTTGTCTGGGGAACACTATGGTAATATTATGTATCTCCTAACATATACCCAGTCTTTGTGTCCTTAATGTCCTTATTATACGGCCTAGATGCAAAGACAAGGCTAATAGGAAACCTTAATTTAGCACATTAGTTTATTAAATAATAAGAGATTTATTTAAAAAATATAAATGCCTATTCACTCAAAAAATACTGAGTGCATAAGAAGTTAAACTAACAACACGACCAACGAAGTTGCGCCAGAGGGAGATTGATCTAGAGGCGCTCCACGACCAAACTGCCGACACAACAACATTTGGCGCATCGTACCCGGCACAAATCGCAACACAACTGCTCAGACCCGTCCTCCGTACCCAGACGTCATCTCGGAACAAGACGAATCGCTTGGCGGCAATACTTTGTCTGGTGGATGGTAACTTCTACCGGATGTTATGGCCTACCACCGAGTAAACGATCAAGGATTGCATCATTGCTTACCATCAGGCGGGATTGCGATACTGTTAAAAATACAAACTAGTAAATTCGCTACTCCAATTCATGATCGCTATAGCCGTCGCGTGTTGACGGCGGCGGACGGCACGCGCGCTTCTCGTAGAGCGTAGTATCTCTGTCTATTGTGGTAGTATACTCCACCATGCGCGTGCGCTGCGTGCGTCGTCACTGACTCACGCGCAATTTAAAATTATAACAATAACATTGTAGTGTAGGACGTTCACATTGTGCTCGAGGTTCTAATCTCGACGCTTATTAGTCTCTTTTATTATTATATTTACATTTACAATTTTCAATATGTTTAAACAATTTGACCGCTACCTGATTCCGGTTTAGGTACATTTATTTATCAAAGGTTGTTCCGGTGTACATAATAAAAATATTAAGTGTAAACAAACATTTCCTTTTAGGTACGTAACTGTTGCATTTTAGTGTTAAGTTAGTTTTGTGTCCATGAAGGACATGATATTATTTTAATGTTTGAGGACATGGAGTCATTCATCATAGTGGGATAGATAAATTGTGTCTACTCATACGAAGACTAGGTACGGTACGAACGAATTAAACGGTGCAGCACACCCATATTTCCAGTTAAACAAATTGTATGTAATGTATGGACTTTATTTCTATGACTATTAGGTAAGTTGATTTCTAAATCACAACCACTGTTGAAAAGTTACAGATACATAGTTTGAAGTTGTAGTGTAGATATAGGTATTAAAGTTATTTTTCTGTAAACTCATGTTTAGCGATCAAATGTATATTATGTACCTTTGCGTTTTTTTTTTAACTTTTTAGGTATATCTGTTCAGACATTCTTGCAGAATGCAAGAAAGGCTGAAACTAAAAATAAGAAGGATTAAGTTGAGTATAGTTTTTAAATGTACTAAGTATCTACCTTCACTTATTTTTGCTTATTTGGTACTGATCTCTTACATTAGGTATATGTTATTGTTCGGCACGCCACAATAGCTGCGGTAAGTCCTCTCTTTGAGTAGTGGCTACAGAGGCGCCACGACGCGCGGCGCCTTCACCTTACGCCTGACGCAGGTCCTCACTGGACACGGTTGTTTCGGGAGGTTCCTGTTCCGTATTAGGCGGGAGGAAACGCCAGGGTGCCACCATTGTGTGGATTGCGTGGAGGTCTGCACGGCTTGGGTAGAGCACCGCCGTGTCCTCGTAGCGGCGATCGGCGGCGATCTCTCGCGTCCGACCCTTGTACAGGCCATGATCCGGAGCGAGAGGGCATGGCAGGCCGTCACCTCCTTCTGCGAAGCAGTGATGCTGGCAAAGGAGGAGGCGGAGCGCGTGAGGCAACGGGAATACCAGCGCCCTCCCGCCACTAGCCGTCACAGGAGACGCCCTGATTGGGAGACGACACCTAACTCCCAGCCACCGTAGGCGCGTGCCTGCGGGCGGTGAGCAGTGGGCAGCTCGCCGCCCGGTAAGGACCAGGCCCGAGTCGACGGCGCGTCATGTTTCACGCGCGCCTCAAAGAAATGTCAGCACATCGTGACGGGGTCCACGAAGGCCGATGCCTCCTAGGTCAGAGTTGCGGGTTGGTTAAACAAGAAAACGTGGCCTTGGCCGTCACACAGGCAAACGAAGAAACACGGGTTGGTTTTAGTCAGTAAAAGTTTGACGCTCCGCCCAGAGAGGGAGAAGTCATTTGATGATTTCCCGGCGCAACAAAAAAAAAGTATATGTTATTGTTTTACTTGTTATTGATAGGTATATCAGCATGCTTGGTCATTGGACGACGATAATTTTTACAGTACATCTTAAATGTCATGTAAGTGAACTAGATTAGTTTTTTTTAGAAACAATGATTCTCCAAACCTAACCTGCAAAATCGTTTTATTACCTATCTGTAGTTATAATATGTTTCATGTCTGCTCATACATTTTAATTCTATACGAAGCATACATACACACGAAACCTATTGAACAAATTAAGCAATGACACTGTACGTAAAATAATATTTACTCATAACTTTATCTAATCTGGGCCTACTGCCGCTGTAATTACTCGACACATATTATCGTTTTAGTGTAATCTGCGCTAGCTGCCAGTTTACGGGGAACCTAAGAATTAATTATTAAAATTGGCCAAGGCTTCTTTTTGCCTAACACAAAATCTCAATTTCATTCACTCGTGCACTTATAAAAGACTTTATTGTATATAAAATGTAAGAAATGCGAAGACGAAAGGCGTTGGCGTGGAATAAAAGTTTGCATGGATTTTTCCGATAGGAAATGTCATCAGGCGTGCGGCTTGTAATTTTTTTACTAACCATAAAACCTATTGCAAAGGCAAAGACCTTCCTACTCTCTTTCCAGCACTGACCAGAGATACCAAGCTAGACAAGATTTCAATGAGCAAGGATTCCAGCTCATCCATCTCAGGCATATCCATTAGGGTCTACAGCGATGTCGCGCGGAACCCGCTAGGTCAATAAGACTGGCCCAGGAGACTTGGCGTTATTGCAAAGATCTGGCGGTACTTCATACCGGGATAGCTTCTAATGTTGTACAAAGCGCAGGTTCATTTGTGTGTGGAGTACTTCAGCCTCATTTGGGTTGATGCTGCAAAATGCCACCTGGCAACTTTAGATTCGGTGGAGAGGCTTTGGTTTATAACCAGTGACGGATTAACCCTTAATCAAATTAAGCAATTGCCTAGGGCATCACGTCTCGGCACCAGAAGAAGCACAAAAAAGTCCGTCCTTAGGGCATCGCGAATCACGTCTCACTCTTAGTCACCAAAAACCACACCAAAAAAAGTTTTAGGACTAATTTGAAAATTGGCGCGTTTTAAGAGAGAGTCCGATATGTTAATAAAAAGTAAAAAAACTAAAACCCAACTACGACAAAAAACGACGCTGAAAAAGTATAAAACAAGATTTTCAGAATACTGAACGGAACAAAGTTGCTAATGTAGTTGCAAGTAAATGGACAAAGTAGACTCTACCAAGATGCCTTCGTTGTAAATTGACAATAATGTCATACGATACTATTCTGAAGTATGCAATATTCACCAAGTAGAGATAAATTTTCATGTTTGGAAAGACGTAGTCACACGTTACATATACCTACCTACCGTAGCACCTTGAGAACGTGTGACTACGCCTTTCCAAACATGAAAATTTATTCTACTTGGTGAATATTGCATACTTCAGAATAGTATTGTGACCTACTTTGTCCATTTACTTGCAACTACATTAGCAACTTTGTTCCGTTCAGTATTCTGAAAATCTTGTTTTATACTTTTTCAGTGTCGTTTTTTGTCGTAGTTGGGTTTTAGTTTTTTTACTTTTTATTATTTGTACTATTTTGGTGTTAAAGTGTATTTGTGGCGCATAATATTAACACAGTCTAAAAATCATACAGTCGTCTGACGAAGACGTCTAGACAGAGCAATCGTGCGGGGTGTGAGAGACGAGACGCGGGTAAGCGGCACCCGAGCTGCGAACAAAACGATGTTCGTAGCTCGGTATCTATCATTAAGGACTAACACGTGTTCGTTTTTTTATTTGTTTGTTTTATAATTTGATATGAGTGTCAATTTTGAGTATAATTGGGGTGCTTGATACGAAAAAGCCCCTTTTTGAAATCCAAGATGGCGGACGCCAATTTAAATGTATATTAATATGATATCGGTCATATGGGTGAGTGATGGGTGAGTGATGGGTGAGTGATATGGGTTGTATTCCAAGGTGGATTGGGGTGCTGCTTACGAATATGCCATCTAAATAACTTAAATCTGTCTCGAGTTGTTCCCGTAGTAAAAATAGCAAATTAATTAAATATAATACAGCTATCGATGTTGATCTGCAATAATTTCATAAATATTGTTTATTTGTGACAACCTTGGCCGATGCGTTACTGTCTAGACGATGTCGGCATTTTACACGAGATCAAAGGCGTCGACCTACTGTATGTATTTTATACTGTGATATTAACAAAAGTTAAAATGACAAACTAAAAACTAGGTAGTTAACATACGACATCTCTTTTGACTTATGTATCGGCGCATAGTAATATGTAGAGATATCCTATTTTACTATTTCGTAGCACGTGGATCGTAGCGTGTATAGCAATGGTTTCCCCGTATGAAGCTCCCAGTATTTCGTAGTAGCGACGCACATTTGCGTCGATGGCAGCGAATGGGTCAAGAATTAGTGGATGAGGTCGTTAGTAAGTATAAATAAATTGGATGTTTCATATATTGAGAGGACCTGGGAAGATTTCTTAATCTATGTAATTCTGGTAAAGATCGACTGTCATGTGGATTTTTAAGTAATTTATTATGATCCAAGGCAGTTATAAACAATCACTCTATGGTTTTGACTCTACTGAGAGCGACATAGGCCTGTCCTTTAGCAAACAATGACTTTCCTAGATCGATAACTGCTTTATCTAGAGTACAACCTTGTAATTTATGTACAGTACAACCCCAAGAAAGAATCAGCGGGGGCATTTTACGCTGAATTTTCCCAGACCCCCTCAAGCCGCCAAATTCAGTGAGGCAAGGCTCGATTCTGATAAGTCCGTTAATATCTGCTTTTATGGATGCGTCATCAAATTGTAAGAGAACAGCGCTAGGCTGTTCTGCCTGTTCCAACTGATCGCGCAGAAGAACAGGCCATTCAAAGATCTTCACCACTCCCATCGCTCCGTTTACCAAATCCTGGTTTACATTCAAATTTCTACGAAGCATTACTCGGGATTATATACAAGCATAAAGTACTCGTGAAACTCTTTCAAGTGATACCAAATACGGTATATTTATTTTAATTTTATATTATCATAGAACTTTTCGTCCGCTAGAGGGCGCAATACTAAATTTGGTGACAAGCTTTATAGCTCACTAGCAGCCGCCAGCGACTTTGTTCGCGTGGAATTAATTATGCTCCGCTCCTATTGGTCGCAGCGTGATGTTATATAGCCTAAAGCCTTCTTGGATTAATGGGCTATCCAACGCAAAAATAATTTTTCAAATCGGACCAGTAGTTTCTGAGATTAGCGCGCACAAACAAACAAACAAACAAACAAACTCTTCAGCTTTATATATTAGTATAGATAACCAACAGAATATCAAGGTCCTTCTAATGGTACTGCAGTGGTCTTATTCTGATAAGTAGTAAAGAAGCTATGAACGAAAAGATGTGAATTATATGCAATCAGCCCATGAATACAGCTAAAGTCACAAGCAAATGCTAGTAATATATATATATTCAAAATGTACAAGTAAAGCGCTTTCAAATGATACCAAACACGGCATATTTATATTAACTTTTTTTTTTTACTCTGTATGTTTTGTCCGCTAGAGGGCGCCACATTAGATTTTGTGAAACTCCATATAGCCTATAACCAGCGGACAATTAAGATGCTTCTAATGATATGTCATTTGTCGAATTCTGATAAGTAGTTTAGAAGTTACGAGGGAACAGATGAACATACATACATACATACATACATACATACATACATACATACATACATACATACATACATACATACATACTTAGCCTGTCAAAATCATAACCCTCCTTTTGCTTTGCCGTAGTCGGGTAAAAACATTTAGACGTTAATACTATCTTGTCTGAATTCAATGCCCGAAAAAGCCGCAAGGCGCATTTCAGTAAATAAATAATTTGCTTTGGTTTTTATTGTTGTCGCACTTACTCCATTTCTAAGGTACGTTACATCTCATCATCTTATTTTACAAAAATGTAACGTTTTTAGGCGGTTAAAGTTTAAAGACCGATTCTAGTTGACATGCGGATAGGGGGGCCCACAGGCGTGGATTGCTTAGGGCATCAAGTAGTCTTAATCCGTCACTGTTTATAACGGTCTAACGGCACAGGCGTAGAGTAACCAGACTTTCGGTGTTCTATAGGATGCAATTCGGAGAGTGTGCACGGGAATTGCATGGCTTAATTCCCCCATCTCCGTTTCATCATCGGACAACCCGTCGTATTTCAAGTATCCACCAATACCTACTTTGTTGACATCACCATCGAAGGACTGGAACAATTTGCCAGCTGCGGTCTTTCCGTCTGACTACAATTTAAGTGTCTTCAAGGCTAGAGTGAATAGGCTCTTATTGAGGGCGCTAGGGCGCTTTACCATCTTTAAAATCAACTATTGCATCACTGCTTACCCTCAGGCGGGATCGCGGTTAAGCACCCATTTATACAGTAAAAGCTCCTTATTCGCGCTTCCTTTATTCGCGTTTACACCATTCGCGGATAAAAAATATGCGACCAATTCCTATATTCGCGACTAAAAATTTCTTTATTCGCGGATACATACAAAATAATAAAATTATTCCAATAGGTATCCAAAAACTTCCATTCCGTATTCACGGTTTCTGTATTCGCGGCATATTTATGGAGCGTATAGGTACCTACCCTGCGAATAAAGAGCTTTTACTGTAGGTATATACATACTAATATTATAAATGCGAAAGTATCTCTGTCTGTCTGTCTGTCCGGCTTTCACGCCAAAACTACTGAACCGATTATAATGAAATTTGGTACACAGATAGTCTAGAGCCTGAGAAAGGACATAGGCTATATAACATCCCGCTATGACCAATAGAAGCAGAGCAGTAACAAAAAATGTTGCGAAAATGGGGGCAAACGCGGACTTACATATTGCTCCCATTATTTTAACAGGCGCTTATTTTATATCAACACGCGGACGGAGGCGCGTGCAACAGCTGGTACCTAATATTAAAATAAAAACAGCGAAATTTTAGGTTGCCCGATGTTTTTATGTATTTGACATGGCTATTTAAGTAATTTGGATATTTAAGAGTATTCAGAAAAGATTAAATATTCAAACAATTTTCTTCTAAGTTAAGTCCATAATTAACTTAGAGGAATTACAATTACGAACTAAGTAGGCTTTTAGAAAATCAAAGGTTTTTTAGTTTAGAAATTATTTTTATAAGAACTTTCTCAGGAGTTGTTTGTCTGGAGATTATTGACTTTTGTGGGGAATCTGGAGACTATATACAATATTATTTATTTTTATGCAAAACCCGAAACACGTGCCCAGTATTAGGGATGTATCCAAGGTATGAAAAACAAAAAAATAATTAGTCCGTCTTATAGATGATAAAAAAAATTAAGCCCCGTATTTTTTATTTTTTCGAAATTACCAAATACTATTGAGTTATAGCGTACTAAAGTTACGGAGTGGGGGCTAATTACGTCACGCCGTGGTATATTTTGTACCACGGCGTGACGTCATGCGGCATTTCAAATTAATATATATTCCTAAGTATTTGAATGACAGAAAAAATAAAAAATACGTGTTCAATATTTTTTATAAATCTATCTGACGGACATTAAATTATTTTTTAGGATACAACCCATTTTTCAGTAAAGAATCTATGCACAAAATTTCAAAAAGATATAATGAAAAACCACTAAGTTATGAACTTGCTATTCTATTTGGTTGTCCCAACAAAAATATGGCCAAAGCTCCGCTCGGGCGGGCGAGCGCAGTGTGTTGACCTCTGGCATCAACCAATGTGCGCGCGCAAGTATTATGATCTATCGTAAGCTGCGTAGCACGCTCGGTAACCACACTACAACAATTTCTAAATGTATTTGGGAAAAAATATAACATGGTTTAAAAATGATTGGAATCGATTCAGTTGCTTATTCTGAACAAACTATAAGTATTCAGATTTCGCATAAACAAAAACTAACTTTGTCGTGCCATGAAGGAGGCCTATGTCCAGCAGTGGACGAGTAGAGGCTGATGATGATGTTAAACATGTAACGTTAATGCACTATGGCCTACAGCGCCTGCTAAAAGGTAAGTTTTTAGGGTTTCATAGTAAACTAAGAACCCTAACAGTTTTGCCAAGTCTGTCTGTCTGTCTGTCTGCGGATAATCGCAGTGACCATTAGCACTAGAAAACTGAAATTTGGTACCAATATGTAAATCAATTACGCCGATAAATTGGTAAAATAAAAAGGAAAAAAATGTTTTGTTAGAGGAGGTTAAATAATAAAAATCATATTTAATAGTATTTAAAAATAATATGAATAGATATTTACTAAAATCATTGTTTGTTAAATTTAATATTTTCGGAAATAATCGCTCCAAAAGTTAATAACGAACCATAAGTTTAAAAAATATAAAAAAAAAAATCTGGAAAGTACAACTTTATACAAGACTTTCTAGAAAAAATATATTGAACTTGATAGGCTGAATAGTTTTTAATAATTGTACAAAAGAATTTTTATTTCTATATAATAATTATATTCTAATTTTATGAGTTAACCGTATATGTAAGCATATTTATTTTTTTTTTTTATCATTTTATACATTTTATCATGAACATATTTTCATTCAGCTAAAAAAAGAATTGTTAAAATCGGTTCACGCAATCCAACATTGTCCCACTGCCGGGCACAGGTCTCCTCTCATACAGAGAAGGATTGAGCGTAATCACCACACTTGCTCAAAGCGGATTGGCGATTTCAGACTTAAAGTCCAGGTTTCCTTTTTTTTTTAATAATTATAAAATAGTGCTTGACTGCAATCCCGCCTGATGGTAAACAGTGATGCAATCGTTGATGGTAAAGCGCACTAATTCTCTTAAAAAACTTAGGAATAGGAAGGATGACGGCAGTTGAGCGAGGTGATGCAATGTTAAACCCAAGACCAACAATGCTGCGCCAGAGGAAGATTGATCTGGAGACTCTCCACGACCAAACTCCCGACACAACAACATTTGGCGCATCGTACCCGCCACACATCGCAACACAACTGCTCAGACCCGTCCTCCGTACGGCTTCACGGCGGAACACGACGAATCGCTTGGCGGCAAGACTTTGTCTGGTGGGTGGTAACCTCTGCCGGCAGCCGATGTTATGGCCTACCACCGAGAAAATCCTCCTCATCCTCAAGATAATAATAATAATAATGTTTATTGGTGCAAAACCTTACAGAGAAGCTTAATATATAGCTAAAATTAAAGGCGCACAAAAGTTGAAAACCTGTCTACCACCACCTCCACAGCGCCACTAGTCATTGGTGTCCAAGATATACTTAGAAAGTACAAAGTTACATTGGTACTTGCCTGACCTGGAATCGAACCCGCACACTCATCACACCCTCACACTTGAGAGGCTGGTGTTTAACCACTTGGCCACCACGATGTCTACTTTATATAAATTAGTAACCACCATTTTCCTATCCATCTATAGGCTGAAGAAGAAGGAGGTATCATATGAAGCGGCTTGACTGCTATTCACAAAAGTACTTAGATTGTTTATATTTGACAACTGCACTCACTTTCTTATAATCGAGTATAAAGATCTGACCACAATACGATTGGTATTGGAAAAGCTTGCATAATTGAAAGCGATTTCCGACTCAGTTTATTGACAGCCTCCGTGGCCTAGCGGTAGCGGACGCGGCCGCTGCGCAAGGAGGCGCGGGTCCCCGCACATTGCAAATATTTGTATGCATGTCTAAGAATATTTGCACTGGTCTGGTCGTGCCTCGGAAAGCACGTTAAACCGTTGGTCCCGGTTGCCATACGAACATCTAATGACAGTCGTTATGGGTTGTTGGAGCCCTCAAAAGTCCAACAATTAGTCTAGCTGCAATGCTTCGATGTCGCCTTCGGGTTGTGGAGGTCAGACGGCAGTCGCTTCACGGAAAATGTCGAAGTTTAGCCATATCAGCAGTTAGGCTGGTAAAGCGGACCCCAGACTCCAATAATTCGGATGCGACTGGGTTGATATACAACGCCAAAAAGACAGAGTATATTGTCTTCGGGTCTGGAGCCAGGTGTCCATCTACGGTCCCTCCTCTGTTCCTTAAAGGTCACCCAATAAACAGGGTGTATAAATTTAAATACTTGGGCCATATGGTAACAGATACCCTGAACGATGATATAGATTTGGAGAGGGAACGCAGAGCATTGTCGGTCCGGGCGAATATGCTGGCCCGCAGGTTCTCTCGATGTGCAGTAGCAGTTAAAATAGCCCTTTTTAAGGCGTATTGTACATCACTGTACTCGGGGGCCCTGTGGTTCAGATATACCCAAAAGGCTTGCAACGCTTTGCGTATCCAATACAACAATGCGTTCAGGACGCTGTTGCGACTGCCGCGCTTCTGTAGTGCGTCGGCGATGTTCGCTGACGCGCGCGTTGACAGCTTTGACGCAGTATGGCGCAAGAAATCTGCCTCGTTACTTCGCGGGTTGCGTGACAGTCCCAACATCATTCTGCACTCGATAGCGGCCCGGGCAGATAGTCCGCTTGTGTGGGCATTAACGAACCGTACAAAATCGGTTTTAGTTATTAAGTACTAACATAGGTTTAAGTGAAATTGTTACTAACACAATGGACCACATGTAGTCTGAACACACAATAAATAATAATAATAATTAACGCTGAGATGATGATGATGATGAGTAACCACCATTTTCCAAGACTTTGCGTTCCTAACGTTAAATGACAACATTTTTTCGAACTTTCCATGTATAGTTGAAATCTGTAACTCTTTCTTTAGTCATAACCGTCCTTCGTAGGTCTGTCAACTCAATATGTCAGCTCAATGTAACATAACAAATAGCAGATTTTTTTAACTTTTAAGTAGGGACACTTATTGTGATGGACTGTAAACTACGGAACCCTACACTGAGCGAGGCTCGACATTGTTACTAGGAGGTTTAGTACCTCTGCTGACGCTATTAGTAGCTAGCTAGATTTAGACTATTTTAGACTAACTGCACCCCGCGTTAGTCTCGATTTCGTGGGAATATCGGGTTGAAAAGTATCCTGTATATTATTTCTGGTTATAAACCACCTATGTGCCACATTTCATCCAAATCCGTTCAGTAGTTTAGACGTGAAAGCGAAACAAACAAACATATTTTCACATTTAAGTATGTTATTAGTCAGGATTCTTCCGAAAACCAAAATGCAGTTTTATGACCAGGCTGCACTTCGCCCAAAGATAGTAAGAGTTGGGTTTTATTAGTCATAAGTTCCATACAATATACTTCTTGTTTATAATACTTATTTTTAGGCATTACTTAGTTTTGACCTACCACGACCATCATCGGGATCATACGGGTGATTCATATCATGATTCTTACCGACAATGAGTGGCTATGACTAATGTCTCTCCTAAAATCCTTTCGAATATTGTGTATTATTTTTTTACTATCTATGAACAAGTGCTTGGCTGCAATCCCGCCTGATGGTTAGCAGTGATGCAACCGTTTATGGTAAAGCGCGCTAGTTCATTAATCCTATTCACTTAAAAAACTTAGTGAATAGGAAGGGAGACGGCCGTTGAGCGAGGTGATGCAATGTTAAACCTAACAAGACGACCAATGATGCTGCGCTAGAGGGAGATTGATCTGGAGGCCCTCCAGGACCAAACTCCCGACACAACAACATTCGGCGCATCGTACCCGGCACACATCGCAACACAAATGCGGCTTCACCAGACATCGTGCCGGAACACAACGACTCGCATGGTGGCAAGAGTTTGTCTGGTGGGGTGGTAATGGTAACTTCTGCCGGCAGCCGATATTATGGCCTAACACCGAGGTATACCTAGTTGTGTCTTTAATCTGGCAACTTACCTGTCTCTAAAAACGTACCTCTGATGTACGGACGACAGTTAGACAAGCTACGTAACTGTCAAATATTCCCAATCAACCTTGAGCCTTATTGCTTTAGAGATAAAGTTGAAAATCTATTAACCCGTAGTACCTTGATGGGCTGTCGTCTGTACCTACATACAACTCGTTCATAGTAAAGGCTTCCACACACAGGCGTGACGCGAAAGCGTGACACAGCTACATAAAATACAATTTAGCATTAAAGTTAAGTACCATTAAAAGAAATTTAAAAAATCTTAGCCATCCAAGCCGGTCGAATATCGTTCAGGCTGTTTAATTAAAAGACTAGGCAGTTAACTAAAAGGTTAATTTAAACAGCTATTAGACAATAATATTTTATGTCAGAATTTAATGTAATCGCTGGAGACTAAGGTGCGTATTCCAGAACGAAACTCAAGCATTGATCTCTGCATAAGCATTACTTAAAACTAGTTTTAAGCAATCAAATGGCTTGAAATGAGACTGAGTTTTGAGTGACGTTCTGTAATACGGACCTTAGTAATAATTTTGTGGCGTATTGTGTAGACTTCTGCTCTCATAACTCATCTCAATGTTTATTTTATCATTGTTACCTACATAGTATCGTTATGTTAGGGCCCCTCAACAGATCGCAGCGCCCGCGCCTGCTGTACAAGCGCTTTCTGCAACCGCGTTATCCGCATCCGCGCGCGACTGTGCCGCCTGTTGTACAACAACCAGTTACCACTTACCACCCGATCAGGTCGCACCGTTAGATTTAAGGTTAGGTTAGATCTCTAACTTAAATTTTATTTTTTAAGTTTATTTGTCACCTATGCATTTGCTACTAAGTGGTGTGCACTCGATGGTATTTCAGGGCCTCCCGAATACCCAGGGTAGGGTGTTGAAGGCGTTGGAGATGTCTAAAGACACTGCCAACACCATCCCACCTCGCCCTGTGATGTCATTCGGACGGTACCGTTTGTAAAAAATGAGAATTATGTTTACAAAATATACCTAAACAACATTTTTTTTATGTTTTAAAAGGTCGTTTTGATATTATACTAGATCTTGATAGAATAGATTTTGATTTAATACTACTTAGATCATTTCACTCATGACGTTTTGAAGTTAAATTGATACATATGGACTGAAATATAATGTCCGTGCAACCAACAGGCTTCAGTAATGCGTCGAAAATGTAAAAAAAAAACAAAAAAACTAAATAAAAAAAAAATTAACAAAGCAAAAACTCTACTAATTTAACTCTCTAATTTAAAACCTAACCTACCTTTATTTCCCCTATTTCCCTTTTGTCTAAATACAGTTTAAACTGTATTTAGGCAATTGTAACAAAGATGCTAACGCTACTCATCGCTTACGGCGAATGCGGGGCGCCGCGCGGGGAAGCGGGAGAGGGGTCGCAATCCAGCGTGATGCACAGTTAACTCCCACGAGTTATATGAACTGTCAAACTAATTACCAACTTAAGTGCCCAATCCAATCCATACTAATCCATACTAATATTATAAATGCGAAAGTAACTCTGTCTGTCTATCTGTCTGTCTGTCTGTTACGCTTGTCCGCTTAAACCTCTCAACCGATTTTGATGAAATTTGGCACAGACAATCTTTAGACCCTGAGAAAGAACATAGGCCCGGAAAAATTTGATGTTCCCGAGGGAAATCTAAAAAGCGCGATATAACCGAACTCCACGCGGGCGAAGCCGCGGGTGGAAAGCTAGTATATTATATTTTCTTTACTGACATTTTAGAATTGAATAATTAACCAATTTTTGTTTTATTACTGTTCATGTTTTATTTTAACAACCACTGAAAAATTCAATAACTGCTCGTTATTTTTTTCTTCTGTTAGTAATTACCCAAACGATTAAATTGTTAAAATTATTTCCATATTTTTCGCTTATTATATAAATGGTCTAAGGATTATGCCGGGGACCACGGTGGTGATTGTTTTACTCAGGCGTTCGGGTTGGAAACGTCGAAGCCTGTCTTATCCCATAGGTGTTTTTTTTTTACTAGTAATTCTAATCTGTTAAACGTCATCTGTCATTCACTTTTCAGTCATCAGTGTCAAATCTTCACAAATGTCAATGCGTTATTTCCAAACAAAGTATTGAATTATTTACTTCGTAAATCGTACACAATTTACTAAAATAAATTAGGTAATAACAATAAATATTTGCTGAATTCTTAATTAATGGCATTTCTCCATACAGTCGTCTCAATTTAATTTAGTCCCTTCAATTCTATTTATTCAGACATACATATTTTTAAACAGTCAGAAATGTTTGTACAATTCTTGTTGAAATGCAATTAAATCATTATTTTATTTCAGTGTTATCAAGTCGTTCCAAGATGTCATCTTTTCAAGACAGGCAAAAAAGCCTTTTCAACGAGTTAAAAAACGCTGAAGATCAATATGGTTATTCAAAAACAAACAAAGCTGCACCCCAGGACTACGGAACAATCGACAAATACACATACAAAAAACTGAAACGCGAAATGAAACAATTTAGGGGTAGGGAGAGTATTTACAAGAGGCCTGAAGCTAACCTTCGCGAATGTCTTATGGCAAGAACCATTCCTGACTATATAAAAAATCCTCAAAGATACAAGTATTATTCATTAGCTGATGTTACACCAGACCAAATGTCTGACTCCACAAATACGGCCACTGCATTAGCATTAATTCGTGTAATGGAGGAAAGAGATGTAGCCCAGTCAGTAATGGAAGCAGAAGTGGATTTAGATGATGGTGTTTTCAAAAAACCAACTTTCCAAATGTCATCAGTACTGCGAAAAACACCTGCTCATGTGCCAGAAGAACAACCAATATTTAAAAACAATAAAGTTATAATGCCAGAATATGTTGTGGGAGTGACAAAGAAAAAAGAAAAGAAAGTTACTATAATAAACAAAGATAAATCACAGAAATCTGACAGGTCTGGCACTAAGGTAGAATTGAAGTTGGATCATCTTTTTGAAGAAGATGAATAAACTTTGAATACTTAACTCTACAATAGTTTTTAGTCTTGTAATTATGAATAAATTATACTTAAGTACATGAATCACTCTCAATTTCTACAATAATGGAGCTGTAGCTACACCAGCTAGCCCAAGTTTCAGGGAGCTTTTGAGTGTACTGATATTGTAAGTTGTACCTCTGTTGTTTTACTATTATAAGTAATGAAATACTTATTGCATTTTCTTATTTAATGGATTTTCCTTTGGAAATATAAACCTAGTTAAGAAAAACTTAAACAATAACAACCAGCTTTCCTAAAAACACTATAAATTGAAGAATTATTTTTAAATACTTCTTAATGTGACCTGTCACATTGAAACTGATCCTATTTTTTATTTCTTTCACTTATTGTGCAAAAGGACAGGTATTATCATATTTTATGTTTTTCCTAAAATAAGCAGCTGTGGCAGAATATATCGACGCACCCTTTACTTGTGATAAACAAGTCTACAAATGCTGAATGTGCGTATGAAGGCAACTTCATTTCTTGGGATGGTATTTTACAGACACAATCATTCACTTGTTGCAATAAAAATAGCCTTTTAGACCATTTTTTAAAAACTATTCTAAATTATGATTTTATTTTATAATTAAAAATAAAACTTTTTTGCAAAGACCTAGTAAATTATGATTAGATGTTTTTTGTCATCCAGAAAGGGGCTTCTCACCCTGTCAGCCATCATAATTATCTCTCAGACATCTCATCAATGACAGCACAATAACACCTACCAAATAGTGTGACTGAAGTTGTTCCACATTCAGGATTGCAGCCTGTTTTATTTCTCAAATACTGCCTACCCTAAGGAATGTTGATACAATAAAAGACATCACATTATTGTTAAATACTTTATTTATTTACATAAACAGATCAGTTAGCACTGTGATATAATTGCAGATTCAGATTTGATTTCCAAATTCTCTATTGGCGGGAGATCCGTCTTGCTCTCTGCTGCGAAGGCACTAAGGTCTCGCATCATGGAGTAGGCATCTTCTCCATCAGCATAGTACTTGGGCTCAATTTCGAGTATTTTAAATCCAAGACTGTTGGTATATAAGTTGAGTGCCGCTCTGTTGCTTTTTCTCACATGTAGGGATACATATTTAGCCTGAAATTACATTGTTCTGTTAGTTATAACAAAAATTCTTATTGATTTACAATGATTATTTCTCTAGACTAGTCTAGATCTAGAGTAGTGTTGTTCCAGCAGTCACAACTTACGAGGTTGTTGTAGGTTCCAATCCAGACATGTGCTGTAATTATTCGAGGCATTCCACGAAGCGCAGCCAAACGAAGCGCAGCTAGAGGAAGCGCATCTAACGTATTCCACTAAGCACACCCGTAGCTGGGCTTCAAATAATAATATTAAAATTATTAATTTTCTATTCCACGAAGCGCACCTATGAAATATCACTCGCATAGTGCGGGGACAATGAAATAAAATATCGATAGAAGAAAATATTTATTATTTAAAAGACGAACTTAAATTTCTAACATCATTCAGTTTCGTTATAATAATGTGTGGTGTATGTGTGTGTGTGTGTGTGTGTGTGTGTGTTATTTGTGTGTGTGTGTGTTATTTGTGTGTGTGTGTGTGTGTGTGGTCATATTGACATTCTTACTATTTAAAATCACAGATTGTTTCCTAATTTCAATAAAAAGTTGGAAAAATATCAAAAACATTTTAAATATTGTTTTACATAGAGATCTATGTTGAAAATTTCTTAAAACTACCTATTAATGAATAATAAAAATACTCTAACATAAAAAATCACAGATTGTTTACTAATTTCAATAAAAACTTGGAAAAATATAAAAAACATTTTAAATATTGTTTTACATAGAGATCTATGTTGAAAATTTCTTAGAACTACCTATTAATGAATAATAAAAATACTCTACTTTAACATTAAAAATCACAGTTTGTTTTATAATTACAATATAAACTTGGAGAAATATAAAAAAAAAACATTGTAAATATTCTTTTACATAGAGATTAATGTTGAAGTTGTCTTATAACATTACAACTTAACATAAAAAATCACAGATTGTTTCATAATTACAATAAAAACTGACAAATACCTATAAACATTGTAAATATAGTTTCCTATAGAGATGAGATCTATGTTGATTTCCTTAGCTTTTAAATAATAATAAAAATATCATAGTTTTATGTAGAATCACAGATTGTTAAATCACAAATCACAATATTTTCTTCGATTCTTAAATAATCTTGAAGAAATGGACAATTTAGTATCTATACTTATTAATTAAATAAATTATTATTAATCAGAATCTTAATTTCTCTAGACAATGTCCAACTGAAATTGAGCCATTTTTATAATCGTTCACTGTGTTTTCGATTATTTTATTTTTGATTTCAGCGTGTTTTTGATGCTTTGAATTAGGCATTTTTACTCTAATTTCAGAATAATTATTGCAATTTTTGACAAACAATAAAAAAAATTTTTTTTTTTTGATATAATGATTATTTATTATAGATAGAGAATGGTGAAACAATCTGTGATTTTAAATAGTAAGAATGTCAATATGACCACACACACACACACACACACAAATAACACACACACACACACAAATAACACACACACACACAAATAACACACACACACACACCCCCACACACACATACACCACACATTATTATAACGAAACTGAATGATGTTAGAAATTTAAGTTCGTCTTTTAAATAATAAATATTTTCTTCTATCGATATTTTATTTCATTGTCCCCGCACTATGCGAGTGATATTTCATAGGTGCGCTTCGTGGAATAGAAAATTAATAATTTTAATATTATTATTTGAAGCCCAGCTACGGGTGTGCTTAGTGGAATACGTTAGATGCGCTTCCTCTAGCTGCGCTTCGTTTGGCTGCGCTTCGTGGAATGCCTCAATTATTCTATCATCACTGCTCTTAAAACTATGTAAAATTCAAAAATATGTTTCATATAGCACCCACACTAAACTCACATAGTGGACTTCACCCATTCTCCCTCACTACCCTAGCAATGTAGAGATTTTAGGCTAATTATGGATATTCAACTATACAATCAGTAGCAAGTATTTGTATAGTAAAAATATTTTACCTTAAAACACTCCACCATAGCCAGTGAAGCTTGATTCATAAGTTTTTGTGCAAGTCCAAGGCGACGGTGAGACCTCTTCACAGCTAGAGAGGTAATGTGTCCGTGAGGGTTGTCTTCACCATCTTCTTCCATCTTAGCTAGTACATAGCCTGAAATATAGTTCAAAATATATTAATAATGACATAAACAAAAGTTTTTTCATGCCTATGTAATATTCTCCAGGATTCAGGATTACACAGTAAAATGTTTTTAGACTTCTTCTGGTGATATTATCACATAAAATTGTTGTCTTACCATAAAGCCTCGCGAGCCACTTCTACGTGAGCTGGAGCTAGTTTATAATTTTTTTTTTTTTTTTTTACAAAAACATAACAAACTTAGAAAAATGCACTACAATGTAGTGTTTTTTCCAAGTTTGTTATGTTTTTGTAAGATATTTTTCCAGTGAAGTTTTTTTTTAAGTGAAAAATATCTAATTGGTGAAGTTGATGTTTTTCATTTTCGTTTTTTGTCACCAACTGTAGTAGTGATCACATAATATGTACAGTATATGATTTTAGTGAAGTAGTATATCACTTTAAATAATAATCAAAAAGTAAATTGGATTCCAAAAGAATAGAATAACATTGAGGACCTCCTCTTTTTTGAAGTCTACTATACAGGAATGATTTCAAAGATTACTTCTTTTTTCTCAAGTAATTATGCACTTCAACCTACCAACAATGTGTCCTTTCTCATCTTCAGCAACATAGCTGAGCTGTGGCCATGACAGTCCATGATAGAAGTAGTACTTCATTTGATAGTTTTCTGGCAAGCACAGCAGGTTGCAGTGTTGCATGTTCATAAGATCGCTTGGCCTAGCACACCTGATGTTCATCTTGATTTATTCTGTAAGCATTTGGAGAAATACTTTAAAAATAATGTTATGGAAAATATCATTTATTGAAAAAATTAAAAAACAACTGAGTATTGCATTAAAATATAAATTATTAGGCCGGAACATGATGAGAACTGGAACTATCATTTTTATGTTTACATTGGCACTAATCATTTTGAAGAAAATAATTACTTTTTAATTTATTCCCTTCGAGTCTTCCTAGTTTTACTTGGCTGCCTGATCTCAGATGCTGGAGGGGTATCTGACATACCACCTAGCAGCTCACGCACGAATCGGAACTTCGACAAACAACACTTCCACACAATATACCAACCTGGAACAAAGGACATTAACAATTTATTTATTGACAGCACTGTTGATTTACTTTTACATCTCAGTATTTTTGCGATAATTAGTTAGTAACATATTGAAATTACAAGCATATTGGGCTACTTACAAAATAACACAAAGACAAAAACTACAAATACGCTACTTAGGAAGGTTAAAATAGCTAATATCACTTCCTTCATATCTCACTAAGCATATGTTAATAATAATGAACACGAGGTTAATGCATCCACTTTACCAGAACAACCACTATCTCTTTACTTAAAATTATCAGTCGTAAGAAGCGTGTCAGATGAGTGAGCTATGTTTATTGCTCGTGGTATTTACAGCGCCATTTTGGTTCCTGTAGTGGAATAGCAAAGTTCTTTGTAGACAATTGGAAAAGGAATTAAGGTAACAAAAACGTGTGAAGTTTACTCACAATTGCATATAAAAATTGATTTTACGGACTATAAAAACTTGTTTTCTTCAAAATAAAGATTTTCATCTAACCTAACCTCTAAATATTGAAACTAATTTATTCGTCCAAAAACGATAATTATTGATTCTGGCAACTGGATTTTAGTTTAGTTCGTCATGAAAACTGTAAAGTTTAGTAAATTAAAATAAAACTTGCTTGGAGCCAAATTTTGTTTATGGTTTGTGGAGTGTCACCATTGAGTTAAATCGTGTATGAGTGGAAGTTTGGCGGGAATGTCAAGATGAGTGTCACGCTCATTTTTCATTGGACTTTTAAAATTATTTATAGTGTCGTTTACTAAATAAAAACGCGTGATTTATGTAGTAAAAGTGCATTCAGTGAATAATTCAAAAAGAACAGTGAAATATTGTAGCATAGTGGCCGCATCGTGTCTTTACGCTAAACCGCTCCTTATCGTCCAAACGCGAGAAACGAAAGGAGTTAGATTAGTTAGGATAAGTTTAGGATAAGCTAGGATAAGTTAGGATTAATTAGGATAAGTTAGGATAGAACTTTACTCAAGAATATATTTACTGAAGATTAGGCTGTATGGCGTACTATGCCTTTGCCTTTTCTGTTCAGAAGAACGGAAAAAATTGAACAAAAAAAAAAAAAACGTCTATGAGTGTCACGCATAGACTTCTAGTATATAGACGTGAAATCATAGACTTCTAGTATATAGACGTGAAATACCTACAGAAAAAACGTGCCATCGTTTGACATTTGTTCGAACATAATATGGCCGCCTCTTTCTAGGGCTGTCACTGTATTTGTTTCCAAAGATTTTAATATATTATTATTTTTTATTATTATAATTTTTTAATATAGTCTGTCTGTTATATAATTATTTTAATTCTCTCGTTTTCTGTCGGCTTCTTAGATAAAGTACTTATTCATTTATTCATAACGTCACGTCTTTATCCCTTACGGGGTAGACAGAGCTTGAGGTTATAAGAACAAAAGCCACGTTTAGCGCGTTGGTAGGTGCATAGACATAGATAGAAAATGGAATCAAAATAGTGATGGGTTGCTAACCTCATCGCTTAATGAAATGATTCTTAAACTTGGCCAATTCCCTCGACCGGTTTTTACAGTCTGCATGGGATGAGAAGCAGCATTAGAAAATTCATATTTTACATAATATGCACACATTTCCGCACCACCTATGATTAACTCATAAGTGGTGCGGAAATATGTGTACTTGGCGCATTTTTATAACGTGGTTTCCCCCGTAGCTATACTCCACGATCTATTGTAATAAAGAAAGTTTGAATTTTGGCTAAGTCAAATGTCTATTTTGATTGGGTTACTGGATAAAAGGGTCCTCTCCCTCCCTCCTCTCAATTATGATGCTTGTTTGAAAGTATCTAAGTGCAATTATATTGTATAGACATTATTAAGTGCAAAAGGTGCAATAATAATAAAATACATTTATATTTTTTAAATATATTCGTTTATTAAACTACTAGCTTCCATAAGCGGGTTCGCCCGCCTTTAAAAGGTGATCTATGACGTCATTTGTATCCCGTCGTCATCATCATCATCATCTCAGCGTTTATCCCGGTTGCATCCGCGGCTTTCGCGTTGGAGCCCGGGGTCCGCTTTCCTGCACATTCTCCTTCATTTCGCACGATCTTTAGCATCCTGTGGTAAGAGCTTGTTGGCACGCATGTCATCTCTTACAACGTCAAGCCAGCACTTCTTTGGTCTAACCCACTTGTTCCGGCCCGGCGGAGGCGCCATGGCAAGACATTTGTTACCCACGTAACATGCCGCTTGCACAATGTTCTTGCATGTGGTAAACATGTATTATATGTTCTTCTTCTGTTTGAATCTATAAACAAAAGATAAAATCAATATCTATTATCAAAATAATTGAGTAGATAGATAATTAAATTATTTTTATTTAAAATATCATATTTCTTCCTTTAAAGTGACAAATTAAAAAAAAATATTTTAAATAAAAATAAAACCGCCTTCAAAACACACCCAATAATAGATAATTGAAATCGGTGCTAAACCAAGTACATATGTTGGTCCCCGCTACACCCTGCGCATCTAACATATTGGCACCGACTTTGAAAGCTGTTTTATTTTTATTTAAAATAATTTATTTCTTCATTTTAAGCGAAATAGTTAAAATTCCCTATCTCAAAAACTACTGAACCGATTTTGATGAAACTTGCAGTATTCACTAAGTTGAACAATGTCTAATATATAAAAAAGAATACCGAAATCGGACTAATAGTTCCAGATATATGCGAACACAAACATAAAAACATACATACATATTTACATACTACACTTATACAATTCGGCACATTTGTTCAAACGCTGATATAGACTAACATATCCGAAAACAAGGCATTTTTGAAAATATTACATACACAACAGTTCGAAATGAAAACCTCCTTTTTATGAAGTCGGTTAAAAAAAAATTTTGGACAACCCTAACATATGTCAGCAAATTACGTAAACAAATAAACATTTACAATAAAAAGAAACGTGCTTATATAGTGTAAATAAGTGTGTATTTAGTAATTTAACGACTAATAAGTAATCATGGTTCATTTTAGTTTGAAAATTAGAATGATAAATGGTGATTTAGCTAGAAAAGAGGTAACTAACCTATGAAACGTCAATTGAGCTTGATTTCTGTTGTTTCTGGCACCACACATAACAATACAGCACGCAGGCATATTAAGTAATAGTTTTGTCACACGGTACACTACAAATCCACTTTAAAATGTCTTGTATATTATCAAAAAAAATAATTTTCGTTAAGTTACGTATCCCGTTGACAGCACAACTACCACGAAATTGTCACCTAAGATGGCCGGCGTTGGCACGCTGCCAACAACTGTCAGTTCATTTTAATAGTGTTACCATAATTCCGCAGTAACAAAAATATATTTGTCTCTTTTGCCAAATGCAAATGTACTGTTGAAAAAAAGAGACAAAATAATGTATTACGGTTTTGTACCCTAAATTACATATATATGTATAATGAAAAATTGTATAGCTTGACAACAGCATCTCCTTATATTTCTACCTCAATGGTGTCACGTAGTATCTTCTTAGTAGTCTGTGGCAGGATTGTGGTTTGGGGGGTTTGGCGGGAATGTCAAGATGAGTGTCACGCTCATTTTTCATTGGACTTTTAAAATTATTTATAGTGTCGTTTACTAAATAAAAACGCGTGATTTATGTAGTAAAAAGTGCATTCAGTGAATAATTCAAAAAGAACAGTGAAATATTGTAGCATAGTGGCCTCATCATGTCTTTACGCTAAACCGCTCCTTATCGTCCAAACGCGTAAAACGAAAGGAGTTAGTTTAGGTTAAGTTATGCTAGGATAAGTTAGGATAAATTAGGATAAGCTAAGATAGATATTTAATGAAGAAAAATTTACTGAAGCGTTGGCTGTATGGCGTACTATGCCTTTGCCTTTTCCATTCGCCCGAACGGAAACCAATGAACCAAAAAAAAAAAAAGTCTGTGGCAGTGTGCAGTGTCTGTCAAGTTGCTGTCAAGTCAAAAGTCAAAACAAACAATTTTATATTCTGATTTTGTTTTTTCTGATATTGGATTGAATTTCTTATAAGAAATATAAATTAAAGCATTATTTTAAGACTTCTTCATTACAAAAATAATAAGAATGGAAGATGATGGCCAGGAAGAACCTGCAGCTTCAGCTTTCTTGTGAGTAAATCTGAAAATGAGCGAAAATCTTTCCTTTAATTGGTTTTACCTGATAAATAATTACTACCTAATGTATCTGCAATGCAATGTGTAGTAAAATTAAGCCGATTATAATTCTGCAAGATGTCAGAGTAACCTTTACAATACGTGCATAATATTCAAGTTAGGTATTTACCAGCTAATCTTTCCTCACGTAATTTACAGTCGGCACAGGAGTCCTACATTTAGCGCAGAAGAAGTAAAGTCGTTGTTGAATATTATTGAAAAATACAAAACGATAGTGTTCAACAAATCCACCACTGCTGCTGCCTGTCATGCTAAAGAGGTGGCATGGGTGAAAATAGCTAAAATATTCAACAGACAGGGTTTTAGGCATAAGAGAAATGCGGACTGCTTAAAAATAAAGTGGGATAATATGAAGAAAAGGGCAAGAATGATGTCTAAGAACTTGATGGATCCTAGCTACAGTGAGTGTGATGAGATGACCAGTCAGATGGTGGCCATGATGTGTGAGGTGGAGAACAGCACTGGTGCTGTGGAGGAGCCAGTGGAATCTGATGGAGACCTCAATGGTAATTAGTAATGTAATATAATAGGGATGTATCGAAGGTATGAAAATCAGAAAAATAATTAGTCCGTCTTATAGATAATAAAAAAAATTAAGACCCGTATTTTTTATTTTGTCGAAATTACCAAAAACTACTTAAATATAGCATATTAAAGTTAAGGAGTGGGGGCTAATTACGTCATGCCGTGGTATATTTTGTACCACGGCGTGACGTCATGCGACATTTCAAATCAATATTACTTCCTAAGTATTTGAATGAAAGAAAAAATGAAAAATACGTGTTCAATATTTTTTATAAATCTATCTGATGGACATTAAATTATTTTTTAGGATACAACCCAATTATTATTAGCCACCATCTTTAGTTCTAGAAGTAGGTGGGTTGAAGTAACTACATAAAGCCCAATGCAATATGGTCTACTTGAAGGATTAAGTCCAAAACCAAAACCTCTAGCATAGCCACCCTATTTCTAGTCTTTAGTAAATTATGGCTAGAAAGGGTGACTACTGATATGACATCTCATAGAGGATTATGGAAGAAAATATTATGTTGCCCCGAATAAATTGGTCCTGGTACCAGTTTATTTGAGGCAACATATCTTCAAGGGCGGATCCAGAGGGGGGGGTCATGTCCAAGAGCACCCAGCACAGGAGGATTTTATTTTAGTACTTTCAATATTTAATCAATTTATATAATACATACTTTGTTTGACATCAAATGCATTATTTGGGAACAAAGACTTCCAAAATTTGGATTTTACCGCACTACCGCCGCCAACATTCAATGTAACAGTTTCTTCATTATGCCCGTGTGTGTGTGTGTTCAAACTCAAATATTATTGTTGTAATGTTCTTAAAGTACCTACCTCGTAGGTAGATAAGTAGGTGCCTAGGTACTTACTGTAGGCCTAGTACCTATGAGTTTTCATTACGAAACTCGATCATGATATCGAACGCGTTTGGCTTATCGATTGGCCCGCTTCAAGTTTGTAGGAATTATCAACCAATGAGAGCGCCAAATGCGCTCGATATCGACGAGCGAGTCTCGTAATGAAAACTCATACTAGGCATACTGAACGAGGAAGATTTATATATGGACGACAGCAGGTCAAACTATCGGAAACTGTCAAATATTCCCAATCAACTTTGAGCCTTCATAGCTTAGCAATAAGGTCTGTTCATTCTTCTTTTCATCCTATGCCTCTTCAATCCTGAAATTTGGCCGTCAGCTTCTTGTATTCGGTTTTGTCAACCGCGAGACGCAACAGTTTTTCGACGGGAGTAATGCCGGTCCACCCCCTGATGTTTCGCAGCCACGAGTTTCTCTCTCGTCCAGCGCGCCTCTTTCCTTCTACCTTGCCCATCATAATGAGTTGGAGTAGCGTATATCTATCGTGTCGGAGCACGTGACCGAGATAATCTATTTTGCGTTTCTTTATGGTGGGCAACAACTTTCGAGGCATTAGAACGCGCTGAAGGACGGTGTCATTTCTGACCTTTTGGGTCCAGCTTATGCGCATCATCTTCATTTTGTTACAAAAGTGCTCGGCCAAGTTCTTTGTCGTTTCTCCATCGGACTCTCATACTTCATTTACCCAAGCACCGAGATACTTGTACTGTCGTACCCGTTCAAGTTGTTTACCTGCCACCGATATGCTAGGGCGTAAGTCTGGATTTCTAGAGACCACCATAAATTTTGTCTTGCTGATGTTCATCAACAGACCGGCCTTCTCGCTGCACTCATTGACTTTATCTACAATGGTTTGCAAGTCTTGTTCAGAGGCTGCAATGAGAACAGTGTCATCCGCATAACGCAGGTTATTAACGACCGTGCAGTTGATCTTCACTCCGGCTTCCAGACCTTCAAGAGAATTCGACATCACTGCCTCAGAATAAACATTGAAGAGCAACGGAGACACAACACAGCCCTGTCAAACTCCACCACAGATCTTGATTTCCTCGGTCTCCTCATTTTCAACTCTGATTGTAGCTACTTGGTTCTCCTATAGATTACGGATAATCCTGATTCCTGACGTCTTTGCCATCGAGTCCAATATCTGTAAATAGACCCAGAAGGTGCTGGTACGTCGGGACATCAGAGCGAAATCCGAATTGACTGTTTCCCAGTTGTTCGTCACATTTCGGTCTTACCCTCTCTATTTGTATGATGTTTGTGAACACTTCTTGACCCTTCTCTGTATGAGAGGAGACCTGTGCCCAGCAGTGGGACGATAAAAAGGTTGATGATGATGAACACTTCGTCTGTACATACCTACGTATTTTTATTTGGGTGAGGGAATTTGAAGGTCCTAAGCTTCGCCGGTCTAAGGTCTAAGCGCTTTTTTTTTTTGTTTCCTGGTTGGAAAAACCTCATAGATGTCCGCCGCCCTAGGGCGGGCGACGGTGTCTGTCAGACTCTTACTAACTAAAAACCACCCCGGTGTTCCATCTCACACCTCTAATGTTTTGTAAGTAGGTAGTGTAATAAAATGTGTCAACATTGTACCCTCAACATGGCGCGTGTATCGATCGCTCTCTTCTAATAAACGGTTCGCCAGTCGACCATATACAGCATTCAATGAAGTCGTGTTATTTCCCCAAAACCCCCTATATAAAATATTTGGCGACGAGTCGGACCATAGCGTGTTAAACGCAGTATGCGTTTAATACAAGATGCCTTTGGGAAAATTGGAAGTTTTTGACGTCGAAACTGATAATTGGACTTTATACATTGAGCGGTTGGAGCAGTACTTTATAGTGAATGATGTTAAAGTGAATTTAAAAGTGCCAACATTGATAACGGCCATGGGAAGTGCGTGTTACGAATTATTAGTCACATTATGTACCTACGCCGAAGAAGCCTTCTACATTAAAATTGAGATTGTTACAATACTGCAAAGTCATCTTCAACCGAAACCAAATATACTGGCCGAGAGATTTAAATTCAGACAAAGGAAACAGTGGAAAGGGGAGAATATCGTAACTTATGTAGCTGTGCTGAAAAAGTTGACGAAGTTCTGTTGATTTTGGGGAAGCTCTGGATAATAATCTCAGGGATCAATTTGTTTGCGGTATAGAAAATGACGTCATTCGGCAACGCTTGTTCGAGGGAGAGGTACCGACGTTCAGTAAGGCGCTCCAGTTGGCCGTAGCGGTAGAGACCGCGGAGTCTGACGCGGCGATGGTAGAACCTCGGGCTCGGGACCGCGGTCAATGCAGTGACGTCACAGACGCGGCGCAAGGGTCAGCAGCGACGCACTATGTTGGCGCGGCCGGGCGAGGCAGCGGACGGTCAGGGGCTCGCGGCCGTCGGTCAGCGGAACATAACCCGCGGCAGGACACAAAGTGCGCGCCAGCGGTGAGTCAGCGCGGTGCACGAGCGGCGCCGGCCGCGTCGAGGCGACCGCAACCAGCGGCAAGTCCGTGTGTCGCTTGTGGAGCATACCACGATACGAGTATGTGCCGTTTTAGTAGATATACAATCCGTGTGTGTAATCTGGAAGGCCATTTAAAGAAGATGTGTCCTAGACTGAAAAAGGACAGAGACCTTATGTGGACACAAGTGAGGGACGAGGGGAAGGAGTCAGCTGGTAATAATTATTATTTCGATAACCTAGAACAGGTAAATTTAAATGTACTTCAATTAGATAATTCGGTGAAATATAAACCATATTATATTGAAGTCTCAATAGATAAAAACCACCGGGGGTTACGAGAACGAACACTGCTTGCGCAACCCCCGATTGGTGCTGGCCCGCCACTGTGGGCCACTGAGTGAGGTGTACGACTCCTCCCGTGACGTCTAAGAGTGGCGCGCGTGGAACGCTTCGCGCCTCCAGCTCGGGTCCTGATGTTTGGGGGGCGACAGATGTCCCCGAGTCTGTCGCCCCTGGACCCATTTAGGGAGACTGGAATCCGCCCTCCGCCGACGCCCGGTGCGCCTGCTGTGGTTCGCAGCCTCCTTCTGCAAGACGAGTGTTCCGTATCCCAGGACTCTTCCGCCGTCTTCAGGCCGGCAGCAACAGGTCACTGCCTACTTCAGAGATGAGGGCACGGCGCAGCTCCTTCGCGCGCGGCACACTCTACCAGCGTATGTCGCGCCGTGTCCTCCCGGCAGTCGACGCAGTAGTGCCACCGTGCGTCCAGCTCCCTGTTTATGCGACACAGGTACTTTCAGAAGCAACCATGCCCCGAAAATACCTGTGTCATCCGAAACGTCAGGTAGCCCTGCGTTTTCCCGAGCCAGTCCGCCAGTACCAGCTGGATCGCCTCGATGGTGGTGAGGCGATCCTAGGTGGTAGGGTGGTAGGGCGTGAAAGCCTGTCCCGCCATTCTGCCACCAGGACCTCTCGGAGCTGCGACCGACGCTACATCGCTCCATCGGCCCTTCGCCCCGCTCCCGCGCCTCCTTACGACACCGTGCGATACTCATGTATGATGACTCTGATGGCCGTCGCTCTCTGCGGTTATCGCAGTATAGCGATACTGCCGGCCGTCAAGTCAGAGGCCCACACCGGGGCCCCATACAGGACCATCGATCGCACGATTCCCATGTAGAGCCGCATGCAGGCGGCGCTCGGGCCCCCCAGATTGGGAAACAACGTTGAAAGCGCCCCAGCCACCCTCAACAACTTGGGCGCCAGCCGCCGAAAGTGGGGACCGAAGTCCCACCGGCTGTCGAGCACCAATCCCAGGTACTTCATGGTGGATTCGAACCCCCCCCCGACCACGATGTTCATGAACCGGGTAGAGGCGCCCGCCGGGACCATAAAACGATGGCCTCCGACTTGTTGAAGCCCACCTCCAGGCCTAAGCGACGTGCCCACCACCTGTGATTCCTCAGCCGTCGCCAGCAACGTTACTTCCCTGAGCGAACTCCCCCGGGCGGTGACTAGCGTGTCGTTCGCATAACACGTCAGGTCGCCCCCCACCCAGTCTGAGCTTGCCTCTCAGCACCCAGTGATATGTCGGTTACGTTACGAAAAATCAAAGCATGGCAAAGAGCTTCAATAGTTGAAGAATGTCAAACTGGACTGGCACTTCACGTCCATAAAAACTTACCCATTAAGTACATGAAATGATAACATGTTTCGGCAGAAGACGTAACAGAAATTGATTTTGTTATTTAATTGTTTTTAAGTTCAGTACTTATTACTTTTTTTTATAAGATTATAAACTAGCGCTTGACCGCAATCCCGCCTGATGGTAAGCAGTGACGCAATCGTTGATGGTAAAGCGCACTAGTTTATTAAGAGCCTATTCACTCTAGCTTTGAAGACACTCAAGTTGTAGTCCGACGGAAACACCGCCGCCGGCAAGTTGTTCCAGCCCCTCGATGTACGCGGTATAAAGGAGTACTTATTAATAAAATACCTTCTTTTTAATTGTATCTATTATTATCAGTTTAATTAAAACTTCTTATGACTTGACCACGACTATCTGACCTGCATATCTTCATGTTCAACATGGGTATATCAAGCTAATTATGATGAAATAAAAATTTAATAGAGAGAGTGAAAGTTTCCTTAGAATTACACTGAATATGAAAATTACATTATATTTTAACAAATGTAATCTTTTATCATTTCAGAAATTGAAAATCACAAAGAATCTACAGAAGGACACTGGAACGCCAATGAAGACAAGGATTCTAATGACTCTTCAATGGGTTTGTAAATTACGAAATACTTATTTATTTATTCCTTTACATAGAAAGTACAATGCAAACTATAACATAAAAATACTTGTGAACTAATGTAAACAAAATATCACAACAAATACAATCCTGTTTTTTTTTTTTTTTTTTTATAAGTTATAAACTAGCGCTTGACCGCTATCCCGCCTGATGGTAAGCAGTGATGCAATCGTTAATGATAAAGCGCCCTAGTTTATTAAGAGCCTATTCATTCTAGTCTAGAAGACACTCAAATTGTAGTGTGACGGAAACACCGCCGCTGGCAAATTGTTCCAGTCCCTCGTTGTATGCGGAATAAAAACGAAAAAGGAAGCGAGACGCTTCGTCCGGATCATAGTGGTTAACAACGTATGGGTGGAAAGTCGCCGTACGACGGGTCATCCGATGGTGGAACGGAGATGGGGGAATTAAATCATGCAATTCCCTTGGACATTCACCAGAATGCATCCTATAGAAGACCGAAAGACTGGCTACTCTATGCCTGTGCTCCAGGCTCTGGAGACCGTTTCGAGTTAAATCTGGGTCGCCAATTAGCCTCTTCGCACGCCTCTCCACTGAATCCAAAGTAGCCAGGTGACATTTCGCAGCACCAGCCCAAATGTGGCTGCAGTACTCCACACACAAGCGGACCTGTGCTTTGTACAACATTAGAAGCTGCCTTGGTGTGAAGTACCGCCGGACCTTTGCGATGACGCCAAGTTTTCTGGCAGCCACCTTGGCCTTGGACTCAATGAACCGCCCAAAGTTTAGGTTCGAGGAAATCTCAACTCCTAAAAACTGAAGGTGGTTGGTACACTCCAAGGATACATTCCGAGAAGTAGGAGCCAAGGTGAACGGGCTCCATCTGGCGGTGAAGAGACACACCTGTGTTTTGGCGGCATTGAATGCTACAAGATTGGCATTGCCTCATTCGGAGACTGCCTGTAGTGCAACATTCGTACGCTCTACCATAACCTCTCTTTCGGACCAGATTGATTCCCTACTAGCCCGAGCATCCGGCAGGTATCTTTCCACAACTGTGCTGTCATCTGCATACCCAGAGATACCGGGCATCAGTAGATCTTGAATATGCAGCAGGAACAGAGTTGCAGAGAGAACAGACCCCTGAGGAACACCGGCATTGGTCGACATGGGCTCCGATGAGCATCCGTCGACAACAATTCGGAGGGACCGTTCAGTCAGGAAAACTTTTACCTAGCCAGTCAGGCCAGCGGAAATGCCGTACGCTGGAAGCTTACTCAAAAGGCCAGCATGCCAAACGACACCAAGGGAGACGGCAATCGCTTCTCCAGTTTTCTCGAGGGCCTCGCCCCACAAGTGAGTGGCATACACTAGTAGGTCCCCAGTTGACCGATTACATCGAAACCCGTACTTTCGGTCACTGAGGAGATCGCTACCTTCTACGTAAGCCAAAGGCGCGAGTTCAACACACGCTCCATAATCTTGCAGAGTATGGAGGTTACTGAAATCGGCCGACAGTTGGTAGAATCGGCACGATTACCCTTTTTGGGGACGGGCTGCACTTTGGCAAGCTTCCAGGACTTGGGCACTATACCAGTCCTAAATGAGAGGCGATACAATGATGCGCGTCAATACAGGAGACAACTCGCAGATGCCTTAAGAACAATCGCTGGTATATCATCCGGACTACGAGCCTTATTCACGTCCAGACGACACAATATTCCCAGAACCGCCTTGTTCCTAATGCGAACGCGGAACTTCAATGCCGGTGGGCATTGAAGTTCCGCAACGAGGTAATTTAGATGGAGTAGTACTTTTAGTGTCAAGACGCGAATTATGGGCAAAGAGCAAATGGCTTTCTCTCTCGCCGTATGAGCTAGTGCTCCATCAGGCCTAACCAGCGGAGCCAGTGTGGACCGACAGAAGTTCGCCTCGACCGATTTTTCTAGGGACCAGAAAGATCTGCTACCGGGTGGTTGCGCAGAGAGCTTGTTGCCAATATGAGTAATGCGGTCGAAGCGAGCCTTCTTTAGCGCCTTTTTGTAGGACTTGGCAGCACGATTAAAGGCTCTCTTCTTTGAGCTCAGATCCGGAGCTCTGCTGTCTCGAGCGTCAATTTTTTTTTTTAGAAAATATTAGGGTATGCAGTGCTTATCTGCCTCTATGGAGCGCACGCGCCTGCCCACCATCTGGGAAAGGCCCATTGATAGCGCAAAGTTTCGCGCTTCTCTCCCGGCGTGGTCGGTCTTCTGGTATGAGAAAAGTCTTGGTGGCAGGCATTGAAATCCCACAGAGCGACGAACTGTGCGAAGATGCAACGCTTTGTCAGCAGCTTCACTGAGGCGGTCAAATAGTCGAGGTGTCTGCTGGTCACCGCTGTTCGATCGGTAGACACAGATGTAGACAATTTTGTCCACACCAGTGTTAATCAACAACCATAAGGACGAAAAATGAGGGTCTTCGAGGTGACGGAGACGCCGGCAACAAATGTCATTGCGGACATACACAGACCCCGGCACGCTACAGGAAATGATGCTCCAAGGAGTATCCCGGGTAGCTAAGGTATGCCGCGTCAGACGTACATCTGATCTGGGTGTCCGTCAAGAAAAGTAGGTGAGGAGTAGGTGATGGACTGCATCGATATTGGAGTGCAAACCTCCAATGTTTGAGAGGTGCACTTTAAACGAGAGGACGTGCGTCCGCTGTGAACACCTACTTTTCTTATTAGACATTTCATATTAAAAAATGAGTGAATAGGAAGGAAGACGGCAGTTGAGCGAGGTGTTAAACCCACCAACACGACCGACGATTCGGCGCCAGAGGGAGATTGATCTGGTGACGAGGGGACGCCCGAACCCCCCCAAGGATCGCCATCGGATCCTCTCGCCCGATCGCCAACCGGCACGATGGGGCAACCCTGGGATTTATCGCAGTTGGCGGGGCAGCCTTTCGTATGTGACTGGCACACTACTTGGGCCCCCAACTACCTGCGGTCGGCCAGCGGAGCACCGTGCTTCGGATCCCGCTACCCTCCAGGACCAAACTCCCGACAACAACATTTGGCGCATCGTACCCGACACACATTACAACACTACTGCTCAGACCCGTCCCCCGTACGGCTTCACCAGACATCGTGCCGGAACACGACGAATCGCTTGGCGGCACGACTTTGTCTGGTGGGTGGTAACTAACACCCTTCGGCCATAGCTCTTCTTTCAGGAACTTGTCGAGATCATGCGTCGGAACATGTACCACGAACGACTTGAAGTACGTGTTGTGGCGCGGCTCCAACACCTCGCCACCAGTCCATTTAGTCTTGACGCGCAGATACTCCACTATCTCCTCAGACTTCGTGGAGTGGTGCAGTCTGGACACGTACAGCATCGTCGTCGGCACTGCTGGACGCAGCAGCATGTTGGGTCCGGCCAGCGCAGTACCGCACTGGTTCCGACAAGGAGGTAGGCCATAACATCGGCTGCCGGCAGAAGTTACCACCCACCAGACAAAGTCTTGTCGCCAAGCGATTCGTCGTGTTCCGGCATGATGTCTGGTGAAGCCATACGGAGGACGGGTCTGAGCAGTTGTGTTGCGATGTGTGCTGGGTACGATGCGTCATATGTTGTTGTGTCGGGAGTTTGGTCGTGGAGGGTCTCCACATCAATCTCCCTCTGGCGCAGCATCGTTGGTCGTGTTGTTGGGTTTAACATTGCACCACCTCGCTCAACTGCCGTCTTCCTTCCTATTCACTAAGTCTTTTTTATGTGAATGGGATTAATAAACTAGCGCGCTTTACCATCAACGATTGCATCACTGCTTACCATCAGGCGGGATTGCAGTCAAGCGCTAGTTTATAATTATTAAAAAAAAAGGAGGCTTCTTCTTCTTCTCTACCTTGATGAAAGTGTCCTTCTCTGGACCCTGTTTATTCGAAACTAGGTTTGATTTCGACCTACTCTGTTTACCCCCTATCGTTTTTTACGCTCGTTTTACCCGCGAGTTTTGTGGCTCAACAGGCTTTTTAGCGGCAGTTGTTGCAGCGTAGGCTCGTTTGGATGTCTTATACCATCACACATTGAGCCCGAGTGGTAGATTATGAGGCAGTCCCTCTTACAGACCTAATACCTGCTCCTCAGTAGTGGGAACATTTGAGGCTAATTATGCTTAACTTGTTTTTCTCTCCATATTATCTGTAGTCATGTCTGTCTCATGTGTGAGGATAGCCGAGGACAGCCTCCGTGGCGTAGCGGTAGCGAACGCGGCCGCTGCGCAAGGAGCCGCGGGTTCGATCCCCGCACAGTGCAGATATTTGTATGCATGAATATGAATATTTGCACTGGTCTGGTCGTGCCTCGGAAAGCACGTTAAGTTGTTGGTCCCGGTTGCCATACGAACATCTAATGGCAGTCGTTACGGGTTGTTGGAGCCCTCAAAAGTCCAACAATTGGGCTAACTGCAATGCTTCGATGTCGCCTTCGGGTTATGGTGGTCAGACGGCAGTCGCTTCATGGAAAATATCGAGGTTTAGCCAAAATCAGCAGTTAGACTGATAAAGCGGACCCCAGACTCCAAAGCTGAAAAGCTTCGGATGCGACTGGGATAAACGCTGCGATGATGATGATGAGTCTCATGTGTGAGGATCATGGTCAGCTTCAGAGTTACATGTGGACGGTTGATACACCTTCAGCGGTTTCTGTCCAAAGCGCCCTGTACCACCATACAGAATTTAGAAGATGTTAATTCCTTCACGTATACGAGTATTTAGTCCAACATATTTGTAAACGAATGCGCAGTTTCGGTGTTCTCAACCACATTCAGTTCTTCCAAACTTTCATCTTTGCAAAACAAGGTACCATAATGCTTATGTAACTTGTAAAATTAAATTTATAGCTTATTTATTTAATGTAGGTATTTTATTTAAAGGCTTCAATTTTAGTTCTAAAATAATCCCTCCATTTGCAGATGGTGCTAAGGAAAATGACAGGTAAAAATATTTCTTTATTTTTTTTCTTCTTAACATAAATTATAATAATAAAGAAGCTAACCTTTTGAACGCCAATCACTTCTATACAAGTTCGAGATTTTCGTGCCCTCAGCGCCACTACTTGATTAGAAGTAATCACAGTATAAAATAAATTTACGACTTTTACAAGACCTTTTATTTTGTTTTTATGGAAATTTGCCCTGTTATCAACCATATTTTTAACTTTTTCACGCATAATAAGTTCTTATTTGTTTAATTTTCAATAGAAACAAAAACGCCAGAAAATATTTTAATGCCCCCAGCGCCAATTACTTGATATCAAGTAAGCCAGTGATGGGACACGACGAAGACCTCGCTATATTTCATCTCGTCGAAATGATCATAAATACTATTATTGCAAGAAAATGACGTAAATATATAATATTTTATAAATATTGTACACTTTAAACTAGGTTTTATTCACCTTAATCAAGAATTAATAGGTTTTCTAATCATTGTCGTTAGTGAAACCCCGTTTGAAAAACCCATCCCTACAAAGTTAGTTAGTTGTCGGTCCGCACGCGCCACCGACTTGTATAGAAGGAAATCTGTGACGTCATAAGCGGACGGGTTTCAAGGTCATAGTGACTTTGTGCATTTTAGTGTAGTGCAATGTTTACGTTCTGAGTTGGCGCACGTGTCCTTATAAAAAAAATTGTTACTGTGAATATGACGAATTATTGCGAGTTGTTCAAGTCTGAATCAGAATATTGAAATAGTTCGTCGTCTTGACATTCCTTTAAGTCGTCAACTTCCGTTTCAGGAATTTTCTTCAGTTTTCTATTAGTTTCTACAAACCAGAAAAATAATTGCGAGTATTTAGCGACACCATTAAAAAAAGGTCTTGTGTAAAATAGACACCCTCCGTTTTATTTTATTTTTTAAAACCTAGAAAAACACCTATTTAGCTTCTATTAATTGTATTTGTTGTAAGTAAACGAAATAAATTATGCAGGAATCGGTTGAGTTTATGCACGTGTAACTCGACCACAGTGAATATAAAATATATACCATAGAAATCTAGACATCCTTATAACAGAAAGGATTTTGACGTGCCTCGAGCGCCAACTACTTGATATGAAGTAGAAGGATTACATTTGGAGACAAATAGGGATGTGCCTTGTAGAACACACGTCTAATAAATTTAAAATTCTTTTCTTTATTATGGGGAATATATCCAGGTTTTCATATTGTTTTTTTTTATGAAATAAAATAAAATATGAAATTACGATTACAGTTTTTATTTAGCTTCGTAAATTGGTGAATAAACATTATTTTAAATGTATAATATTATTTGTCGATAGGACACTAATCCCATCCCTACGGTTTACTATAGATACGTTATACATTTGTAGTGTGGCGCAGGAGGACACATCGCGTATTATATAGGTGGGCGTTCAAAAGATGAATAATTGTTTTTCATTGTTATGTTTAAGGTATATAAACCGTTCAATGAATTTTTCGCTGAGCGAGTGTAATTTATTGCTGCAATGCGTTCAGCAAGAGAAGAACATTATATTTTCCAAAACAAACACATCTAGCTTTAACAAAATGAAAAATCGAGCTTGGGAAAGGGTGAGACAACTTTTACTATAATATAACTTTATTATTCTTTGACAATCTCCTGCAGTCCTTTTTATAGTGAAATAGAAGTAATTTATGTGGATTAAAAATGTAAATAAGTATAAGGATAATTTCAACATGATATAATGTAAATATTTTGTAAAAAATTGTTGGTTGCCCATTCTGTGTAGTTTCTTGTCTCTTCTGTGCTTCCGCCTTTCTGAGTGAACAACCCTTTGAAAGTACAAAAATGCCTGTAAATGATTAATATGAAATACATCAATACATTTTATTTTTCAGATATCAAGTTCATACAATAAGCTGAGTCCACAAAAACGTTCCACTAAAGTATTGCGCACGAAGTTTACAAATATGAGGAGATTGGTAAAAAGTAGTAACATGAAAAAATATTTTAAACAATTTAACAAGAAACACGAAAAGCTAGAAGACTCTGGTAGTGTAAGCATTAAAACTTATATTAGGGGAGCCCAAGCGGGGATTTCTGCAGTTACTCCGGTGTGTTACAAAATCATATAGGGAGAAAGCTGGTCCCTTCCTATGTACTACTATGCTGGGGCTACATTAGCAGGCGAAGATTCGCATCGCGTTGGCGCCCAAAATATCATTTGTCATACACGTTGTTCTTGTCTACATTGGCGG
The DNA here is from genome assembly GCA_017933935.1 of Sesamia nonagrioides. Classification (NCBI taxonomy): domain Eukaryota; kingdom Metazoa; phylum Arthropoda; class Insecta; order Lepidoptera; family Noctuidae; genus Sesamia; species Sesamia nonagrioides. The sequence continues at coordinate 234,270 of JADWQK010001419.1, forward strand.
GCGAAGATTCAGAAAGCGGCCTACGGCGAATATTCGTTGTATTAGTTGTGCGTCCGACACGATGGAGGAAGTAGTGGATTTGCATTATATGTCAGTAAATTATTATTTATTACATGTGTACAAAACAAAAACAATAAAAAATGCCAAAAGAACATCACTCCCACTTCAAAATCGACGACACTGAAGTGACGTAGGTGTGGCCACTCCAGCGAATATTGTCGCGACAAGTCCTTTGAAGCGTGCCACTTTACCGACAGCGCCCTGATGCTACATCGTCTGCGCACGAATACCTTGCGTTGCAACGATGTAATCAGTCACATACATCGCCGTAGCCCGAATGTTCGCCGTAGTCCGCTAATGTAGCCCCGGCATTACCGAATATGAACCCTGAATATGATGGGGTGCGGGGAAGCTGTCATCTTAGTAAAAAAAACGATCCTCAGAACAACTCGAGCTTCGTCAGATTAAGAGATTATAAGTTAATTACATTAATATACTTATAATCTTCGAATCTTAGTATCTCAATAATCTGACGAATTGAAGGTGACATTAGCAAAATAGCAAGTCTCTAAGTTGTTAAAAAAAACCGTCACCTCGAAGTACTCGAGCGCGCTTAATTTTTTTTTTTTTTTTTAATTTTAAACAGAATACTATAAGAGATATGAAATAATAATAATCTGACTATTTTCATGGGGGTTTGTTGCTAAAATTAGACAAACAAAACAAAATCATTAAATCGGATCATCCGCTTGTGAGCTACGATGTCACAACATACACATTTACACAGACAGACACGTCAAACATATAACACCCCGTCGTTTTTGCGTCGGGGGTTAAAACGGTGAAGGTGAGGCGTACAGCGGTTGCGAGCTGTGTATTCTCCCACTCTACGCCTCACTTTCTGTCTCATTCTTTGGTTATATTTTACTCTCCCGCACTGCTGTCGCCACAGAAACGTTTGCCGCCATGATGCCGCCACCTCAGCTGATCACATTCACAATTGCTTGTTTGTGTTAGGTGGACGCTTGACGCTTTCATTTGTTTGTCGTGTCTTTGGAGTATTTTTTGAATCTAATGTGATTAGTTACCTATACAGGATAAAATTTTATCCAGTGCGCAAACTTTGTCAACTTATAGCTAAATAAGTTTTATAGATTAAAATATTATTACTTTGATATGTTTTAGTACAAAAAAAAAAATAGTTATTGATAACGAAAGATGTTTATTATGAAATCGATGTTATGGTCACCGCACGCGGTCCCATTCATGTTCGGCGGAGTGGGGACGGCGGGAACATCACAGGACCCACGCGCGCCCGCGCCGCCCGCATGTTCACTACGCGGCCTTATGCTAATACTACGATATTAATATGAATAATTGGTGTCTCTCATTTCTTGATTTTAGGGCGGACAAAAACATGATTTTTTATTTTAAACTAATAATGCAGATTTGTTCTGTTATTGATTCTGAGCCACCCATTTTTTTACGCACTCGAAAAAAAGTTTCCCTGTATAGGTATTCATTAAAATAATGAGTGACCAAGGTGAAAAATGTGTTTTTTGTGAAAAAGAAACTTGTGATAAACTGAATAAGTTCACCCCAGAAACTTTAAAAAAGTGTAAGACTATTCTGAAGTATCGCAAAGAAAAGCCTGTCTTCAGAAAATCAAGCACCGCTTATGCTAGTGTCGAACTGTCGGAAGGAAGTTCATTAAACAATGGCTACCATGCCCAATGTTATAAACTTTTTACAGCGATCAAAATACCATCGGATTTTCTAACGCGAATTCAAATTACTCCGGAAAGTAAACAGGAACCTGTTGATGCACCAGAACTTGCTGGAAATACTCTCGAGGTATATACCCTAAGGGGCCATCCATAAAGTACGTCACACGAATTTCATGATTTTTTGAGCCCCCCCTCCGTCCTTGTCACAGGTGTTCACATTTCTGAGACCCCCCCCCCCCCCATTGTGACGTCACATGTTTTGCAATTTCACATCGAAAAATTATTAAATTAAAACAGCAGTTCCGAATTTAGTTTTATTTAATTTAAACCGTATTGTCCCAAAGATAGAGTTGGAAATATTTTTTAGTTTATAATTAATATTTCAAATAACGCGATTATTACCTCTAGCTATATTCGATTTTGAAATGTGATGTCACGAAACATAGTACCCCACCCACCCCTTGTCACACCATGTCACACTTTGTCGACACCCCCCTCCCCCTTTTATGTGTGACGTACTTTATGGATGACCCCTAAGGGGGATATACCCTAAGCACTTCAAAGGTAAAGTAAGTATAGAGAGAAAGGGTAGAAACTCTGTGGTAAAATTTGCATCTATGGAAAGTGCTGCCCCCTCTTACATTTGGCGAGTGAACAACTACTATTGAATGACTACCTACATACGTACCTATGTATATTACATCTACGTACCTATGCATACGCGTAGCTACATATACACACATCAAAAGTGTCTAGGGATCAAGCATTTTTATGCGGATTTCTTGAGATTGAGATGTGGCTTTGTAATAAATTTATGATTTTATAAATTTATATGGATCCTTTTTGGTGCATTTCATAATTTGAATCAGGAACTGTGAATCAAATTCGAGTAAAAGATGAAAATCAGCTGTCAATATTTTCCCTATAAAAACATACAACGCATTGAAGACATTATTAGTGCTACTGTTTCCCTACTACTGATTAAAACCAACGTTATTATGGAGCGGCGACGTCATTTAAGCAGGGAAGAAATGCTCAGAGCCGTGGGAATGATAGAAGCTGGTTCCCGGCAACGTACTGTGGCTTTAGCTCTGAATACAAGTCAGAGTGTTATCAGTCGACTTTGCTCTCTTTGTCGACTCGATACATTCAAATCTTAACTCGAAGGGCTCCAACAATAACCGCCATGATGTTAGCCGTGAGGCTTCATCACTCTTCAGGGAACTTAATTAGCGACCAAACAGTCAGAAACCGCTTGCATGAAGTGAACCTTCATTCCCGAAGACCGCTACGGGTACCACCTATAGCAATGCACAATCGTAGGATTCGATATCAATGGGCTCTTGAACACAGAAATTGGGCAGATGAACAATGGCGTTTCGTGTGTTTTTCTGATGAGTCTCGTTTTGGTATGAGACCGGATACAAGACGTATACGACACTGGAGAACCCCTGGACGCCAACAGCGATTAAAATCCTGCCAGGAAGTCCATCCTTATAGTGGTGGAACCATCATGGTATGGGCGGGTATTTGGATCGGCGGAAGAACTGAGTTGATTTGGATCAGAGGCAACCTCAACGCTCAAATTTATGCTGAAACGATTGTATCAGACGTCATCGTTCCTCTACAAGTGCAAATCGGTCCCTTATTTCAGTTAATGCATGATAATGCACGACCGCACACCGCAAGAGTTGTAAGACAGACTCTCGCCGCAGCTAACATCAATGTCCTGCCCTGGCCTGCTCAGTCGCCAGACTTGAACCCGATTGAGCATGCATGGGATATGCTACAGAGAAGAGCTCTGCCGAATATGGAGGGTATCCAGTCGCAAGAAGACCTTTTTTTGTTGTTGCAACGAACATGGGCGGCCATTCCACAGCGTGATTTGGATGAACTCATTTTGAGTATGCCAAACCGATGTTCTTGTGTTGTTAGTGTTCGCGGTAGAAACACGGATTATTAATTGTTTAAGTTACCCAATAAAATTTTAGAGAAAACTGTTATTTCAGTCTTTTTTTCGAACTTTTGTGTTAGTGGTTCAAATGTCAAATATCCCTTTATTAGGAAAATGGCAAATTTCTTTATTAATGCAAAGGTGACTTGGTTTATCGTTACTGTGACAAACGAAAACACTTTATTTGATGAATCCTTAAAGAAAATTTTAATTAATATCAATCAGGAGAAAAGTTATTGCAAAAATATATGTTGATCCCTAGACACTTTTGATGTGTGTATTATAGCATCAGAGGTCGAACGTGTTCGTAAATTAAGGGCATTCTGGGTTTTGAAATGATAAATAAAAACGTATTCAGTTTTGAAAAAAATACCTTTATTTTATTATAATTTTCATTCATATTTTTTAGTTTTATACACTCATTTGCAAAAAAAACGGACGGTTTTGTTTTTCATTCATCTTTTAAAAGACGCAATATAAAAAATGTTTCAATCGTTTGTACACGTTACTGGCCGGTTTTAAAAATGCCGTGGTATTTAAAAAAGTACGTTCTAAATTCAAATTTTCATTTGATGCTCATTTTAACAGAAACCCCTTTTTTATCCTACATTTTTGGCGCGTAGTTCTAGAAGTTTACATCGACTTTCATCATTTTTATTCAATTTTTATCGATATATTCATATCCTTGACTGTCAAAGCTTTATTTATTGCTGTTTGGCTGTATCAAAAATGGTAGATAAAGTGGTAAAAGCTACCAAAATTATCGCGCTGCTTGAAGAGGGTTGCAGCGAATGCTTCGTGGCTAGGAGTGAATAGTCGGTCGACGGTCCAAATGACCTGGCAGCGATACCAGGAGACTGGTTTCGTCGAGAGAAGACCTTGTTCTGGAAGAAAACTATGTACCCAACCACGGGGTGATCGTTTTCTTGTGAGTCGCGCATTGAGAAATCGCAAATCTTCGTATGTGGGGCTTAAGAACACCCTCTAAGAAGTAAGAAATGTGCATATTAGACTATGGACGGTCAGGAGGAGGCTTCTCGTTGCCAATATACGCAGTTACCGCCCAGCCTGCGGCCCGAAATTATCCGTGAGCACCGAGTTATAGGTTAGATTGCAAATATAGTAAGTAGACCATGTTGTAGTGAGTTTTGATACTGTAGAGTTTAGGTGATTTAATTTACCGCTGATTTTAAAAATGAATTAAATCAATTTGGGAATTACAATTAGTGCTATCCATCTTCTGATAGAAATTATATATTATTATTTTTATTCTTTCAGGAAAATGTGAGAGTAAACCCTTTATCAAGATTTATATTATTTAGTTATTCGCTTAAGTGAAGATACCAGGCTGATGGCAGCAGTAGCGGAGACGTTGTTAGTGATGCAGCTGACAATGAAAATACTTTTTAACGAAGAACATTTGGAATCTGATGATGAAAGCAATTATTATGTTTTGGAATATTTTTCATTGGTAAAAACACGTTAAAACATATAATAATAAATACGTATGTTTTTTTTTTCGTTATAATAATTTTATTTAAACACCAGAGACCATAGATTTGTGTTTTATTAAAACCAGTATTGCTTCTAATACAAAATAATGTGCTAGTATCAAAATGATTTCAGTCGCATTAACAGGGTTGCTATATGCACGACCACAGCGCCCTTATTTATTTCACGACTTTAAACACAGACCTCACTCATTCACTAGTAGTTGTTCACTCGTCAAATGTAAGAGGGCAGCACTTTCAATACATGCAAATTTTACCACAGAGTTGCTACTCTTCCTCTCTATACTTACTTTACTCTTTGGTTATAATGCCTCAGGCATAATTGTGTACCGTGGAATCATTCGTCAGCCAGTAGTACGGTTTTAAAAAACTAGACAATGGCCCCGATTCACTTGTTCACAAACTAAATTAAATTTAAGTTCAGTGCATCTTTTTGTTTCTGTTCCATTATGAAAAGGACAGAAGATAAAATGTCAGTTTAGACCTGTCATATTAGTGCGTTTCTGACGTAAACTGGTGTATTTTTTGTCGCCATGTTTATAATCGCGTCTAATAACTGTCTATGGCGTATCCTAATTTGACAGGATTTAATTATAATGTATCTTCTATCCTTTTCTTAAGGAAATGGAAAGAAAAAGATGCACATAACTTAAAACTAATTTAGTTTGTGAACAACAGAATCGGAGCCAATGTCAATATTGCTAGGAGAGAGGTATTTAATATAATGTGTAAAGTAAATGATCTGGTCTCAGCCCTTCACAATAAATGTACGGAATTACCATGCTTGCAATTTGCCACCTTGTCAAGCGGAGCCTGCGGAGCTAAAACAGCATTTATCAAACCTCAATAGAATTGTCAGATTTTCATTCAGGGGGATTATGACGTCAACTTAATCCTTCTGCTTAAAAATCAGACGCACCGGAGTATTTCAATGTCACTGCTTTTTTTTTTGCAAGTGCAAAATATAATTTCTAACGCATGCCACGCTCAAATCGTTAGATATTTTAATAGTGTACTTTTTTGGGTTTACTTAACTGATATTAGAATAATTTCACACGCACAGAAAAAAATTTTGTTTATAGCTACTAGCTAGTTTATAGCAAGCTAACCTCGAGATAATTGTCAGATTAATATATAGCGCTTACTTAAAATATAAAGCGCGTACACCCTGTGAATGACTGACGCGTTGGAGTATTTTTAATTAACTTTTTTTTTTTTATTTTCAAACATTTGTACACGCACTCCCCACATGAACATGAACTTTTTTTTTCATTTTTAACTATAATCTAAAAAATTATATTTAATCTACATGACGCTCGAGTTACAGCAGATTTAGCTTCATGGGCTCCACTATTATCTTTTTAATACTAACTCGTTTACGTATTTTTGAAAGCCTTTGCAAAGTCGTACAACGTCTACATTCAATTATAATAATAATCTAATAACGACTACATTCGTAGTCGTTATTAGAGTATTATTAGTTTAATGTCGAACCGCTATTTTTATTCGGAATAAAAAAAGACTTGACATATTACCGTTAAAAAAAAAAAACAGAAAATCTGAAAATGGAACCTCTTTTCCTTCTTTCTTTTTTGGCTTCGCACGGTTTGTACATTTAGCCAATGTCACGTAATGAGTTATTCATGTCGAAAAGACGGCCGCGTGAACCGTCCAAAGTCATGATGTGGCCACTATGCGGCGATATTTTACTGTTCTTTATGAATTATTTACTGAATACACTTTTTACTACATAAATCACGCACTTTTGTTTAGTAAACAACACTATAAATAATTTAAAAAGTTCAATGAAAAATGAGCGTGACACTCAGCTTGACTTTCCCGCCAAAACTCCAAAAAATGGAACATCATTTTTGAAAATGTTTTTTTATAATAGCGGCGATCTCTTACTAGTACAGGATCCGTATATGTATAAAACGAGTAACCGGATGAAATGTGTTTTTTACAAATTAAAATATGTTTATGAATGTAACGGTGATGGGTTGCCTCATGAAATTTTGTCAAGGATATTTTTAATGAATTATATAAAAGGTTAATTTTTTGAATACCTTCACCGATCGAGTAACCAAAAAAATTTAACACCAATTGAAAAGTCCATGGTATACGGTTGCCTATGAAAAACTTGTCAGAAATTAGGGTTGTCAAAATTTTACATGGTTGGAAATGAGCGACAAAGAAAGCCTCTATTCCATCCAGCTCGATCAGCAGACGAAGATGCAGCATAGCAGCCGTAAGCCCTACATCAACCGCTTTAATAGTGCAGGAGAGAGAAAGGGATAGCATATACGCAATATTAAATGCGGTTGCGTGAGACGCGCCATGGCAACGAATCACCTCTACATGTTTATGAAACATAGTGCGCATGCTTGTTGCCTGTTAACAAGTCATTGTATGTCAACAACCGACGTTTACACTCCAACAAGTGTAAACGTGGGTTTGGAGCAACTTCCCGCCATTCATCTCTTCTTTTTTTTTCAAGGTGAGATTCAACCTCAACTCTTGATCAATGGCTTCTGTAGAATATATACCACAATTTTGCCAATAACACGTGTAACAAATTATAGAAATTCTTTGAAAATTTTATTTCACAGTAATGGCGGATATCGTCAATGACAGTTGAATAAATATAGTTTAAAAACTAAAAAAAAACATGCTTTTAAAAAATATCAAACTAAAAAGTTAACAATAATTTTAAAAAAAGCGTGAGGCGCTTTGTGTCATAATTTTTGTATATTAAGCGCCTCACGCTTTTTTTTTTTAATTATTGTTAACTTTTTAGTTTCAAGGGCCACCTCTAGGCCCAGGCGCCGGATGCGGTTCACCTCCCGTGACACCGAGGCCGTGGCTGTCAACGTCGCTTCCATGTGCGAGCTCCCCCGGGCAGTGACAAGCGTGTCGTCCGCATAACAAGTCAAGTCGGCGCCCGACGGGTGCTCGCCTCTCAGCACCCAGTCTTAGCCGATGTTCCACAGGAGCGGTCCCAAGACCGATCCCTGTGGAACACCGCACGACATTTGGTGCCGCCACCGTCACGTCTCCGATAGATGACGCATCTATCCTCCAGATAAGCCCCTACTATGAGGCGGAGGTAGGAAGACACCCGATGGTATTTCAGGGCCTCCCTAATACATATCCAGGGTATTGTGTTGAAGGCGTTGGAAATGTCTAAAGACACCGCCAACACCACCCCACCCCGGGACACCGTATCCTCCGCCAGGGCTCTCACGCGCATGATGGCGTCTATGGTGGAGCGCCCCCGACAAAAACTGAACTGGTTGTCGTCCAGGTTCGGCCCCTCTCCGCACAAGTGGCCGACGAGGCGATCTGCGATTATACGCTCAAAAAGTTTGCCCGCCTCGTCGAGCAGCACTATGGGCCGATACGCGAACGGCGAGTCCGAGGAGCGCTCCTTTCCACCAGCCAGGACCAGCTTTCACTCCTTCCACACACTGGGAAACTGACCCTGCTCGAAGCATGGCCGTGAAGAGCAGCGGTCACATATGCCGCAGGGCCGACAACCGTTGGGGTAAACGATTCCTCGAGTGGAGACCGCGTCTCGGCAAACGTAGCGTAGGACGCCCTTGGGCGAGATTGAGCGACGACATCAAATAGGTGGCTGGTAGTGGCTGGCGGAGAATTGCTCAGGATCGAGCTTGTTGGCGTGCCATGGAAGAGGCCTATGTCCAGCAGTGGACGAGCAGAGGCTGATGAAAATGATGATGATGAAGAAACACATTTCGTCCAGTTACTCGATCGGTGAAGGTCGTTCTATAGACGTACTAATACGTATATTACACTACAGGTTGTATGCGTGCTTTATGTTGCTGCAAAAGTTAAAGCACCATTCGGATATTTTTTTCTGTATGGGTTTGCGACTGACGTTGGCTACGGGAGACATTTGCTTCTTGGTAGCCGAATCGCCTACCTGCAACGGCTGCAACGCCCGCAGATGATATGACTGTTTCGACAGGCAAATCTTCAACCAGCGGAAACGCTCGTATTTTGAATATGGTTTAATTGAAAGCACATTAATTCATTTATTTCTTAATTCCCAGAATATTAAATCAGAGCCGTTATTTGAGGGACAGAGCAGTATGGAGGCAGACAACTACAGTGACGACGACGATTACATAGTACCTGAAAATAAATCAAATATTGATGTCAACACCACCACAGATCCTTTGGGCACTGTTCTGAACACTGATTTGGGTTTAGGTAGGTTGATGCAAGTTTTTATGTTACCCTGAGTATTCTCTTGCCCGTAATGACGATGGTGCGTGAAAACGGCGTGAGTGATACACTCGTGACATTTTCTCTTGAAAGAAGTCTATGGATGCCGAAATTCACTTCAGTGTTTGTCAAATCTGTTTTTTTCAGTAAATAAATTATTAATTTTCTGATATTGATATGCCTAATAAAAACTATTCTATTTCAGGTTCAATTCAACTAGAAGATAAAGAAGTTATAATATTAAAAATAGAATTATTGAAGTACAAATTGGAAACTGAGAAGGTGAGGTGTTTGATAAAATGCTTGCAAGCCCCGGTTCCTCACAAGCAAAAATAAACTAATGCAGGCCACACCCGTAGTATCTACCTACAAAAATAAGGAATTTCACTAACCTGTAGGTATACAGACCCGTGTCTGCAGAAAGTCCCGTGTATGTGTGCTATTTGTCGCCCTACTATGTATAAATAAATATGTATAATATATGATATAGATAAAATACTTGTAGGTATTCCCCGAACGGTCTGAAGATATCCTTCGCGTGGTAAAGGATGTTCAGCCCCCAATAATTTCACTAGACACCTACAGACGCCATTTTTAGGGTTCCGTACCTCAAAAGGAAAAAAACGGAGCCCTTATAGGATCACTTTGTTGTCCGTCTGTCTGTCTGTCAAGACCCTTTATCTCAAGAACGCGTTTACGTATCAAGCTGAAATACTCAGGTCTATTGTCCCTTTAAGCTGTGAAAATATCAAACTTCTAAGCCAAGCCAATCAAAAGATACAGCCGTTTATGTCGATATTTTCAACAAATTTTCGACACTCGCAACGGAATCAAACCTACAGGATACTTCTCGTAAACTCAGAATCTTGAAATTTGGCATGAAGTATTGTCATATAAAGCAAATATAGGAAAAATTGCGAAAATCACATTTTTTTAGTTATATAATAAAATAAAAATATTTTAATAAAATGAAACTTACTACCTTATTTCTCACGAACGAATAAAGGTATCAAATTGAGATTTATACCAAATACCTAGGTCTAAAGTCCCTTTAAGCAGTGAAAAAATCAAACTTCTAAGTTAACGCGATCAAAAGATACTACGTTTGTACGGCGGAACCCTCGGTGTGCGAGTCCGACTCGAACTTTGCCGGTTTTTTTTTCACCATTCGCGCCGCCAGTCGCGGACGCGCGCGCGCCTCTTGCATCTTCTCCTATAACAGCGCATCCCCTGCCGGCCGTCGATTTCACTTAGAATTTTCTCGTTTAGTACACAGTGACGTCGGTTCCCATGTTCACTATTATAATATATTTTAATTTACCTATTATAATTTTTTAACGGGTCTAAACTAATATTGATAAACATTAGTTTAGACCCGTTGCTTTACTTAATAAAAGTGCCTAACCTGGGTCATGGCGCGGCACTCCCACCATTAAAAAAGTACACCGTACAAGTTCTTTCTAAAAGTAAGTAGGAGTCCAAATCGATTGAGCGGTCTGTAAAAGTTTACGGTATTATAATAATAATAATAGCTTTATTAATTCCTTACACAGATAGATTTTCACATATTATTATATACAGTATATTAACTAACAGAGGGCGTTCCCGTTAACCCGAAATAGTTATAGCATACATACATGCTAAAAAAAAATATTTCCATTCGAAAACAAAATGTTTTAAAATTTTTTCCAATATGAAAATATTCAATAAAAATTTTAAATTGACATGTAAAAGAAACACACTGTACACGCGAACATGAAAGACGGCAACGTCGCAATTTATTTATACATGACGACTACTATTTTGATTTAAAATAGGTTTCAAATTTATTTCCAATTAGAATTTTTTTTTATTCGGATTTTTTATGCTTATTTTTCTATGCTGATATTTTTATTTTAATCTATTAATGATATATACCTATTAACGAGTTTAAGGGAACGCCCTCTGTTATTTAACATACTGTATAACTTTAGTTGTGTTAGTACTTATTTAAATTATAACCTAGTTTGTTAGTATTTCTTCTGCGCTAAGGACCGCTCTGGCGGTGAAAGCCATCCATTTCTCTCCACTTGTCTCTATCTCTTGCCAGTCTATTCCAAGTAACTCCAGCCGTGGCTGCTATGTCATCACTCCAACGTCTGACTGGCCTGCCCTTTCGCCTTTTTTTGTGTAAAGGGTACCAATTAGTGATAATTTTTGACCATATAGTTTACGGTATTAGACACTTTAAATTCTTAAACAAAAGATCACTGTACGGAGTAGTAGGTAACAATTGTATTGCATAGTAGTCTTATGAAACAATTTCACATGTCTTATATTTTTGGTTCATCATAATCAGCCCTAATGTTCTCAGTGTTGGGACACAGACCGATGAGAGGGAGTGAGCCGTAATCTACCACGCTGGCCTAGGTGGTAGATGTCACATGTCTTAGATATTTTTTTATTTTTGCATCTAGGACATGCTGGTTTCCTCGTGATGTTTTTCTTCACCGTTTTGAGAGCAGTGCGCCTGATGGGTTTCGAACCTACGACCTACAATTTGTAAGTCGCGGCCGATACCACAAGGTCATCGGTGCTCTCCATTTTTCTAACTATTTTTCGTTGATTACAGTTAAAAAGAAAAAGAATAGAAGATTTAATACAAGCTGATGCCGCAGAGCGTGAGACTAAATCTAGAGAAAATTCGCTAAAGCTTCGCACCGCCAGACTAGAAGCGATAGCCGCAGAGATGAAACTGCCCCCCTCGCACCCCGCGCTCGCCTACACCGCGGAGGAGGCGCGTGCGCAGCATTGCATTCACCAGTACCACGCCACTTGAAAATCTTGCTAGTGACCATTGTTAGTCATGCAGTTATTGAAAATTTATTTTTTTACAATAATACTTCTATGTGACTGCTGGCCTGGTATACGTAGTAATCATGCGGACCTGGCACATACCCGGTACAATTGCTGAGTAACTCGACTCGTATAAAAAAGCGAAGCCCTACGGCAACCACGTGATTCTGGACCAGTGCAGTAACATTTGAAGATGAAACAAGAAACGCGTGGTAAGGTCTCGCCGTGAGCCCTAACGCGGCGTGGAATCGCGTCTAATGTCTGCAAACACAAGTTAGCGTAGTGTACAGTAAGGGTCAAAAGTGGAGTACCACTTTTGACACTTATTGTTAGTGCAATAAAGTTCAAAACTGATAAGGCACATGAGAGTTTATATTGATAAGTTCAACCGCCGTATTTATTATAAGTTTTATGTCATTTAGAATTTTTGTCGAAAGTAAGTACTATTTAAAAAAATAATCTGAAGTATTTTGATAGATACAAGTCATGTGTTATAATGAGACAAGGAAACTTGTAACTTGTGGAGGAGGAATTATCACAAATAAAAGTTAATGTGGAATTAAAGTGTGTCGTTTTGTTTCATTACATAATACTTTTCCAAATTGTTTGACCCACGGCACCATCGTTCAACATTTCGATCGAAATCAAAATCAATTTTATTTGTGCATTAGGTACATTGTAGGTATGTTATGCCAAGAAACGTATAAAATATACATAGTTGTATCCAAAATACTTGAAAGTTTAATCGAGATCCTGTATATCCAAGATCTCCACTCCAATACTTCCTTTTACATTTTCTATTCGAAAAAAAAACAACCGACTTCCAAAAGAAACTAATTTCGGAAGTCGGTGTCTTTCATCATCATCTTAGCGTTTATCCCAGTTGCATCCACGGCTTTCGCGTTGGAGCCCGGGATCCGCTTTCTTGCTCAATTTCCTCCATTTCGCGCGATCTTTAGTATCCTATGGTGTGAGATTGTTGGCACGCATTTCATCTCTTACAACGTCAAGCCAGCACTTTTATGGTCTACCCCGCTTGTTCCGGCCCGGCGGAGGCGCCATGGCAAGACATTTGTGACCCACGTAACATTCCGGTTTTCGTAAGACGTGCTCGTACCGACGTAGGCGACCCTCCTGCATATATATTCGTTTTTGACAACTGGTTGCGTCACCACGCTTTTTTTACACAGTAGGACATGTCCACACATGCCATAGTCAATTCATTCGTAACTAAATTCCAATTTTCGTCTATAAAATCAGACAAGCGTAATCAACGCAAAAACACCATGTGTTCTATATTACTCTTCATATACAGAATGTATTTGGGCGTCTAAATCGACCGTTGGGTGATACATACCACATCAAAGCGCAACCAATAGCGGGAATGGCCACAACGATATGTCTGTCTGCGAACACTGGCCAGAACGTGACCCCATCATAACTACTTGCGACAATGCAACTGCAGCGACACTTCATAGTCCCACGTAACTATGTATAGGTACCTACAACGTTATTTTTTCTTAATACGAACCTGAATATATTTTGTTCACAATAAACAACTGAATCGATTCCAATCATTTTTGCACCATGTTATATTTTTCCCAATTTTATTTCAAAAATGTTGCAGTGTGGTTACCGAGCGCACAACACAGTTCACAGCAGATCATAGTGCCCTAGGGCCCCCGCCCCACCGCGCCCCTGCAAGCTCTGGCAGGCGAACGGCACGTTGACCATATTTTTGTTGGGACAACCAGGCAGCATAACAAGCCCATAATTTTGTGAGCTTTCATGATATCTTTTTGAAATTTTGTACATAGATTTTTTACCTAAAAATACTGGACATGTGTCTTGGGTTTCGCATATACAAAATAACGTTGTATATTATGATACTCGTATATTACTGTACAGACGACAGCACATGAAGCTACTACAATCTGTCAAATTTCTTTATTAGGTTCAATTTTATCCCCAAAGCATTAAGGCTCAAGGTTGAATAGTTTTTAGGTTCGAGTAGCTTGACCTGCTGTCGTCCATACATACGCTGTGCTGAAAAGGTAAGGGTCATGATTCATTGAAACAAAGTAATAGATACGAAAATTTTGTATATTTTACTTGATTGCGTTTTACAAGATGATTAAATTAATATTAAAATTATTAATATGCATTTGTACAATTTCATCTATACCTAACTAAACTACAACGTCTAAAATATATTACACATCGCTAATATACAACATGCTTTTTACATTGATACCGTATCTACTAGTGTCATATGTATAAAGTACAAAACGTAGGTACGTACATACAGTAACGCTATTGCGGTAAGTAGTTAAGTAATAAAAAGCCACGAATAGTATATAAAGGTGAGCTTTAAACGTAATTTAGTATAATTGAGCTGTTGAGTCAGTCCCGCTGGCTAATGAAAACATTCCCGTTAAAGTGCCTCCAGACAGAGTGAGGAATGCACTGCAAATAATTTATTGTTAGATGCCTCAGCCTAAGGCAAATGTTAAATCCGAGACACACATATACCTCATAATGTCTGGACGTACCTTCAGACTTGACTTCTTCACGAATGTTACAACATACTTTCCACAACATTCGTTCTCAACTTGAGCCATTTACAAGGAACATTCAAGGAATTAATTAGTCGTTAATAGTAAAAGAATATTGTCATGTTAAATTCATTTATGCGACGTTTTAGGTGTCCTTATTACGGCTAACATTAAACTCCCATGAGATAGGTAAATGCACCCATAGTTGTACACTTATGGTCCAATTTATTTATCTCAATAGTGCTATTAGAATGATCATAAAATGTAACACATTCATTAGTATTTTAGTTTTTTTCTATCGAGATTTACTGTCTAAACATTTAAACATGATTTTAGGCGCACAACTGTGTTAGCTTAGAATGCTTGGTGAAATAGCAAGAAAGCGATGAGACATCGCAACAGCGTTTCTTTAGCGTAGGTATATACGTATGAACACATACGATTATTTGTCACTTGTATTTTTCTGCATCCTCACACGAGTTTTGTAAAGTAACAAACACCACAAAAAGAGTCTTTAAAATTAAAACGTCTGTATACATCTCGACAGAAACAATGCCACACATTACAATTCACTAACTCGTTCTACATATAGTACTGATGCAAAATTGTATAAAATTGGACGGACAACTCAACTCACTACGGCAAAATGAGCATCCAGCAACTTTAATTTCGCCCTGCTAGGTTGCGATGAAACGCTTCACAAACAAAAAATTCTAGTAGCAGCCTTCGATTTATCGTTAAAGTATAAATACTAACATTTAAATAGAAACTGCGTTTTACTTTTCATCGTACCGGCAGTCTACGTCGATAGGCATCGTTTGGCCTACCTCGACTTCTTTGGTAATGCTAAACTCATAAGGGTTGCCACAGGGGCGTCCACTCGGCCCGAATTCGCTTCAAGGAAAAGCGGACGCTGGGCCTAGCGCATCTAAACATCCGCCCGGAGGCGAGGTGAGAATTACGACCGGCTAATAGAGGTGCTCTTATCACCTCGCCGGGGTAACTAGGGCTGCGAAGCGGAACAGCTTCCAGCCCGAAGTTTTCCGCCGCCCGTCGGAACGGGAAAGGCGTCTGGTCGGCATCGAGCCATACGAACGGTCTTCGTGTCCGTTCGCACAGTTTATATCTGTAGCGTGGCGCGCGACGAGTTTGGCGCGGCGAGGGGTGTGAGTGGCGTTAGGGGCGTTAGTGGTGCGGAACCGGATTCGTGCGGTACGGGCGTGGCAGGCTCGTGCGGCGCGTCAGGCGGCGCGGGTGGGTCGGCGGCGCGTACCAACACGCGACGCAACTCAGCTGCTCGCGCCGCCAGGTTGCGTGCCGCGTCCGCCATGCCGCCAACTGCGCTGGCGCAAGGGAACTGCTGCGCCGCCGCCTTTGTCTTCGCCACGGTCGCCGCCAGTGCATCCGATAGTGCGTCCGAACATCTCAGCGCTTGGGTCTTTAGTCCAGCGTGGCGGGCACTCCTATAGGAAAAATAAAAGAATTAGAAATGTGCCGAACCTGTATAATACACGACTGTATTGAGATGAGATCAAACTTTAAATCGAAATTGGTAAATCAAACTACAGGTCATCTGATCATTACCTGTGTACTGTGTCGCCGACGTGCACGATCCGATGCGCGCTGAGCACGACGAACTTGCCGTGAGCGAGGAATACGTCGGGCGGCTGGCCCATCTCGATTGTGCGCAGGAAGGCCTCCACGGCCGTGGCTAAATGCGCACCATATGTGGCGGCTTGCGCAGCGTAGAACGCTGCAAGTTGCCGGTCGTCAGCTGGCAGGCGTGTCGCCGCTGCTACTGCGCTCACCTGGACGAATTACAGTTTTGTTAGCAAATAATCATAATATCGAAGAGTTTTTGAGAAAGAGTGGTATCTGATAGCTTGTAATGTAACTTGTTTGTGATACCACGAACACTGTGGCACAATTCGCAGGAAATAATGAATCTTGAAGAAACAGTTACAGGATTCATGTCAGATGAGATTTGAGATCTCACCTGACATGAATCCTGTAACTAGACTGTAAACTGTACTGTGATAGAATTGAGTTCTATCAAAATTTTGAAGTCTTCATTGAAGTGACGACCTACGTAATATAACAGTTGTTCAAGTCTTACCTCGCCCGCATGATCGGCGTCTCTAACGAGAGCGTCGAAGGAAGCCCTGAGTTTGTCCGGCAGCGCAGCCCTTATCTCTGCGTTGCGCCGTCCCACCGCCGTGCGGGACTCCAGTCTTACGTAGTCGTACTCCTCTGTCCACTCATGTTCTGGCACTGGTACCGCAGGTGACCGTCTGAAATTTGTGATTTTCATTAGTTTTAGAAGGGAACAGACATCAAAAACTTCGTCTTTTTCTAAATGAATATTGTATCTACCTGAATAACAGCGACGCATTTCCGTTGATGAAGGAGGCAGCTCTCCTTACATCCTCAGTAAGGGAGCGCGCACATGACACTAGCTGGTCAAGTGCGTCTTCAGTCCCGTCTGTGGGCTCCCGATCCCGCTCCAGTCGTTCGGGCGCCCAGTCTCCTGCATCAAGCGCACTCGTCGCCTCGTGCGTTATGCGCTCAGCGTCCTTCAATGCCTTCACTAGAGGACGTAGCTTTACTGCGATACCTAGAAAGAGTACGTAATGAGTGAATAAGTTTTTTTTACCAAAAAATACCAGCCAAAATAGCATGATGCATAACTTCATAAGTCTTATGACCAAAATGCGTTGCCATGCATTTTGAAGTTCGAAAATATCTCATTTATCACATGACTCAGTAGGTAGGTAGGTAGTTAGCCAAATCATTTTCTTTTTATGTACATTATGGTTTGCCTCACAATGAACTTTGGTCTCAAAATCGAACCGACATGATGAATCCACAATTACTGCGAATCGAAGGTGATCGCAAAATTCTGATGCGGGGAGCATAATATATAGAATCGGTCGCTATGGCGATGCTAGGAGGGGGGAAGCCTTAAGATTCAGTGCACTATTGATGAGATGGAATATTCAAATGGTACCCTTACCTTTATCTTGTGCATCATGTGCGTTGGCGAGAGTGGCGTCGGCGAAGACTGCGAGGTCGTGCAGGGCCGCCCGAAGGCGCGCGCCCGCGACGCGCACGTCCAGCACACGAGCACGCAGCGCGCCGCGCCGCCGCCAGCCCGGCGACACGTACGACAATAGTCGGGACACCGCAGCCGATGCCTCCTCCTGAACCACAACAAACGTTTGTCTTCAAAACTTCCGTGTTTTAGGGTAAGATCCATCAAAGTTATATTGAATTGGACATCATCAATTTATCATGCATATAAGCAGACTGCTATTTGAAAAGCAGAGACCAGTTTTGCTTTGCCTTCATGAGATTCTTTGTCTAAATACGTCTGTAGCCTCAACTTTGTCTATTTACAATAAGGGTCAAAAGTGGAGTACCACTTTTGACACTTATTGTTAGTGCAATAAAGTTCAAAAATGGTAATGCACTTTTGACCCTAACATTAAATACTAAGAAATTATATCATACTGTCTACCAACCTGTAATCTATCAAGCGCTTCAAGCGCAGCATCACAGGGCAAGGGCAGCGCGCGCGACCTTGGCACATCATACGTGCTGGAGACGGAAGCAGCCGAATGAACCGAACTGCCGGAGTTTGCCGAAGCGCTGGAAGTTGCTGAGGCTAAAGAGCCGGTCCCACTACACGCTGAGTCAGCGCTGGCCGGCCGGGGGGCGCGCGGGGCGTCATACCAGTCGACCAAAGGTCGAGGACAGTCGTACATGCCAATGCGTTGCACAGGCATCGGTGCGCGAGGCACGTCGTAATGTGAACACTCTTCGATCTGATAGGAGAGAGAGAGTTTTAAGTTAGCACAAAAGTTGATGATGTGAATCGAATGGGAGTAGCAATAGGGATGTTTCCTGGGTAAAAAAATGATTCTATTTAGTCCGTCATTCAGATTATAGAAAAATATTGGATAAGTATATTTTGTTTTATCAAATCAATAAAAATTTACAAATATAAAAGGTATCAAAGTCCAGGAGTGATGGCTGGTGACGTCACTGGTCGCTAAAAAGTGTAGCGTGCAATGACGACACACGAGTTTTCAACGCGCTGTGTCGTCTTCATTTTTTGTTTATATGAAAAAAGAAAAAATACGTATCTAGTATTTTTTGGAAATCTGACTGACGGACTAATTAGTTTTTTTTATTCAAATACCCTATTGAGAGTGTGAACTTCATAGGTTTTGATTTTATACAATGACGCCGATTCTCTTGTTTACAAACTAAACTAATTTTAAGTTAAATGCATCTCTTTTTTTCATTTCGTTAAGAAAAGGATGGAAGATAACATTTTAGTTTAATCCTGTCAAATTAAGATACTTACTCCATAGACAGCTTAGACGCGATTATAAACATGGCGACTAAAATTGCGCCAGTTTACGTCAGGAGCGCACTAATTTGACAGGTCTAAACTGACGTTTTATCTTCTGTCCTTTTCTTAATGATATAGAAAGGAAAAGATGCAATGAACTTAAATTTAATTTAGTTTTTGGGGAAGGGTATCGGGGCTATTTTCTTCTTTAAAGCTTACTTTTGTAAAAGCAGGTGACTGTTGTGTAGGCATGGGTTGGTGAGCGACGGGTGCCGGCGCTCGTGTCCTCCGCCGCTGCATCGCACCACTGGCGTCGAACACGCCAGCAACTATCCTCAATCTGTTGCCGGGACATATTCCCTGGAAACAAAAAAAAACACGATTAAAGCTTACTGCAGTCTTAACTCTGGCGAAAAACCAGCTCAAAGATATTCAAACAGTGAATTCATACGATAACATCGGTTATCCCTTCTAAGTCTACGTGATGTTTACACCCATCATCTACGCAAACAAACATCATCAAAGTTCGTTTTTCCCTGAAAATTACGCTATATTACAGTGTAATAAACCTTAGAAAACAATATTGTTAATATCAACTTTGACCGTGACGCTGTTGAAGTCAAATGTGGACTTGAGTCACCCATTGAGATAACGTACACGTAGGTAGGTACCTACGTTCAGGAAATAATAAGCATAATACTCATTATTATATCGTACAAACTTATGAATGGGGAGTCATCGGTGTTAAGTATTTTGAACATTATCATCACAATTAGCATAAGATACTTGACACATCTCAACAAAAAACTCTAAGAGTCTAATTGCATTGTTGATTTGAACTTGTCACACCTATTCTAAGTGACCCTCCATCGCATCTATGGATGGACCACCATTCTTTCTTAAACCCGTTAAAATCGTGACTTGCTCATTGTCACTTTACTCTGTTATGTCAGAACAGAACGTTTGTCCCTTCATCATTTCGTTTGTCTCCTCATTGGGTTCTGCGTGGTAATTGTTTTATACACTATCAGTAGCAATGGGTTGATAAATACTTTGTTTACAATTAGGTTGCTGGTTAACAGAATCAAAGTCAAGCTAGCTAGCTATAGAGAAATTCCGAACTGTTTCATAGGTACAAAATTTTTCCACTTTTAACTACCTTACTCTGGCAGTTAGTACCTATAAGCAGAACAGAAACGCTTCTAATTCCAACTTATGCTCAATATGGCCCGATGACGAAGAGAATTAAATTGAAGATTCAACGTTGGACAATAGTGCTGTAATTTACATGATTGTGAACCGATTATTGTTTATTTACCTGTCTTCCTCTAAGCGAGCAAAGCCACCAGCCCTCGCTGCCGCCCGTGTTTTGCTCCAGCACGGTAAGCAGGTCGCCGCGACGAAACGCCAGCTCGTCCGGCGACTCTGCTATGTTGTCGTATAATGCACGCGCCATACACTGCAACAAGAAAACCTTTGTTATAACAACAATTATGAAGAAGACCACGGCAAGGTAGCGTAAAGGGAAAACAACTGATCAGTGCGCCAATCATGCCGTTCAACCATGGTTTATTACTATATGCGACATTTTGGTGATTCAAATAAGAAGTCTATGGGAAACAGTTCATTTTTATAGATCACAAATGTTGGAGATGATGACGGCATTCAATAGATTAGTGACATCATCACAATTGTAATTAAATGAAGAGAAATATTGATACATCTGTTCATTGACACGAAAAATCAACACAAACAAGTTCTTGCCAAATAAGGCCAGCTGATACTGCTGTAGATTATGACGATTCGCAAACAGCGGAAAACGGAAAATGGTGGAAAGAAAATCAAGAGAGATCCACCATTATAACGTCATTTTGACTTGCTAACAGGCTTTCTAACGACTTTGGATAAGTAATATTACAAGGTTCAAAAGTTAATAATGCTTTATAGGTATCCTCAACTTTTATACCACATTTTCCGAGAAAGCTTCCTAATTATAACTTTGAAGTTCATTTTTATAAAGTGTCCGCAACACATTTTCCCTAATTTTGTTGTCTAGTTAATATTAAAAGGATTTACTGTGCTCCCATAAACTTTTGGGTTTACCTTAGGTGCAATACATTTATTATATCATACTTTACAGCGGTACTTATTAAAGTTCTTATTTATGTAAAACTGCAAAAAGAATGAAGTATTTTGATAGGTAAGCCCATTTTTTAATATAGCAATGAAATAAAAGTAGAAACTTTTTACAAGCTTTCATTTAGCTTACAACGTACCTAGACAAGTATGTTCGGGTGATATCTTGGAACTGAATGAAGTAGGAATCTTTAACCAATTGAGTCAAAATATTGTCTCCTTTATGGTACTTCTTTATAACAACTTTACTTTTTCCCGCACACTCCTTATTGTGTTTGTTTGGATTCTTTTGACGCCTCTAAAATTGTGTAATTCAAAAAACTGTTTTCGGTAGTAGGACCTAGAGAAGGTATAAGCCCCGCACGATGATATTGCGATGGAACCTTGTCACAATAACAGCGTTGTGACGTCATCTGTCACACAAAAGGACAGCTAGCAAAAAAATGTTAAATGCAAAATTAATATTAGGGTTAAGGGTTTATTTGTATTTAATAATTTTATTACACTCTTTATAAAGAGTGTATGTATAAATTAATATTAGGTTTAAGGGTTTATTTGTATTTTATAATTTTATTACACTCTTTATAAAGGGTGTATGTATAATAAAATTAATATTAATTTTGCATTTAACATTCTTTCTTAGGTATACCTACTCACCCATATTCTGACAAATAAACTTTCATTATTAAAAATTTCAAGGAATAATTTTTGTAGACGTAAGAAAAATATACTTATTCGTATATCTTTCTTACATGTATACTATGTTTTTCTAATTACATTTCTGTTAATTTGCGAGCGGGAATTGAACCAGAGTCCACTGTGTAGTAGTCATGTTTCAATTACTACCTAAATCTATCAGCTTATAAATAAAACCAGGATAATATGTAAAAAAATGTATATAGTCTTCCGAATCATAACTGCTTTCTGTGTCTGTCGTTTCCGATTCACTGTCGTCGCCGTTTTATGAGAAATAACTCGTCAATTATTCGATCTTTATTCCAATAGGTATTCCTCTTCAAGCCGTTTAACATGATTGACTTCCTTTCGCCAGTCATCTGGAGTTATTGACGCCAATGACTCCAACGTCAGAGCTTCAATGCGACTTTCCAACTGCTCCACATTCTTTTCTGACACCCTCATCTTTACCAGGTTCCAGATGTACTCAATGGGGTTGAGGTCGCAGTTGTAAGGTGGTAATCTAACGACTTCATGGCCATTGCCAGCTAATAAATTGTCAATTTTATAATTTTTCGGCGGTCTGTGCCGTTTAATTAATAAATACAGTTCAGGTTTTGTACTGTCGTTAGGAAAGTCTCAACAATCAACTGTTTTTTATTGTTCATACTTGGTGGCCTATTCTCATCCCTACTGTGATAAGGGGCGTGGTCCATCACAATTTTGGAGTTGCGTGGTATGTTGGGTACTATTTTTTCTGTAAGCCACTTGGTGAAATTCTCAGCATTCATTTCATCATAGTAATCTCCTGTTTTGGTGTCTGCTTTAAACATTAAAAGGGCATTGTCAACAAAACCGCTTTAACTTCCCGCGTGAACTATTATCCATCGGCGGCCGGGGCTGTCGTTCCGTCTCACATCGATTGCTGTTTGCCAACATTTTTCTATCGTTAGTGTGCATGTATCCACGTTTCGTCGAGATAAATAACGGGTCTTTTGTTATTACCAAGCGAGTCATTTTCTTTCATACGTCGTAGGTAAATATTTAGCCCTCCACGCTTGTATTTGGGGTCTTTGAATTAGGGCCAGTTTTTTTTGGTAGCATCGTTTAAATTGGTAGCCTAAATCACATTTAATTATTTTTCTTAATGTAGTTTCACTACCAGTATAATTAAGGTCTACTTTTGAAGCCGCCAAGATTTTGCGCATTGTTGGTATTTCTCTCCTCACCGTACACATTGAATCTATAATATTTCTTAAAGCTGTTAAGGAAAACCCGTCGAAATATTTCTTCTTTTGTCTTTTTCCTTTAGTAGGAGTTCTCATTTTGCTGCCACTGGCTGTTGCTGACTCATGCTCTCGTCTCAATTTCGTCACAGTATTTTTTGCAACGCCTGTGGCACATGCCACACACTCCGTGACTTTGATAGAATTTTGCAAAATATTTTTAATAACTGTAAGCAGTTGCTTCGGTATTAAAATGTCCGAAGCACTTTTTAAAGCACGGTTTATACTTTCAAGAACTAACTTACAATCCTCTTTCTCTTTAACAAAATAATTGTCCACTTTAATTATAATTTCACGAGCACGACTATTAATTAATTTCTTACTCATTTTAACGAGTAACAGTTAACAAAACTAAACATCAAAACTCAAGAACAACAATAAAACAGGGTAACAAAAACAAAAAGCTAACAAAAATATTCGATGTGCGTAAGTGGGTAAGCGCGGACTGAACTTGCGAACGGTACCGACGGTGCGAGCTCGACTACGTCACCAAGATGGCCGCCAATCGCAATATCATCGTGCGGGGCTTATACTTACTGGATCCCATATTTTGTTACTTTGCCACATTAATAATAATAGATAAAAAATCATGGCTAATGCATATTGACTTCATACTGCGACATTCACTGTATCGTCTTTAGCAAATGGACTTTATATTTATACCGATAAATTAACACTATCTGATGTATTATCTACCTACGCGTAACAGAAGTTTCTACACAACGAAACCATTACTGACATATTGCAAACTATTAATAGTCAATCAATCATAAATTAGACACTTCAACAAAACAGAAACAGCAGCAGCCAGTCCCCATAATTTTCATATTAAGCTTCGACACCCGCCCACGTTGCGTTTGGGCGCATATGTTGCGTCTGCGCAGCTGCAGCGGAACGGGCGCGTCCTAAATCAGTCGATAATGACGGATCGCATTGTGCAATGAGAGATTGTGAACGACGAATGTTGAGGCAGGCCATGTCCGTTTCCGATCAACGCCATCATTTATGCAACCGATAAGAGGGGATGACAATGAGTCTGCGAAGTTTTTGTCATGTTAATTTGTGGGGTAATTTAAGAATTTATCTGTTTATTAGAAGACCAGAATTGTTTGTCAGTAAAAGACGGGGCACGTCCGAGATCTTTTTTTAATTTTTCAAATACCTATTTTGATTATTAATAATTAAAAGGGAAAAGAATACATAATTATTTACCGTATTTGTCCAAATGGCAGTAATCTTTCTAACTTCAATATATCTTCTGCATTTACACATCTTGAATATTTTATTCAAAACACTTCACTTATAAAACAATTCAATTCAGTCGAGTAAGTAGGTACTACAAAAGCTTGCGTGTACTCGTAATAGAACCAATTGCACATGTACTCGCTCCGATGAGTCCAGACGTAATGATCGAAATCGCAGCCTTTGAAAACAAGTTAATTATAAATGTATTTGTATTGAATTTATTGGAACCGGTCGTATGTACCATGCGTCTGAGTCAAATGGCTACGTCATATCTACTTGCGCACAGCTCGATGCATTGAACCTCAAAATAAATTGTTTCTAATGACATTTGCAATTTAAGTTTCGAACTTCCCTAATTTTCCATAAACAATTCGGGTTGGAAATATATATTATGACTATGCATTTAAAAACAAATACAAGGGAAGGGTTTTCAAGTTTGGCTTTTTTGAATTAGGTAGGTACCCACTTTCCTTAGACATCTCTATCTACGAAGGTGCAATGCTTAGATATCGCCTTCAGGTTGTGGTCAGACGGCAGTCGCTTCACGGAAAATATCGAAGTTTAGCCAAAATCAGCAGTTAGACTGCTAAATAGTTTCTAATGACATTTGTAATTTTAGTTTCGAACTTCCTTAATGTATCCTTAATTTTCCATAAACAATTCGGAATGGAAATACAGATTATGATTATGCATTTAAAAACAAATACAAGGGAAGGGTTGTCAAGTTCGGCTTGTTTGAATTAGGTAGGTACCCACTTTCCTTAGATATTCTATCTACGAAGGTGCAATGCTTAGATATCGCCTTTAGGTTGTGGAGGTCAGACGGCAGTCGCTTCACGGAAAATATCGAAGTTTAGCCAAAATCAGCAGTTAGCCTGGTAAAGTGGACCCCAGACTCCAAAGCTGAAAATGCTTCAGATGCGACTGGGATTAACGCTGAGATGATGATGAGCTCTATTTAGAAAGGTGGATGGTTGTTGAGTTTATGAAACCCATTACTTTTTCTAATATTTATCAGAGTTACCCATTTACCTAACAACAAATACATTAGAAAGTGTATACTTAGCTTTACACATGCGCCTACAGGCATAGATCACACAGTTACAATTAAGTAGATATTGATAAAACCGGCTAGACACACTTGTGATAAATTAATAGTACATACTTACATAAATTAACTGTCTCTGTCTCTTACCCGACTGAAGTTATACTGTCCTAAGACTGCACGGTTAGCGCAGTGGGTTCGATTCCCGCACGGAACAAATATTTGTATGACCTACAAGTAGTTGTTCCGGGTCTGGTTGTTTATGTATGTGAGTGTATATGTTTGTAACCGCACCCACGATACAGGAGAAATTCCCAGTGCGGGGCAATGTTTTAAAAAAAATGGTTCATACAAATAAGTGATCCAGTTTTTCCCAGTTTTCCAATTTCACGGAAAGCTTTTCCAGTTTTTATGTCCCTAAAAATATTTTGAAGTAACCAAAACGACTGAGCTGTTTTTAATTGATGCGCTTACCAATGACCAGCTCTTAATTTATATTTAGATATAGGTAGATATAGACAATATTAGTCACATAAATGACCTATCACCTTCTTCAGTTCAACATTTTATCTTCTGTCCTTTTCTTAATGAAATTGAAAGAAAAATATGCACTTAACTTAAATTTAATTTAGCTTCTGAACAAGAGAATCGGGGCCATTAACTAAGTAATGTATCAAAGTAAATCTTCATTAAAGTTATCAAAATAACCCCTTATTCATTAACGCTGCTCAAAGTTAACTAGTGATTACCGATTCCTTAACCATATATTTTTAACCTTTTAACGTCACTCAGCTTTAATCATCCTTTATGAATAAACACCATAGTGTTTAAGGGGTTTATTCATAAACGATGATTAAAGTTAAGTGATGTGCAAACGTCTAAAATGTATGTTTAAACAATCGCCAATCACTAGTTAACTTTAAGCAGCGTTTATGAATAAGGGGGATAGTCTTCAGTAATTACATTAAGCCTTCACTTAGTTTAACGGAACAACTAGCGTAAGAACATTGTATAAGCAGCGAATTATGACGTAAAATCTACCTAAACTTTAAACTTTGTACGGTACATAGGACATTCTCTTAACTGCTTTATTAACATTTCTTCACCACACTGGAAAATGACCACAAATAAATGACAGTATCGCACACATTCACAACACGCTGCGCGTTTAAAGTTCAAAGTATTGGCGATTAATGATTCTACGTTGATCTCATAATTATTTCCAATAGAAATAACTTAGGTATAACCCGATAATTTATTATCGATAAACAATATTCCTTTGATCTTTAAAACTAGCGGCCGCCAGCGACTTCGTTCACGTGGAGTTAGTTATGCTCCTATTGGTCGCAGCGTAATGTTATATAACCTAAAGTCTTCCTGGATTATTGGGCTATCCAACGCAAAAAGATTTTTTAAATCGGACCAGCAGTTCCTGAGATTAGCGCGTTCAAACAAACAAACAAACTCTTCAGCTTTATATGTATATTAGTATAGATTTGCTTAAAGTTTAATATCGATTGGTGACTGCATACATTTTTATAGAAGCCCTTAGAACACCCAAATCTTAAACAGAGGCTTCTCAAGAAGCCAGGAGATAGAGTAAGCTTTTGGAGGGAATAACCATCGTAACCCGTAACATAGAACATAATGTCTTTACATACTGTAACTACTTAAATCTTGTAGTCTATCGGCTTAACAATCGCTGGTAAATAATAATAACAATAATCTTTATTACACAAATATTGATACAAAAATATAAGTGGGAAGTCCCTGACTCCTGCTCCTGTGCTGAGTGATATACCTACCCTCTATATTTGGTCCATGGATATACCTGTGTTACAAAAGCCAGTGTCCTCTCCCAATAGGAGATTTATTGGTTAAATGCCTCTTTTTATTTTGCATTTAGGTACTTAGATCAAATTACTACCTTATAAATAGCTACCTACTAATAGTGGCAAGTAGGTAAGTGTTATGATTTTAATCAATTCCTTTAGAAACTTAAAGTCCATAGCGAAGTTATTTATTCTATGCTAAAAGCTAGCGAAAGCTTTCAACTTCTTAAGTGCTCTATCCAACCAATGTCAACCGACCAGCGTTTAAATGGATAGAAATTAAAATTAATAGAAGCGAGTACTTTCTCTGAGCTTTTCGTTATTTACCGCCATCATTAATCGATAAGTTGACAAAGATGCTGAGGAACCGGATGTACCTATGTGAATCATTCGATTGGATTCGCAGAATTTCTTGACGGTTACGCGCGGCGCCAATCGTAGGTATTGTAGGTATAGGTACCGCACGTAACCCGTGAGTGCCGAGTGTGCCAACGAGGTCGATGAGGTCATTGGCTTGACCTTTTAATACATGGATCCTATGCCAATCAAGGAGACTTCTCTCGAATATTGTTTTTCCTTATTGTTTACCGTCTAGACAGGTAACGGGAACGTAATGGATCGACGAAATATTTTTCGAATTGACGACTTTATTCTAATGCCAATGATCTGACTACTCCACTATCTAATCTCTAAATAAACCAATAAAATTTTAATCTATTATTACTTTTTAAAAAATCCGGAGATTGTTATACTGTTTAGTGTTCTCAATACAATTTAAAATAAGTTGAGTAATCACTTAATCAGTTTTAAAAACGCTTGATTAGCGGTTAGCGCCGTCATATAGACCGTACCTAGCCTGTTTTTTTTTTTTATTTTAAAATTAGAATAGTAATGATAATTTCTAATCCAGCCAATAAATGAACCTACCTTCTTTGAAAGCGTTTCAAACATACAAAAACAGGTAGGTACTTATGTATTTATTATTTAATAATGTGGTTTCTGTTAGGTACCTATAACCTATCACATCCAATTAAAAGAAACATAAATAATAATTTGTATGACAAAATGCCAAAAATAAACTGGCTCACTGATCACATTTAAGACGAAATCGATCCGCAAGTAAGAGTTATTAATATACATTAGCAACTGAACAAACTGTCCTGTAACAAAACCACTCGTCGACCGCAAGATGACAAGGTACTCGCCAAATAAATATGTTGTTATTGTTTACGAGTAGGTATTCCATCAATGAATAAAATAAATTGGAATAAACCAAGTTCTGCTTAATGAAATGCAATTAGTCCTCAACTAATTTATTTGAATGAATCACGAATCTTCTATGAATATTTTCTTTGAAAAGGTCACTTATACAGAACTATAAAAATAATAAAACTTGGTATATTTTTTTAAATAGGTATATTGGTACGTACCTATCTATTGTTTATCCCACATTCTTAGCAAGGTGAAGACTTGGAGGCGAGAGTTTCCTTCCCGAATAGTCGTTTCTGTGTGCTATGTAACGGTCACGTGCGACTTATATTGCCAAATTAACCGAATGGATGGTCCTTTCGCTCTAGTAGACCTCGCCATGTGATAGTGTGTCGAAAATCAATGAGGACCGGCAGCGGACTGAATGGTAGGGCGGCGACCTACGAAGGTCGCACTCCCGTAGTACGCGAAGGGACAGTACGCATGCGCGAGGCTTGCTAAAAAAATGCAATTTTGTAGCGTTCGTTTTAGTTTATTCTATTTTTAAATTTAGTTAGTGCTCTTTTTGCAATGCAAAGGTTCTGTAAAATAAGGTTTGTGTAATAAAAAAAAGACTGCTCGCCATGTTTATAATCGCGTCTAAACTTTCTATGGAGTATCTTAATTTGACAGGATTAAACTAAAGGTTAATTTAATTCTATAAAAAGATGCACATAACTTAAAATTAGTTTAAGAAGTTTATTTTCAGCAATAAGATCGTTCTAAAAGCAATTTCCAACTACAGCAGTATAAGATGGTTATCACAGCAAAATATAGGTATCAGGAAGCAGCTAAGTTAAAATTATCTTGAAACAAAGTGAGTGTTAAGCGCGGGATATTATAGTGGGCGCCAGACGCCTCGCGATTCGAATCTAGACGATCATTATATTATTTTAATTAAGAAAATCATGGGGTGTAGGTACTACCCGGTAGTGGTTTATGTAGATAAACAATCAGTCTTGCAGAGGGAAGGTGTAAATATATCAAACATAATATACGTAAAATGTCCTATTGGACATAATAATGTCCAATAGGACATTCTACTGAATATGAAATCATTTCTAATTATTACTCACAAAAGCTAGAAGCTGTTATTGAACTTGCCTTAATGTTATATAATAATATCGGTTAAATGTTGCAAGCTGAGTTAAAACCTCTCTTATTAATTTATTAGCTTTGTTATGACAGGTCTAATAAATAGTGGTAATTATTAATAAATTCTACATTATTGTTTTTGACTTTCCTACCCAAGGAAAGTTTTAAAAGTATCTGTTGTTGTGTTTGTTTGTTAAACTCGCCAGTTATGTTTATTTCGATTTTAGACTCGCTAGTTTAGTAGTAGGTAGGTATATGTAATTTACCTGTATCTCGTTGAAGTTTCGCAATATTAAAAAAACCTTTTTTTTTTTGTTGGGATCGTAAATCGTCAAATGACTCTGGGCAGAGCGGAAGGGCGTGTTAGACTTTTACTGACTAAAACCCACCCGTGTTTCTTCACTTGCCTGTGCGACGGCCGGGGCCACGGTTTCTTGTTTAACCAACCCGCAACCCTGACCCAATATTAAAAAAAAAATATATTAAAAAAAAACCTTGCGTCATGTTTACTGCATATCTTCTTCTTCAGCCTATAGAGGCCCACTGCTGAAAGCCTCCCCCAAGGATTTCATTACATTGGGGGGTTTGCCATAATCCCCACGCTTGGCAGGCGGGTTGGGGATCGCAGTAATTTGATATTCCACAGGAGAAGCGCTTCCCAGGTGAGAGTTCCCTTAGTCGCCTCTTACGACACCCACGGGAGGATATGGGATGGTACTATACTAAGCTCGGTACCACACGGGTCATACCTACTGCATATACTTAAACGTATTTTCTTTCATTCTACATTCTGCCTGCTGGGTGTTGTGGGGCAGCCTGGCAGAAGCCTCCGTTCAGCAGAGGACTTCAATAGGTGGAGTTTATATTTATAAGCGTACCCACACTCCACTGTAGTTAACGCTAACATAAACGTACCTACCAATTAACAACGTATCAAAAATTCAAAATGGCAGGTCAATCAATTATTCCTTAAACTTTTAACTGTAGCAACGATAAAGTTACACATCCGACAGGAAAAATTACAAATATTGGAACACGTTTCTGAGGAAAAGTTTCTCCTCGTGGCTGCCAAGATTTTACGAAGGTATCAACGACTGAGACGCTTTTTTAGCAGTAGGAAAATAAAAGCGTTTTGTTTTCTCTATACTTGAGTGATATATTTCTTGCATAAGTATAGGTCCGCTTAACTTTAGTAAAAAAGCAAATTATGATCTGTATACTAAGAATACCACAGAACAAATTATGCGTTTAAAAAAAAATTATCTGTAGAACTAGGTAGCGGTCTGATTACCGAAAATGCATTTGATAGCCCAATTTTTGAGGAAGCATATATTATAGGCCAATCAATATGACCCTTAGGAGCCGGGCAAATAGAAAGCTGGAACAATAGTATAAGTATATTGTGCTAAAACGAAGAAATAGCGCGGGTGGGAGATGGGATGCAGCGGGCTAGATCAAATTAATATTACGAAAATAAATTCGCGAGCCAAAGTCAGTATCCACATAAGTACATGTGTTAATAGGTTCGCAAGAAATAGAGTGGATCACAATCTAAGGCACTAGCACAGATAGACGCGTTTATTTTCGACTGTTTATGTGGCTGCCGCGACATCCTTTTAGAATCCGTCAGGATAATCGTATCAGATAAATAGTTAAGTGTATGCAAAGTGCCGACAAGTTTTTTAGTTTTACTCTTACAAGGTTTAGACCTACTTCATAGTCCTACGGTACGTAGATAAATCTTTTATGCCTGCACGTCCTACATCTGAAAATAAAGTGCTCCTTGGACTGTGTAGAGTTGCATTAAGAAAGTTTATTCTCCTGCAGCGGGCGTGTGGTTGGTGAGTTTTGAAGAACAAAAGCGTTTTTTCGCTTCCATCTTTGGAAAAATCGCGCGTCCTCGCGTCGCCGAATCCGTCTAATTCGCCCGCAATTTCCTACGAGGTCTATTAATAAATATCTATTGACTAGAGTTGCCCTTTCAATGCAGTGATATTTAACGTAATACGGCGCTCAACACTGCCTCGCTACAGAGGCTCAGTCAACGACCTATCCCAAGAGATAAAACATCCCACGCATCACGATCACTATCCGAAACTATGATGATATTATAACTATCATGGCGCTTTAAAATCACATCTATTACGTGCATGGCAATCATTATGCCTATTAGTTGAGTACTTAACTGTTTACTGACTCAGTAACTTGAATTCGTTGAAATACTAATATGAGTAGCAATTAAGAAACATGTGAGGTATGCGTGTGAACTGTGCACAGCAACGTAGGTGTGTCTGGTGTAAATGGTGTTACGGGACACAAATAGGCCAGTGTTGATATTCCCAGGAATACGTCATTTGACATGATATGTGACGCGCCAGACACTGGTCAATATTGTTCGATGTTCGGAAACATCGCACGACTGTATTACACCGGTGTTGCCATAGATAACACATTATACAATACACAAACAAGATCTTGTTGTTCTGTTGAAACAAGAAGTATCACTGTTTTGTTATTTTTTTGGGTTCCCATCGGAAAGCCGACGTTTAAATGTTTATCTTGGCTTATAAAAGGATAATTTCACTTACCTATGGCATGGTGAGATAAGTAGTTACTAATGAAAGGACAAACAAGAATGAGGCACTTGTAGAAGTTTGTAGATTATGTAGTTTGTTTGGATTAATTCTAAGAATAAAAACTTGTTATTGTAAACGGTCGGTATTTAGACACTTGTGAGACAATGAGTTTACAAACAAGCACCGTAGGTCGTTGATTATTATGATTTCCCGTCTAAAACCTAAGGTCCTAACTAAATTCATTTATGTATAAGTTTATTGAATCAAAAACAAACACTAAATGGATTGACGTAATAACTTTCACGTCATCAAGCTGTTGAAAAAGATTACCTTTTCAATTTTCAATACGCAGCCTCATATTCATTACGATAATGATTATTTTTATGACGTAGACGTGAGTGTCCAAATTGGTTAAATTTATTTTATTCGAGTTTTATAGGGTCTGACAACAAATTGAAACCATAAAATGAACCTAGTTATGATGAAAAAGTGACGTTAAAAATGTAAATTAGAAAATGTTATTCAAGTGGGGAATTGAATAACATCACCGCATCAACAAGACGAACATCGCAACCAAGTCCAAGGGGGCGAATTGAAAAGATCTCCCTCCGAAGTCCCGCCGAGAGGGCGAGGGGCGACGAAGGGACGAGTGATGCAATTTTGCAATGCATTTTATAGATATGCAGACGCCAGAGAATAGAAGCGATTTTTTCCTCTCTTTAACCACGGTAACAATTCCTTAGGGGTTCGTCGACTTTTTGTGCAAGAAACGTTACGTTCACAATGGCGATTTGATCGCAGAATTCTCCGCGAAGATGGCTTCCTGGGCTTTTAAATCATGCCCGCTGTTTTATTCACTGGAAAATGATTGTAAACTTTTAATCGCGTCCCCATTTCTGTCCCAATTAAGCATCTGTTGGACAGAAACGTCGTATGGCACCAGTGAACGTCAGACACTTGTAGCTTGTGTCACGACGTAGATTTGGCAGTCACCCAAACGAAACCTTGTAGCAAGTCGCACAGACATACGCGGGACGGACCGGGGCCCAACTATATGCGACGACGTGCTCCGTATATTAACGCGTGCTTTGGTGAAAATATTACAATCATATAGATAAGGTTCCAAAATGGTGCCTGTAAGTAATTTATAAACTTTGCACTGCATTCGAGGTGTGGCTTTTGCACAAAAGGAAAGTAGTCCCGGAGGAGGAGGACGAGGAAAGGTCTTTTTATATCTATCTATAGGTACTAATATGTAAAGCTGAAGAGTTTGTTGGTTTTTTGAAGTTTGAACGCGCTAATCTCAGGAACTACCGGCCCGATTTGTACCATTATTTTTAATTTATTTCACATCGTAATAGCTACTCGTACTGTACGCACTCCTTCTTATTCCAATATCAGATTCAGATTTCGTGATCATTCTAACACCATCAAATGAATTCCCGTTTCCGAAAGGCATAACGTTTGACTTTCATAAATATTAGATACCTGCCTTTACATCGCGTAGGTAATTATCAAGTAAATGGAAACCAGATACCTCAGTGTAACTCTTCAAGCTTCAATAGGTGTTAATTAGTCTTCTAATTTGCAGCAAGCCTTTCGTGTAATAGCTCTGATATTTTGTCCCAGCTCATTTGTGAATCGTGATGGTCGGGATTTCCTATTAAATTAGTGTAACGAGTCAACATCGTAACTCGAATCGAACAGTGTCTGTCGTGGCAATCCGAGCCCTCGTGCCGACTTCAAACAATTTTGTTTCATGCACAGTTGTGCCCTCGTCTCGAGAGCACTGCCTCTGATTAAACTCAGCCTGCACAGTCGCGTACGGGTTTTGCTTTATTTGCTAACTGTTTCATTAAAATCCTCGAAGTAACTTCAAACATCTGCTGGAATATTTTCGCGACAATCATCTGGTACGTGTTTCAGTCGAGCATTGCTTTATTTTTCATAACTGTGCTTGGAAATATTGTACTGTTTATTTCCGTTCTTTAAGCTTTGCCATTAATACGCAAGTTTGTATATATTTTCGGACGTAAGTAGATAAGTAGCTGTAGTACTAAGTTATACGAGATATGGATGTAAACTCTCGTTTTCCTCATCTTTGCGATAATCATAACCACATGTTATACTGTTGTTTGTTATCAAAGTTTAATCTAGATTAATGTGACATAAGGCATAAATTTGGCGTTAACATTTCAGCCACCAATTTGGCATTATACATTAGATTATTAAATACAAATAAGAACCAGCGTTTCTCAAACATAAACAGCTCACATTCACTATTTATTGTATGTTTTATGCCATCAGTCAGGCAGTCAGTTAACGGGAAAGTTAATGATTATAACATTAACGTCTCCACTAACTAAAGAAACTTTATAACCCGGGTTATACTACTAGAAATGCGTTTTGCGATCAAGTTTAGAAAGTTGGCAATAATTTATTACTTCAAAACAAAATAGCTCGTTAACAAGTTCAATATATCACTATCGAGTCGTAAAAAGTACTTGTTCGTTATTTTATTTAATTCAAACAGATCCGGTAATATAAAACGAGAGTACAGTAAATCAAAACAGTGACTTATTCAAAATCTGTTTAGGTTGGTATCCTCTTGCTTAACTGTAAATACAATATAGTAAACCTCTCAGAGGTATAAACGTATTCCTTTTACTAGTGACTCATACTGGCTTGAAAAAGCACTCCCCGGCAAATAATTACAAGCGCGCCCATGCGACCACCGCAAGATAAATTAATGGAAACCAATAAACAGGTTCGCAAACTGGTACTAATCAGTGAGGGAAGTGATTGCAACTAATCTCGGAACAAAGCGGTACCCTGTTGTGTGGGCCCACTTAGTGAGAACTAACATTGAAAAGTTTGGCGAGCGCTGTCCGTAGACGCGCACGACACGACTCTCCAGAGATAAAACTAGACGTCTCTACATTATACATTACAGTGCAGGACCACTGAAATAGTAATATTTACTTTTAGCAAATTCATCCATATTTAATGTGATCTACGTAATGCAATCCGTCCAGATTCGTTTATTTTTTTACAATGTCTAGGAATTACTACACCAATCATCGATTTAAAAAGTAGTAATAGTCAATGACACCAGTGATTTTATTCTTAATTTTCTATTTTTGTTTTATGTATTTGTGTAGTCCACACAGTATACAGTTTGATTCCTATTTCTCAAGAAAAACTCTACCTTCTTTACATTCAGGCACTCTTAATTATTTACTAAAAGAATTGAAATGGAGATGACGCTTTCAACTGTCTGAATTGCAGATAATTACCTAAGTAAAACAAATCTTCATTTAAATTATTCTCAAAGGACTCTCTTCTTCTCTGTGGTTAAAAGTAATGAATTAAACATTTTATTCAAATGAGGTATTATTCTTTTACGATAGAAGTATTATAATGTCAAAAGCTTGAACACTCGGACAGCTGTTCCAAACTTATAGAAGCCGTGTCGCGCATAACTCCCCCGCGACCCGTCTCCCGGTGGGATGAAAGTCCACACCACCCTCCGCGTTTTTTCTACCCGAACGACCGAAGTGGAGTACTCTCATTACTGTACCATTTCGCTCCCCCAAGACTACAAACAATATAATAGTATATATAAGACTAAAGGCGCCGTTCCACGGTACGCCACAGCTGAACTACGCACTTGTTTTGTATCAAAATGTAGGCGGGATCGGCCACTGCGACCTAGCAACACTACAGACGAATGCGTGTCTGTCAAACAACTGTTCTACAATCGTGGTAATACATTTCATTTCATTTTAAACAAAAGAATCCACACAGCAATCCTTGCCACGCAGACCTGGGCCTGTAGCCAATGTAACATCGCTTCGTAGCGAAGCGAAATCGAATACCAAACCAACCAATAACGAAAACGATTGACCACGCGACGCGATAAATCACGTGGACAATCGTTCCCGCCATTGGTTGGTTTGGTATTCGATTTCGCTTCGCTACGAAGCGATGTTATATTGGCTACAGGCCCTGCGCTTAGTAGGAGACGATCTTGTGTCAATCGTACTATAAAGGCGATCGTTCGCCTTTTTGGTATATACGACACATGATAATGTCGTACTGTTGATTACGATACTGATTGTCATACTTCTCTTTCTCTTTCACCTTGCGTTATATTGATTAGGATAAAATGAGACCACCGTATCATATCCAGATCAAAGTATCTTTTTAAAACATCTCAATGTTACCTCAACCTAATGCATCACACCGAGAGTTGTAAGGAAGTAGTTAGATTACTTTTACGTTTTAACTCCAGTAATTGAGCTCCTTTGTGACTGATGCGTAACGTAAAGCCAAAGTCCAATTACATTGCTGCTCGCTCACGAGTCACGGGGTCTAATGAAGCCTCCTCCGAAGTTACTAGAAAAAGTTTTAAGTAAGTGGGTTAGCTATTTACTGAGTTAGTTCAACTTTTTATTTATATTCTCTGGAGTCGTTGTGGAGATTTTTATGTGGTTAAGAAATATTACAAGTCGACTTTGTTACTCTACTAAAAACCTTCGAATTCAGTATTAATTTATTAATTACTAACTTTCCGCCCGCGGCTTCGCCCTCGTGTAATTCAGTTATATCGCGCGTTTTAGATTTCCCTCGAGAATATCAATTTTTTTCCTGGATAAAAAGTACCCTATTATTTAATCCCGACTTCTAACTTTACGTCTGCAAAATTTGAAAGCAATCGGTTCAGTAGTTATGACGTGAAAGCGGAACAAACTCACTTTCCGATTTATAATATTAGTTAGGTTAACGACGATTTTTTATGTACGCTGGCAAACATTTGATCATTTTTGTAAATTCAGTTTCATAAGTGAATTGGTGTTAATTCTTAATGAGAAATAATAAAGTTCTTAAACCATATTTAATATAATGATTTCTGTGTGTTACTTTCATTTTGTTACCATCGCTGAAAAAACAAGAAGTTTCGTTGCCTCTAGAATTGGTCGATAACGTTCGGCAATCGACTAGCGTAGCAGCTACGCTAACACCATGTAGCCGTCTACGTGAAATTAATGCCTATGCTAGAAAGCAGGCTTAGTATGAAGACATTCTTACTAAATGTTAGAAACTCATTATGTCACACTAATCAAATCAAATCAAATCAAATCATTTATTTCAAATAAACCAGTTACAGGCACTTTTGAATTGTCAGAAGGTCGGTCAGTCAATAAGATGAAGCTAGTCGCCCATTCCAAAGAGTAGGTACCTATGGAGAAGAACGGGCAAGAAACTCCATGGACACTCTTTTAAATTTTTAAACTATTGTTACAAATATTTGATTACATCATTCATGTTGAAATCAACCGCGTGAGAACGATGCACTGATTCAGCGTCCCAGCGTAGCCACTACGTAGCTGCGTAGACGCCTATTTAGTATCAACGTTAGAAACTCATTAATTACGTTAATTTACGTTAATATTATGCCAAAATATAAACCTTAACTCGAGTTTATCGCAACAGTCATAAACTCATGTAACTTTGAATGAACGGCCGTACCCTGCAGGCGTCCAACCGTGTAGACACAGCTTAATTAAAGCATTAAAGCTTATGCGCCCGTATCATAATAGTAAACATCCTCGATCGTAACTTTAGTTGATAACGTCGATAATCTCGTGTGTGGGAACATGGCTACTTAGTGAGATCAATCGAACCGATAACCCATCGGCAATCGGCACCCATCGTAGATGTTCGGGTGTTCAAAACTTCAAACAAGCAAAACGAGCACTAAAACCAGTGACGTTATGATGTATAGCCTGTCGCGTCGTCGCTTCTGTACGTCCATCAACAGCATTAGTGATGTACCTGTTTATACATAAACTAGTGTTGTACTGTTGTTTGTTCTCGCCGACTATTGCCACACAATTTTATGCGTCTCTCACCGTCTACTGCCAACGAACTATGATTTTGAGTAATGACACAATAGAGATACAAAATTAAACGATCGCGTGATTCTACTATAATATTTGAACTAATCACTTTGTTTTACAAGCTAATAACAGTTGCGTGCTTCACCGAAATGTTTCTGAACCTGATATAAATATTAGCCACAATCAATGTTGTTCAACGAGTCCTTGAGTGGAGACCGCGTCTCGGCAAACGTAGCGTAGGACGCCCTTGGGCGAGATGGAGCGACGACATCAAAAAGGTGGCTGGTAGTGGCTGGCGGAGAGCTGGTCAGGATCGAGCTTGTTGGCGTGCCATGAAGGAGGCCTATGTCCAGCTGTGGACGAGTAGAGGCTAATGATGATGATGATGAATGTTGTTCAAAAGTGCGTTTAAGGAAAAGGTACTTGTACAAGTTTAAGGAAAAAAATCTCAAATGAAACTGACCGTGATCAGTTTTCTACTTCTTCTAAAGCTTCTGGAGAACTGTCAGCCCATCCGATGCTAGAAATTGGCACTATTGCAAACTCACTTCGTCAGATTTTTGCCAGTTTTAGCTGACTACGCATTCTATAGGTTTTTCTAACATTCAAAAGCAATTTTATAGCTGGTTGCGTAACAGCGTAACCGTATAACCTATTGTTTCGTTGATGAAATTCGCCCCCAGTGTTCAAAAAAGTTTTGTTTGCTACTGTAGAGGATATTGCGAGTCGTATAGCACTCGTCAATACGTCCTCGGTTTCCTATTGAGGTCGGAATTGGATATACTTCCTCCGATGATGTCGCGTTGTAATATAACTTGTGCTCCTGTTAGACCAATTTATTTGTAGTTATTGCACAGAAATAGAATCGCTGAGCAATTGGTTCGTGTTTGAACTGCTTGTTGCAACTTGTTTAGTACTTACACTTTTTCGAACTTATTCGCCAAGTGTGCCTAATGTTGAGTTCAGTTAGAAGCTCAGTTTTTTGCATAGAGGGTTTTTGGGTATTACGATACCCCTGGTAAGGCTGGATGTCAGACTTTCGGCCTTATTTTATTTCTTTCTTCTTTGGTTTCGCACGGTTTGTGCATTTAGCCAATGTCACGTAATGAATATTTATATAATTTATTCATGTCGAAAAAGACGGTCGCGTGAACCGTCTACGAGGGAGGTTTAAGGCAAAGACTTGATGAGCCCACTATGCTGCGATATCTGAATGTTCTTTATGAATTATTTACTGAATGCACTTTTTACTACATCAATCACGCACTTTTATTTAGTAAACAACACTATAAATAATTTAAAAGTCCAATGAAAATTGAGCGTGATACTCAGCTCAACTTTCCCGCCAAGAACTCCCGACTTATGGCCTTCTGACGAACCATAACGACTGTCAAAGATCTACTCAAACTCATTTATTTATCTACGAATGACAGCTGTAACCAGAGTATTTACGTGCAATAAAAAGGACCAAAAAGGTGCGTTATTTAATGATAGGCCATTCAGTCTATATCATGATCTTAGCTCGTTTATATTCACAGCTGAGAGCAGTACTGATCGCTGGCCTTCCAGAACTATAATGACCTTGTTTGGCCGATACTTAGCACGCTAAGTAGGCTAGTACTAACTTTTTCTGCTATAACGGGAAAGTACCTGAATATATTGCAAGTAGAGTCATTTTCCCAGTATTTTAATGCAACCATATAAACATTAAATATGTATGTACTTACTGCAAATCTGTATAAATTGCACATAACATAAAGAAGCGTCTTCGTCAGACACATACAATATTCAATCACCCCTAAACTGTCGTTAAACCCGTATCCAAAGGCGTAAATATAAAATGTTCATGTACTTAGTTCGTGTCTAGGGTTGGCAGACTTAGTTAACTATTAATGTATGGAGTTTTATACCTGACTAGATAAAGAATGACTGGACTATTGAATCATCGAATTCTTGCATTTATAATAAGTTACCAGTAAAATTAATAAAACAAAGAATAACTATTCATTTTAAAAAAAAGCTGAGATATAATGTGTCTCAAAGTTTATTTTTCTAAATTCAGATAGTTTATTTACCATTAAAATTATTTTGTTTTTCTGAAAAATAAATATGAGAGCTTAACTTATTTTCTAAACAAAAAAATATTATTATATAAATGTTTTTTATTTTTCCCTAAATTAGACATGTCACCACCATCAACCTTTTTATCGTCCCACTGCTGGGCACAGGTTTCCTCTCATACAGAGAAGGATTGAGCGTAATCACCACGCTTGCTCAATGCGGGTTGGCGATTTCAGACTTAAAGTCCAGGTTTCCTCAAGATGTTTTCCTTCACCTTCAGTCATTGGTGTCCAAGAAATACTTAGAAAGTACATATAACTTTAGAAAAGTTACATTGGTACTTGCCTGACCTGGAACCGAACCCGCGCACTCATACTTGAGAGGCTGGTGTTTTAACCACTAGGCCACAAATTAGACATGTGTTGTAAAGATAAATTTCATGGACGCACCCGGGTGGGGGGCAGCGGGGGTACGAACTCCTCTTATTATTAAACAAAGTATAAACGAGGACTTATCCTCTAACCTTTATACTGACCTGCCCTGCCCCACCTAGGCCTGACTCCCCCGAAAGCCGGGTAAAATGATAAATCCTTTTTTTACCAAGTAAAACAATATACTATTTGGTGTAATATGGAAGGAAGTTTCTACCTAGATGTTTTGTAGTTTTACGGAGACAGCTCCCTAAATTCTAACATAAGTTACAATCTTGCATTCAGCTTTTGCACACCCACATTAATGTGATTGAGTATCAAGCATTGGTCTTTACATTATTTAACATTACGAGTACTAAAATGTTTACATATTTATGATAATTATTATGATAACCGCACAGGATGCCATTCGTTATGCTTACAAGTATTACGGCTTGGCATGCAGTTCAAACTTATGAAGTAATGGACTGTGGTAGCTGCCATACTTAATTACTACCTACGGATATACAACCTTATTTTTTCTTTATACTAAACCTGAATATAGTTTGTTCGGAATCTGAACAAACCTAACCTTGAACTGAATCGATTCCAATAATTTCTATACCATGTTATATTTTTCCCAAATATATTTAAAAAATGATGCAGTGTGGTTACCGGGCGCATGACGCAGTTCACAGCGGATCATAATGTCCTAGGCGCGGGCGGGCGAGCGTCGCGTTGACCAAATTTTTGTAGAGACAACTTGGTAACATGCTCATAACTTTGTGATTTTTCATGATAGCTTTTTAAACTTTTGTACATAAAAATCCTGGACACGTGTTTCGGGTTTCGCGTACACAAAAAATAACGTTGTATACTATTTAACTTGGTAGTACTATTCCTCCAAAGATCGACGGTACATTTCACCCACACTTTATCATATGGGAACCGACCACACTTTCTTTGAACTATGCAAACTAAGTAAACTTGCAACAATGACCTCGATTCTCTTGTTTCTTTCTATTTTAATAAAAAGGGACAGAAGATAAATATTAGTTCCGTCCTGTCAAATTAGTGCGCGCCTGACGTAAATTGACGTATCTTTAGTCAACAAAATTTTTAATCGCGTCTAAACTTTCTATGGATTATCTTAGTTTGACAGGACTAAATGTTGTGGTTTTAAGTGTTATCTTCTATCCTTTTTTTAATGACATAGAAAGAAAAAGATGGACTGGTCTTAAAATTAGTTTAGTTTGTAAACAAGACAATCGGCGCCAATATCAAGAAAAGATTGTACTTGCTATAACAAACGTTGTCCCACACTAGGAATTTCTCCTGTATCGTGGGTGCGTTTACACACATATAAACTCACATACACAAACAGCCAGACACGGAACTACTACCTGTATGTCATACAAATATTGGTTCCGTTTGGAAATCGCTTAACCACGGCGCTAACCGTGCCGACAATATATTCTCTCAGTCTAAACCTTAGAGCAGCTTCAGATTTTGCTTGAGAATTGAGTGAGACAGCCCTGCGCATCAGACAGATAGCAGCAGAAGGGCCGGGGGGCTGACATCACCATCGCACTTGTCTAACGTGACAGCGGCAGGCACTCCAATCTACGATACGCACTCGAGTGGCGAGTGTGCCGACACACTCACACTCACAGAGGTACTTGTATAACGTTCACGTTATCAAATACGTGCAAAATATTATATTCGCCATGGCTTTTATATTTTTTGCGTGTTAGCGAAAATGGAACACTTTCGTAATCATATGACGCTGCCTATATCCGCAATATTTCAATCGTTTTTTTAAGCTTTACATAATACATATTATGCGAAGATGGTATATGGCTCAGTGATGACAGTCGACCCTTGATTTTTCAGTTGATCGATCACACTTACCGCGGTTAGCCCGCAGATGGGTGGCCATCCTTATACCAGTCCGTCTCAGAAAGCCCTTAAGCCTTATTACGGCTTTCATTCGTGAATATTTGACAGTCGTTACGGGTCAGAAGCCCGAAAGTTTGACAACCAGTGCTGTTATTTTTTTTTTTTGTTGTTGATGGGAAATCATCAAATGACCTGTCCCGTTCTAGGCGGACCGGAAGGACGTGTCAGACTTTTGCTTACTAAAACCCACCCGTGCTCCTTCATTTGCCTGTCCGCCAGGGCCACTGCCTCTTTTATAACCAGCAACCAACGAGTCCTGTCAAAGAATGGATAAATGAACGTCACTATTAAAAGCAATGACACCTACTCAGACGCTAAAACATTTAGATTTACACAATACCTGCCTAGGTTTCTAACTTTCCAGTTTCAATGTCAAATTATTTACAAAAAAGACAATAAGTAGATAATCTTAGTAAAACGTGTCTAGTTTTTACCTAACAGATTTCACGATATCTACTAGGTATGCTAGATTTGATATCTGATTTGAATAATTTTCTCGGTGGTAGGCAACAACATCAGCCGCCAGCATAAGTTACCTTACCACCCACCAGACAAAGTCATGCCGCCAAGCGATTCGTCGTGTTCCGGCATGATGTCTGGTGAAGCCGTACGGTGGACGGGTCTGAGCAGTTGTGTTGCGATGTGTGCCGGGCATGGGTGCCGGGTACGATCCGCCAAATGTTGTAGTTTCGGCGGTTTGGTCGTGGAGGGTCTTGCAATCTTTACTACTTTCTGCAATGTTTACTACTTACATTGCACTACCTCGCTCACGATTCATCAACGATTGCATCACTGCTTACCATCGGGCGGGATAGGAGTCAAACACTAGTTTATAATTATTAAAAAAAAAAACATAAAGATGTGTCATATGTAGATATAATACAGATAAAGTAGGTTAATATCTTCTTCTTTTCCTTCTTAGCCTATAGAGGTCCACTGCTGGACTGAGGCCTCCCCCTCTTGGCTAATGGCTTTCAATCCATTGGGGGGCATTGCCATAATAAGTAATATCTGGTTATATTAAATGCTACATAACTACTAATAGACAGCCTCCGTGGCGTAGCGGTAGCGGATGCGGCCGCTGCGCAAGGTGGCGCGGGTTCGATCCCCGCACAGTGCAAGTATTTGTATGCATGAATATGAATATTTGCACTGGTCTGGTCGTGCCTCGGAAAGCACGTTAAGCCGTTGGTCCCGATTGCCATACGAACACCTAGTGGCAGTCGTTACGGGTCGTTGGAGCCCTCAAAAGTCCAACAATTGGTCTAACTGCAATGCTTCGATATCGCCTTCGGGTTGTGGAGGTCAGACGGCAGTCGCTTCACGGAAAATGTCGAAGTTTAGCCATATCAGCTGTTGGTCTGGTAAAGCGGACCCCAGACTCCAAAGCTGAAAAGGCTTCGGATGCGACTGGGATTAACGCTGGGATGATGATGATGATGATGATGATATTAAATACTACATAATATTTTTTCTTCTTCAGCCTTCATCATCTAGCCTTCGTCAAGATTGATATTTAAGTACTCTAGAAAAAAATCCTCAATTGAATTCTTTCAAGCGTATCAAACACTCA
Source organism: Sesamia nonagrioides (assembly GCA_017933935.1). Lineage (NCBI taxonomy): Eukaryota > Metazoa > Arthropoda > Insecta > Lepidoptera > Noctuidae > Sesamia > Sesamia nonagrioides. The sequence continues at coordinate 278,501 of JADWQK010001419.1, forward strand.
CGCGAAGCCGAAGAAATCCGCTAATCGACACTTTTTGGTGTAAATAAAGATTAAAAATCACTTCGCTTGCTCCTCGACGGGTCCCCTTTAAAAGGATTCGAGATGAAAGGGGGAGCTGTTCTGAACACGGGATGAAATCTTGTACAACCGTTTTGAACGCGGTCGATATTGTTATGAAACTTTCCGGGATACAGCAGTAATATTTAAATAGGAAATCGACGCGTCGAACTCTGTAGTAATTAGTTTAGATAACTTACATTAAGTACCTAACTTTGCCGCAAAGCTAAAGTGGGATTTAATAGGTGGGGTGCCCAATAACCTGAGGGCGAAAATTACTACCACGTGGAGTCAACACACCTCTGGAGCACATGAAAAAGTGTCGCGGCAGACCCCGTAGAAGATGGAGGGCCTAGCTGGACCAAACAAAAGACCAAAGGTCCACTTTAGCCCTGAATCGAAAGAGCTGGAAGTCATGGGGAGAGGTCTTTGTCCAGAATTGGGACGATACAGGCAACAGTTTACCTAACATTGAACCAACTACACTGTTTTATTAGACGATGTAAAAAGACAGGAGGTAAGATTATGATGTAAATTAAGTAAGTACCTATTTGTTGGTTCAAACTTGTTGAGTATTTTTTTTAAATCTATATCTATACTAATATATAAAGCGTAGAGTTTGTTTGTTTGTATGTTTGTTTGTTTGTTTGTGCGCGCTAATCTCAGGAACTACTGTAGAAGCGGGGCATATAAAAAAAAACGCGGGTGAAACCGTGTGGCGCAGTTACTTCTTTATAAAAAAAGAGCCAGATTCTTAATAATTACTGAAGAAGAGTAATTTAATAAGCAATTTAAATCTATTTTTTGCGTGAAAATTATTAAAAACTTATAATAGTGTTTGTTGATCGCAGGGCGTTTTGGGAGACTGTCTTATAAAATAATAATTACGTTCAAAAAGAATAAAGAAAAAGATTCTAAGCCTAATTTAAACAAATGACTTTTGATTTTAGATTTTGTACTTGAAGGCCACGAAGGGTTCAACTCTTAGAGTCTGATATAGACACTTTGTTCATGTGTTACGTGTCTGTCATTGTGGAGCTGCGTAGAAGAAAAGATGAATATAGTCATGAACTCATGAATCAGTGCTGCAAGAGTTTAGAATGCCACAAACTGCGTTCAACATGTCGGGTCTTGAAACAGCGATAGTTAACACATTTAATTAGGTTCTATTATCCTGCGGCCGTCAAGTCCGTATCTCTTATTATCGGACTACAGCTGCAGGCGGCACGAATTGATGCGCGAATGAAGTGCTGATCGACGCTCTAACTATTATTAGGCATAGACAAACCAACTATGTATTATGAACTCGCTTCGTTGCCTTGTGGCTGTATAACGATCTCGATGGGCTAAAGAACAAACATTGGTTAAAGACCTCACAGACTGTTTATGCTGTATTCCTCATAACTTATTGTTAAACATCGATAAAGCTCGATAGTCCTAGCCATGTAGGAAGTGTGGCATTGTCATGAGAATATTATGCAACTACTCAACCACGTGCACTATTAATATTCATATTTTACTCGCCATTGTTTCGTTCTGACGTCGATACAGCAAATCGAAACAAAAACAAAGTTAGCTCGCTTTACATCTGACCGTTGACCGCATCATGAACCCGCAAACATGCGGGCTCATAACTAGTTGATAATTTCTATCCTGAAACTTTAGAGTTTTGGCAACTCAAACGATAATTTTTAACTCTGTTGCCGTAAAAGTGTTTTTAAAAATATAGTTTAAAAAACTAAAAAACATGCTTTTAATAAATATCAAACTAAAAAGTTAAAAATAATTTTAAAAAAATGCGTGAGGCGCTTGGTGCCATAATTTTTGTATATTAAGCGCCTCACGCTTTTTTTAAAATTACTTTTATCTTTTTAGTTTGATATTTATTGAAAGCATGTTTTTTTAGTTTTTTAAACTATATTTATTTTCAACTTTTTAGTTCGACATTCTTTTTAAAAAAAACGAACGAACGAACGTATTGAAAACGGTGGGACATTTTACAGTAATGAGCCGCTCACTCGTAGTCCAAAGAGTTAGAGACGGACAAACAAACAAACAAGCAAGCAAGCAAACATACGAGTGAAGCTAATAAAAAGCATGTAAAAAACACACATGCATAGAATTTCAACCACGTATCAGCAAACTGTCTAAACCAATCATTCCATTGGATTACTTTGTGCGGTATCAGTCTTTATCCATAAAAACACTGCCCTAATGGAAGGAAATAGCGTAATAAACGCGAATGTAATCAGAATTTCCCTCGTCACGGACAAACAGAGGGTCGCATATGTTCACTCGTTCCGTTCATTCATCGTCAGCGTAATCTGGGCAAGCTTACCCGGGGCACGCGTCCCTTCGATTGATGGCGGATTTACCCGATTCTCTGTATAAAAATACCAGTGTCATGGTAAGGGTAGATTTCGTAATGTAATAATTGTCGAGTCAAAATCACTGCCTCGGGTATGACACGTGGGTTTAGAGTTACGTAGTTATGAATATGATAGATGACTATTCAAATTACGTAACAATTTCTAAAATACAATATGTGAAGAAAACTCCGTCCGACCTATAAGGATAATAAAGGTTAGGAAAACATATGACCAAATAAAATATGAAATTTTATATAATCATCATAGTAATAGTACTAATGAATTTTGAAATATTTTTTTTCCGCTAATCAATTCCAACTTCCCCAAAATTTGGTAATTTTTTAAAAGCTGACAATACCAGTTTTGCGCGAATAGCGATGCGACCGCGTGCCCTGCCCCCCTTCGTCCGTGCATTTATTGCCTACTGCACATGTATTAAGTTACCTCTTTTTGCGAAGTAATAGTTATTTTTTAGGGGTTTTTTTTTTAATCAGCTATCGATACCTAACAATACCTTAATGGATCGGACAGGGTTTTTTTTCACATTGTATAAACATGTATGTAGGTATGAACATTTTCTTAACATTATTCTCATGTTGGTACCGGCCACTTCTTGATATGAACATAGCCTAGAAATTAAGACAATTCGAAAAGTAGCAGTCTAGGTTTTATACAACTAATTCAGCTATCTACGTAAATTGAAGACTCTTAATAGATTAATTTTATGCTGCAGTGTTCTTCTCTAACAAGTCTCAAGTTGCATGTACATTTATAATGTAGAAATTAGCCTCGTCAGTAAGTAATTAGAACTTGTTCAGCAACAACCACCATAATCAGGTATTAAAGTTATAATTAGTTAATTGGACACGTCAATCTTATGTATATGTATATGGTAAGAGTACAGTAAAAGCTTAATATTAATGAACGAGTCAATTATCAAGGTAGCGGAAAGGAGGCTAACGAGAAACCACGGGAACTAAATGAATGTCACACTTCCGAAAATGTCTTTACAGCATAATTACAAGGAAAATTAACAACTCTTCGAAAAGGATAAAGCATAAAGAATATTCATGAACAAGAAAACTTGTTTATTTTGTAAGTTTGCAGGAAAACCACAGACAATATGTAATTGTGTATACTTAGGTATTATACTATAATACTACACTACAAATACCTATATGTATTTCTCAGTTACATAAATCTATGAATGTCCCGACACATGTTAGTCTATTAATTATTAGTCTTGCGAGCCAACCTTGAGAAGAACTTATAATAACGATGTTTATAGGTATGTAAAGGGAATTCGCATCAAAACATATGGTTCAATTCACAGAAAATATTCAGAGTCAGTATCATTAATTCGGGGATATACTTATATGGGTCATAAATGTGTAAATACAAACCCTATTGCACCGTTGCACGAAATTACTGTTATTATTCCCATATCTAAAAATAAGGATAATAAGTAGAATTTATTAAAGATAGCTTACACTTGTTATTATTTCATTAACAACCAAGAATCACTAAAATATCACGCCAATGGCAATTTTCCAGATATATCTACTAATAATAACAAGAATCCTGTAATCGTAGAAACAGGAACACAAGACAAATGATTGATAAAACCAATAGATATTATACAATAGCAAATTGTGTAAGGATAAACCACAGAGCGTCATTACGTGGCACAGAGCATTAATCTGCATATAACACAAAACAGACTGGAATGTGAATCTAACACCCCAGTAATAAGATACTGGAAACACTTGTCGCTTATCTATTAAATTATCGATTGGTCGTTCAATGCCAGACATTAAAACAACATTGTGACAGGCATATATCGCCTCATCTACTGCTATAGAATACATTATTGTGGGTAATACATCTATAGGTATAGAGTCAGGTAGGTAGTATACAATACAAATGCCTCGTGCAAATAAATCTGAAATCATTCAGTCACCTCAGCGGAGCCGTCCTGTCTTACCACAAAAACCACAAAAGTTTTAGCTAACATATTTTTTTTTACTTTGGAAAAAATAAAAACGAACCGGTGGTAAGGTTTACTTCATAATCATCATCTGACTGGCCTTTTCCCAACTATATTGGGGTTTGGCTTCCAGTCTAACTGCATGCAGCTGAATATCTGACCTGTATAATCCAGTCAAAGGGTAATACGGTATCCCTTGGTAAGATTGGAGAAGATGTAGTCAACATTTTAAAATAACGTTAACTTAAAACATAACAACACATCAGTGAAAGAAGAGACAAGCGAAGTTTCCGACCATGACACAACTGTCAATGCAATCCCCAACTATCCTTATCCATATGACAAATAAGGTAGAGTAGGTGCGGCACTTGTGAGTCAACGTCCTCACGCCACTATACAGAAATGTTTTTGAGTTATTTTACCAAAGGCGGTAAATCACCACGTATGCCTTGAAAATCCATCACTTCAAAATAGAATATATGCAGAAATTCCCCCAAGAATAGCAGCTGGGAGCAGCTAGTTCAATAGCATGATCAAAATAGACCCAACGGCAGTCTGACGCAGGAGCTAATACCGTCATTGATGCATACGAATCCTGTTACTAAAATAGGACGAATTGCAAAATCAAGTCGGCAGACAGGCGACGACGCGCTAAGTAAGTGCTGCTAATATGAGATAATAGAAATAGGGAACTTCGCAGACCTCATGTATATAGACAAAGGATTGTTATTTAAGTGTCAGGACATGGCAGGCGCCGTCAGAGATAGACGAGCACCCGACGACCTTGCGCGTGCGTCGGTGGCGCGTCGTCGGCGCTGTGCGTAAGAGAAATAGTCCAACGACATGCGATACAAGGAATACTAAGATACGCGCGGCGCCCGCGCCGGCGCCGACCCCGCCGCCAGCCACCATACTAACATGTTAAACATGCCATTGTGTGCCAAAAGATCACTATCAGCCGCTTTTAAAAATTACGCATATATATTCAATTAAAGTGTTCATGCATTACGCAAGCTAGACCTTCCACACGCGGAAGAGATAACTGAGCTTTCGCGACTTTAGAAACATAATAAAATGTTTAGTCTGACTAGATTTTTAAAAGTTTCGCTGATAAGATTCTAATACATGCAAGACTCAAGCCATGAGCTAAGATTACAATTTTGATACAAATACGCTCCGTAAATATAAAACCACAGATTACAGAAATAAAACCTAAAAGATTTTGTATTAAAAGCTCACGAAGTGTATGAAACCAAGTACTTTTTGTAATAAGGCGTAAACTGGCGTGACCTGGCGGAGGTTACAATCTCAGATAAAGGCGAAACACCTGCAGGCGCTTTAATCCTCTGACGCAGGATTATTTTTAACCCCAAGCTTCTTCAGAAGGGTCCTTAGTAAATACTGCTGACAAGATACACCGCCTAGATTAAGAACACAATCTAAGTATGGATCTTACGTAGCCAACTGCCTACGAACACAGTTTTATTTTAGAAAGTAATTGCGAATTTACTGTCTTCGTATATACATGGCTACACCGTAATGTTCTTGGTGAAGAATGTAGCGTTCGACAAGGATTACAATAGATAATCAAGTTGCGCATAAAAAATAACAGGTGCAGAGGTGTGAACAATTACCAATTTATTTTCGCAAGTCGACAACAAACGTTGCGTTACGTTTGGTATATATAACCAAAGAATATGATGTGCGTGACGAATCTGTGATTAATATTCTAAGAAACGTACTTAAAACTTTCATCATCATCATGTTTTATAAAATTTATTGGGGGAAAATAAACAGAAAACAGGATGGGAAAAGATACCCGTGAGCGGTAGATAATAAATATCACACTGAAAACTCGAAACCCAGCTTTTTAAAGGATTTCGCGAAAACATCAGAAGACAAACAGCTCCTTTAAATAATAATGAACTCAAACAACACAAAATCAAAATATTATTTTTAGAATTCGAAAATGATGACAAACACTTCAAATATTTTAAAGGTTTTGTTTAAACACTTGGTTATGATTATGAAACAAAACATTGTAAAGAGTACGACAACAAAGGAATGTAAGCCGCATTGTGTGAAGTTTCTCAACTGCGTATCATTAAAAAAATAATTAATATCAAACAAAATATATTGCTCTGACGGGCAGCTGAAACTGGAGCGGTAATTAAAAGCATGAAATTATTTTCATTAGGAAGGTTTTCTTGCAAAATGCAACTGAACATTGACCGAGTCAACACGATCTTACAGCCAGCGGAGAAATGCTTAAAGATTTATACACGGCGCATGAGAGTGCAACTTGCAGACTCTCGCTTGTCTGCCGCGTGAAAACTTAATGTTGAGAAGTACTAAAACTTGTTCGTGTCTTGAACTGAGTACTTTAAGTAGGAGTTTTACGGACTAACATGGTCGCAGAAGTGCTCCAACGTCTATGATAGTAAACCGCTTTACATCTCTCATATTCGGTAAGTAGGTTACCCAGAAATGGGGCTTGTAGATGACCAATTAGCGCTCCAGGATAATATTAAAAGAAAAAAAAATCTCTTCACTCTTTCAAAAAGTTCGCGTACATGTAACCCAATGCCAAAAAAAGTTGCTTTGATATTTAGCTTTTTTTTTTTTTTTTTTTGTTTTGGCACTCCACGGTTTGTGTTAGCCAATGACGAGTAAAAGGTAGGGAAACGGAATAAAGGTAAAATGGAACGTAAAATTTAGATATTTATCTGTAAGTTATAGGATCAGTAGGAAAAAATATTTACACATACAAAAGAGGATGAGGATATGAAATGGATGGATATTTACAGTTTTATTTTATTTAATGAGATGAATGTAGCTATACTTTTATATACATTGATGTCGTTAGTGTGAAGTAAGGCAATGATGGAAGTTGGAAAAGGAATATTAAGAGATAAAAGACTATCTATAAAGGAGGTGCGATCATAAAGAGGACAGGAGAGGATGATGATTTAGATCACCAACATCTGTTCCACACACACAAACAGGGTCGTCAACAATTTTCAGCCTGGCGAGATGAGCTGGGGAACAAACATGTCCTAATCTCATGCGCGTCAAAGTTGACGTCTCAATCTTACTAAGTTTTGCTTTTGTGAACCACGGCTTTGCAGGAAGTTCTGGTTGAATACGGGCATAATGTTGCCCCTTTGATTTACTGCCAGAGTCCCATTCCTCCTGCCAGGCGTTTTTTAAAAAAGATTTTGGTAAAGCCACAAGATCTTGACAATAGTTTTCACATGGAAAGAAATCACCGCCTTGCACTGCATCACTTGCTAGTTTATCCGCGACATTATTACCATGGATGCCAGTGTGACTTGGTATCCAAATAAACTGTAAATCAAACCCCTGCAGCTGAAGTGTGAATGCTATTTCCCTTATTTTAAAAATAATATGTAATTGCGATTTTTGTTTGAATGGAAATTTGGCAATTGCTTGAAGAGCGCTTAATGAATCTGTGAAAATTATAGCTTTTTTAAGTTTACACATACGAACATATTCGACAGCCCTAAGTATTCCGAAGCATTCACCCGTATAAACAGAAGTCTCGGAGGAAATTTAATTTTTTGAACTATATCATATTGTGTATGGTAAACCCCTACACCTACACAGTCAATTGCAGCAGGTTTAGAAGCATCAGTGTAAATGCAATGGAAATCAATAAACTGCTCAGATATTAATCGGTTAAATTTTAATTGAACACGGGGATCAGATTTACTAACAAAATTATATATTATACTGGGAGAAAAGTGTAAACTGTCATAACTGACGCAAAATAAAGGGAGTTTATTTGAACGGTGTGTAGGGGAAGAAAGGGAAATGAACTTCTTATAACTAACAACTAAACAGGGTGGAGATTTATTGGACCAGTAGCATGAAGATTCAATTTCAGACAGTAAAAGTTGCAGTTTAGGGATGAGAGGATGACTAGAGAACTGTAGAATTCTGAAGAAATACTTGTCTGAGAGAAACTGTCTCCTAAGACGTAACGGCGCTTCGCCGCACTCCACTTGGAGTGCATTCACTGGACTGGACTTCATTGCACCCGAAATAACACGTAGCGCTTTAGATTGTATTATATCTAATTTTTTGAAGGCCTTGACACTACCAGGTTCTACAATAAATAGACCGTAGTCTAAGAGGCTTCTAATAATTGCATTGTAAATCAACTTTAAGGAAGAAGGATGTGCACCCCACCAAACACCTGAGAGGCACCTCAACATATTTAGGTGTTTTTCACATTTATTAGCTATATAATCGCAATGTGGGATACTACTCAGTTTGGAGTCTAAAATAACACCCAGGTATTTAAAGTTGTCTTTAATAGGGATTTGGACGTCTTTATAAGTAAGGTTTATTTGAGGAATATTTCTTTTGCGGGTAAAAACAACAGTTGCGCATTTAGAGATGGATAATTCCAAACCATTTACATGTAACCATGACGATAATAACGATAAAGCAGAAGTAACAACAGAGCAAGCTTGTTCTATGGAATTACTTGAACAATAAAACAGTAGATCATCGGCATACTGCAGTATTTTTACTTCATTGTTTATGGATAAATCTAAATCAAATGTGTAAATGTTATATAAGAGGGGACTAAGCACAGATCCCTGCGGGAGGCCTCTCCATACCTTGCGAGATAAGTGATGATCTTCAAATGGCATATATAATGTACGGTCTGTTAAAATGTTCAATATAAAGTTGGATAGATTGTGTGGTACTTTTAAAACATCTAATTTGTTTTTTAATACGGAAAGTAAAACGTTGTCATAGGCCGCGTTTATATCTAAGAAAACTGCAACTGTAGACTGATTTTTGGAAAATGAGGAACGGATATCTGTGGTAAAAATACTTAAACAGTCAGTGGTACTTTTCCCTTTTCTAAAACCGTATTGCGAACAGCTCAGTAGGCCTTCGCTTTCAATGTGCCATTCTAGACGGTTTTTTAATAAATGTTCTGCTAATTTAATTAACACTGAGGATAGAACTATGGGTCGGTAAGAAGAAACGTCCGAAGGATTTTTATTCGGTTTTAAAAATGGCAACACCATTTGACATTTCCATTCGGATGGAATATTTCCCGTTTTCATGATAGAATTGATTACTTTTAAATAATAATTAAGAATATTATCACTTAGATTGGCAAAAAATGAGTATGGAATGCCATCAAGACCTGGAGCAGAATCTACTGCATTTAGTACTACGCCTTTTAGCTCATTTAAGGTGAATGGGAGATGCAAAGTCATAGGAGAATCGGCCGTAACAGATTCACATGATGTGTTGTTATTATCTTGGGGAACCCACGGTGGAGCAAGTTTATCTAAGAATTCGGTAGCTAGGGAATTGGGAATAGGAGGAGATGGCTGTGTAAATGCAGACCTATATCTACGTATGTTTTGCCAAACTATAGTTGGGTGAGTATTGGGAGATATAGTTGTGCAGAAACTCTGCCAACCTGCATATTTTTTCTTTTTCAAAAATTTCTTAGTTTCTGTATTAATAGTGATTAGGGCGTCAAAGTTAGCATCGGACATGTCAAGATTATAATTGAATTCTGCTTCTTTACGTTTTTTAATGGCATCTGTACACTCTGAATCCCACCATGGAGGCCTAGGAATTGAATGAGAGCTATTATTTTTAGCAGGGAACACTTCATCTGCTGCTGCCATTAGTAACTTGGTTAAAGACCTAGCACAGGCATTTTCATTACCATTAGAAATAGGTGGTAGAGAAGAAAAGTTTGAGTCAGTAGCGGTTCTATATTTTTCCCAATTGATGTTATTCCTATCAGGGACTTTATGTTTAAGGTTTGATGTTTTTCTGGAAATGGTTGGTTTGGGGAATGGAGTGGACATAACTATTGGGAAATGGTCACTACCATAAGTAGAGTATAGTGTATACCAAGTTAGTGAAGAGGCTAAGTTAGGAGAACAGATAGATAGGTCAATAGCACTTGTACTCTGATTAGGAGCAGAACGACGTGTAGGAGCACCTGTATTCAGGATACATAGGTTTAGATGGTCTATTATATCTAATAATTCATCCCCATGGTTACTGGAAATTGAACAACCCCATAATTGGTGGTGGCAATTGAAATCTCCCAATATTAGTAGGGGTGTTGGAAGAAGAGAAAAAAGATTGTTAATCTCAAGAAGTAAAGAAGAAGATGGATGAGGAATATATAAGGAAATAATACAAATGTTAAATACATTAATAGCTACAATTGAAATATCCTCACTATGAGGAGGTAAAGGGATAATAGAGAAAGGAATAGAATTCTTTATGAGAATAGCTACTCCACCATACCCATCAGATCTATCATCTCTAATGGTATAGTAATTATTTATTTTAAAAACATGATTTGGCTTGAGCCAAGTTTCTGCTAATGCAAAAACTGAGGGTTCATATTTATTGAGTAAGTGAATTAAATCACTTTTTTTGCTTGTCAGGCTGCGGCAGTTCCACTGCATTATTTTGGAGAGTCTGTCCATTGTTAATGGCAAGAGAGAAAAGGTTTAAATAAGAGGCAACGTTGGACGGTGAAATATTATACTGTGAAAGAAGTTGAATTAATGCTGTAATAAAATCATTAGTTGACAAATTATTTGTTTCACTATCTTCTACTTTTCTTAAGGCACAACCATTAGCTGGCTGTGGTGCATTATATTCCTGGATTAAAGCATTATGAGAATTTTTATCATACCCATATGAAGGTCTTGGAGGGGATCTAGGTTTTAAAAATGTTGTCTTTTTGTGGCTAGTAGTGGGGGAATCTATATTATTGGGTATTCTGTTAAATGATGGAAGAGCAGGTTTACTGGAGAAGTTATTGGATGGGGAAGAAAGAAGAGTCTCTGCATAGGTTCTGCTTACTGGAGGGTGAACTTTCAGGGCTTCAGCGTAGGACACAGAATTTTGAGCCATGTATGTCTTGATTTGTTTTTGCCTAGAAAATTCAGGACAAGATTTACTTGTGGCAAAATGATAACCTGAACACATGCAGCAAGAAGGGTCTTTATCTCTATTACAGGTATCCCCTGTGTGATTCTGACCACACTTAAAGCACCTAGGCTTAGACCTACACTGTACCTTTGTGTGACCATATCTACAGCAATGGAAACACTGGATAGTAGGGAAAATATATAAGTCTACTGGAAGGGCATTGTAACACATAAATATTCTTTTTGGCAGGACCTGGCCATCAAAAGTAATGACAATTGACTGTGTAGGTTTCCAAACAACAGAACCTTCAATTACGGTTTTAAAGTTCAGCCGTCTCACTTTCAAAATAGGGCCACAGCCAATAGGTACTGAGATGTTATTGACAATTTCCTCTGGAGACCATTCTGCCGGAACCCCTCTAACTAACCCCATACGAGTAACGTTGAATGTCGGAATGTAAGCTTTCAATTGTTCTGCTTCAAGATTACCATTATTTATAAAAGAATTGGCGTCTGCAAAATTTGAAAAAGCTAACGAAATTTTGTTACGCCCTATGCGCTTCACACTTCCGTTGATGATATTGGGAATGTTGTTTTTTTTCAGAAATTTCCCAAATGTAATGGGGTGCAAGGTTGTGCCATCGTTTTGTGACGAAGTTTGTTTTTGCACATGAATAATGTAAGGTGCACAATCGGTTTTATCATATGTGTTCCGTCCTACAGGGGTGGAGGGACTCTGAGAGGTAATAGTTTGGACCGTATCGATAATTTTGTTTGTAGTATCCGTGTTAATAACTTTTTGTTCATTTTCATTTAAGTGAGCATCCTGACAACCACAACTAATTGTATCTGAGCCATGATGTCGACGACGACGTTTGTTGCAGTGTTTGCATACAGAAATGCGGCTTCTTTTTAAAGAACGGGTCGAGGTGGACCCATCGGTGTCCATGCCAGACTCATTGGACTGTATGGTTACGAATTGCCCTGCCGGTGGGACAAAGTCCCCCGGATCGGGCGGCTCATTCATACTTATAATTATAGTTTCTATAAACTGATAAAAGTTTGACTTACCAAGTGATGAAATGTACAAAACTAAACTAAATTTATACTAATTAACAGAATATATACAATACACTACAGCTACTGATCTTATATATACTTAAAAATTATTTTATTTTATAAAAACTCAAAGGACGCGCCCGCCAAGTTCGAAAGTTTCCCGCGCTTTTTTCGATATTTAGCTTTGTCTTCGTATGAGTATAATAGTCATCAATTTTAAATATCGAACGGCGAAGGTCAATTATTTTGTTCTTGAAAAAGTAATTTAAAAAAAAAAAAGATGAAAAAAGGCGCGAATAGAAAAGTTTTATTCTTGAAATATGCTTGAAAAGTAAAATATCTCGGGTTGCAATGGGGAAGAAAACGCAAAGCTATTTGCAGATGTCGCTGATGGCGTTTGACTCACAACAATTAGCTGTCAGTCGTATCACGTTTTATGTTGAGTTGTTTTTTGTGTTTGACGAGTTTTTTTTAGGTAAAGCAGAGCAATGTATTGTACATGGACTGTTTCAAAAATGGAGTTAAAAGTCTAGAGGAGCTTCAGTAAAAGGACGAAAAGCTGATCTAATTACCAGGCAATTAGGCAAATAACAATGCCCAGACTTTAAACTGAATGCAGACTTATTATTGTTTTAAGTAACATTAATTTTGTATTAGGTTTAATGTTTCTTTAGTTATATTTAAGTAAATATAAATGTACTTATTATTGCCATATTTTGAAAGTTTCAACCCTATTAACCTAAAATTATTATCCAAACTTGAATCGTATGACCGGAATTTTAACTTCGAGGTTCCTCAAGAACAAGAAATTCAAGAGAAAAAAAATGATTTACCGCCCCCAGAAAGCTATAGAGACATCAACATAATCTTTATTGAAATCTATTTATACAATCTGTTCTAAATTGAAATGCATATCTTTAGGGAAAGAGTGATTTCCATTATTTTTGCAACAAATTGCTACACAACGCGATATATTTTTTACATTTTTATAAACAACGTAAACTCGAACAAATTACAATGGGTTTTGAAGTTTATTTGGGTCAAACGATATCAGCGCCTCTAGTGGCGGGAATTGTCAGTTTTCTTCCCCATTGATGCTTTACAGCCCTTGGCTACTAATCCATTATTAACATTAGGAAACACATAGCTATACATTATTTAACCTACATACATGCCTAAAATAGGTATCTGGGCTAATAATAACAAGGGCGTTAATAGAACTGAGGGTGGTTAAAAAATAGGGAGTCCACTCAGGCATGTACTCCGCGAAATTAGCTCGTAGGAAAACAATGAGTTTGGGTACTCACTCAGCCTCAGGCAATGCATGCAAATCTGTATCCCGGAAATTAAAACTAGGACTTGTTCGTTAAAGTTTGTCAGAATACATAGTAATTGGATAAACAGTCGCGACCATAGATATCCGAGTCGCAAACGGCTTACGTAACCGCGTCGGTATCCACACTAATGAGCTTGGAAGTCTCCGTCAACAGACAAATGGACGATTAGTGGGTCATGCTGACCATGTCACAGTGGAACTCACACACTAATCACTGCATGCACATTAAATCATATCGGAGAGTTGGGTGGAAACAGGGTGCGGCGCCATTAAGTGTTTCTAACTCCCAGTCATAACTCATTGCTTTCTCCTCCGAGAGTATACATTAATATATTAATCCTTTCCAACGCTGAACAAGGGGACAACAATGTCGATAATTAAGTTAAATTTATAACGTGGTGAGAAGGGCTGTGGGTGATGGAGGGCGGCAGGGAGCCACTAGGGCGGGCGGTAATAAGATGAGCGGTCACGCGCGACTGGCCGCCGCAGATAGCGCCCTGCGCCCTTCATGATGGAGCACAACACTTCATTATATTGACTAAAATGTGACTCCTATGTAAACACTCTTTAGCTTTACTTTCAGTAAACGTTTATGAGATCACAGAAACATATCTTTCCGTGTTCCTGATAAACATATATTGCAATACTGAGAACGTTTGAAATAATGTGATCAATGTGACAAATTGTTCTGAAGGTTAGTAGATTATAAAGCTTTACGTACTTAGTAACGTCGTGGTTTACCATCAACGATTACATCACTGCTTACCATCAGGCGGTATTGCGGTCAAGCACTTGTTTATCTATACCTACTAATATATAAGAGTTGGTTTGTTGGTTTGTTTGAACGCGCTAATCTCAGGAACTACAGGTCCGATTTGAAAAATTATTTTGAGTTGGATAGCCTATTAATTCAGGAAGGCTTTAGGCTATATAACATCACGCTGCGACCAATAGGAGGGCGGCATGTAAAAAAAAAACCTATCGAAACCTACGCGGGAGTAACCGCGAGACGCAGCTAGTATGAATATAAAAAAAAAACAAAAATTACATTTTATTGTAACGACAGAAGAATCCAAACCAAATTTTATAAGTATTAAGAATATGTCCGTGTTTATAAAACAAATCGACAAACGTTCATTAAAAACAAAAGTTAACAGAAAATAACATAATAATAAAGTTAAATACTTTTTCGACCCAATTACGTTTTATTTGAAATACTTAATAAAAAAATAAAACAGATACCAATATTATTCAGAAGCAGGGTATCATGTTTGCTTGAACAAGTAAGTAAAACAAACATCAGATTTTGCGACAAATCCATATCGGAGGAGCTCTAAAACAAGAGTCAAAATCGCAGCTAAAGCCTTCGGGTAACAAAGATAGAACTTTGTTTAATCTGTTTTAAGTATAAACTCATGTAGACGACGCACATCAAGCTACTACAATCTGTCAAATTTCTTTATTAGATTTTCAACTTAATGGTTGAAGCCTTAACCCCTTACCGCATACGAAACCATAAATGGACGACTAAGTTTTCATTTTTTTTATGAGCTACTGTTATGCCCCATCTTAGAAAACTAATTGACATTAGAACCAGTATTTTATCGTCAAACGGAACATAAATAATTTGTTCATAGTAAACGTCATCTGTCAAGTATTTTTAAGGTTTAGTTGAGCTAGTGCGACGAGCTACGAACAACTAAAAAAGTCCTACTTTGTAATTAAAAAATATATAACAAAAAGGTGAGTAAACGCATAAAAAAAATATTACTTCATTCTATTAACTTTCTTTTATTCAATAAACGTTTGATTTTTGCTTTGTTTTGCATATTTTGTGGCATTTTGTTCACTTTTTTTAAATTGCCATATTTGGCTTAGTATGCATTAGTGTCAAAAGTTTTCCTGTCATATTTGGCTTGGTATGCATTTAAGGCTTCTTTCTCTTTTATTACAGAAATAGATCTAGCACGCTTCTATGGCACTGCAAAGTATGTAAATATAATTCCAAAATATAATGAAAACTTTGTACGACACGTGGACAAGATGGGCATGACATGTTATTTAAAATTTGGCCTTTATTGAATATGATTCGCGAGCGTTTGATAAAAGTTCCTAAATAAGAGTTTTCAGCTGTAGATGAGCAAATAATCCCAACCAAGTGCCGTCATGAGTTAAAACAGTATAACCCTGCTAAATCTCACCAATGGGGTTACAAAAACCAAGTCTTTGAGTGGCGTCAGTGGTTTTAGCTATGATTTTGATATTTTTACCGGGGACCAAAGCAATTATTTCCCTTCAGACGCGCCAGATCTTGGCGTAAGTTTAAATGTTGTCACACGCTGGACATCAACAGTTCCACAGCATCAAAATTATAAAATTTGTTTTGATAACTGGTTCAATAGTCCAAATCTTCAAGTGTATCTTTACAAAAAAGGTATACTTCCATTAGGAACTGTGCGACCGAATCGTGTTCCAAACTCTAATATGCCTTCTGAAAAGGAACTAAAGAAGCGAGGACGCGGTAGCATGGAAGAAAACAGCGGTTATAGATAAAGTAAAGTTGAGCTTGGTTTCCTGGTTCGATACCAAGAATGTGAATTTTCTTTCAGCCTACGTTGGAAGTGAACCCACGACATCAAAGCGGCGTTACAATCGACAGGATAAAAAATATGTTTACATACCTTTTCCCCAGGCTGTGGATGTTTATAATCAACATATGGGAGGAGTAGATTTACTCGATTCTATGCTGGGTTATTATAGAATTCATTTGCGGTCTCGTCAATGGTACAAGAGATTTTTTTTTATATGGTGGACATGTCCCTTGTCAATGCTTGGTTGTTATGGCGACGTATCAATGCAGACACCTACATGCCATGTGATTTCAAATTGGCCGTATATAACATATGCGAAACGCAGGAAAAGCTGTTCCAGTATTCTTGGAACTCCGACATCCAGTCGGGGAGGCACACCCTACCGTTTTCCTGAATCTCCAGTACCCTCACGAAAAACGCCAGCTAGACATCAAGATATGCCTTTGTAGTCAGTGCGTACTGATGGGATTGGCCATTTTCATATTTGGAAGAAAAACGGCAGACAAATCTGCCAAAATTGTTCTAAATTTCGGTCATTCAAACTATGTGAAAAATGTAATGTTTTTTTGTGCTATAATGACAAACGCAATTGTTTCACAGAATTTCACGAAGAATAATATAAAATTCTCCTAAATGCATACGAAGCCATATTTGATTGAAGAATATTTGACTAGAATGCATAAGAAGCCATATATGGCGTCGTTCAATAACTTTAATTATATAAGTTAATATTTTTTTCTGTTGATTTGATCTCATTATGTAAGCAAAAATAAACACTTATCACTAAAAAAAAATTTTTATTTCATCTCTTTCATAATTCATGCGGTAAGGGGTTAAGGTTGAGTGGGAATATTTGACAGTTTCAGGTAGCTTGACCAGCACCCTAATTGCGTAAAACACTATTACTATCAGTTGGAATTATTTCGAAGCAAATTGCTAATCCATTGCCCTATTTGTTCTAAAAACGTGTCTGCTCAACAACGTAAATAACGCAGTGAATATTGTTGAATTGTCAAAATGAAACCCATTGCTGATATTGTGTTACGCAACGGCTCTCGGTGAAAACCAGCACTGGACTCTGTTTTGCATAGGGTCGCAGCATAATGCTGAGCGACAGCCGTTTTTTGTGTGGATGTGACGCATGTTTCCCTCAACTATTTCTTATTTTTTTGTGTTTTTGTAAACTTTTGCGTCATGTTTAACGCAAATAAAGGTTTTTTTTTTCTTCCAATTACCCTGCTGCTGTCGTCCGTACCAATCAAAAAAAGAGTTTCGTCAGGAAGAAGGGTTCGTGCGTGTATATGTGATAGTATATGATATGATATAGATAGGATAGCATAGTTTGCATGTGTGAGTTCAACATATACGTAAAAGGTCTATTCATTGCAATCAATGATATTGACACGGGCCGGGAACAGCCACTAACAATTTTATTTGCTTTCTGATGCGACTATTTCACAATAGATGGTCCACAATGAAGGATGGACGCTGAGTTGCAAAGATGCACATTCTCATTTGTGCGATAAATGATTCCACTATTCAAACGTTGGGCGAGATGGAGCGACGACATCAAAAAGGTGGCTGGTAGTGGCTGGCGGAGAACTGCTCAGGATCGAGCTTGTTGGCGTGCCATGGAAGAGGCCTATGTCCAGTGGACGAGTAGAGGCTGATGATGATGATTCAATACTCTTGGCATTGATAAATTGTTGTATAAAACAAAGTGAAAAAAAACAGTGAGATATTTATTTGATTGATAACGAATTGATTAGATTGCCAGTTTCTCATAAACATTTTAGTCACGATCAACTATTCAAAGAAATGTTTGTTTTAACTATTTTAATAATGACAAATTTACACGATCTAAATAAATCACAGACAATTTTTTTTTCAAATGTTGGGTAATAAACTTTCAAACACAATCTAAATTATTTTAAAATATATTACTAATTAATTGCTTGCTTGCATGTTGTACTAAGGCTGGTGTTTTCCACTGGGTCACCACGACTTACAAGTCTCTCAATTATGAGTGTGCAGGTTCGTTTCCAGGTCAGGCAGGTACCTACCAATGTCACTTTTATAAAGTTTTATGTACTTTCTAAGTATATCTTGGAAACCAATGACTGATTATAAGGTGAAGGAAAACATTTTGAGGAAACCTGAACAAGTCTGAAATCGCCAACCCGCATTTCGCAAGCGTGGTTATTACGCTTAATCCTTCTCTGTATGAGAGGAGACCTGTGCCCAGCAGTGGGACGATAAAAAGTTTGATGATGGTGTTGTTCTGATATCTAATATTGTTGTACTAGTTTATTACTTTATTGTCAAAATGAAAGGCATTTCTATCACAGTTTTTCTTTTATTGTTTAAACAAAACGAGCTGGCATAAAACGAACATGATACTGGTGCACCTACTAACGTTACTAAGGCAAACAAAGATCCTTGTATATCTATCAGTAGTCGGGCATTCGGTTGAGAAAGTCCAGTTCTACATAAATCTTCCTGGTATATCTCGCCTTGTTTGTTTATTCTAAACACGGATAGCCAGTAATGGCTTTTGACCAAAATGTAATTCCCAACTTGCCCGCACATCGAGTGACGTTGAACAGAGATTCGCTAAGTTAAATAAATGATAGCTGATCGAGCGATAGTAAGGCCAATAAAATAAGTAAACTGTACATCGAACTAGTATTATAAATATGGCTGTTCGCTTGAAGAGAACGCTTACTAAGAATTTAAGTTTCAAAGAACAACTTTATCTCTGAATGCACTTGGTAACAAAGTAAATCAGGCGTGTAATACAAGTTATGAAATATCAGACAAGCGTTGCAAATTGCCTTTAGTAGGTCTTTTTATTGTTAAACTCGAATGTATTTGATTTGCCACTCCGATGAATAAAGTTTATTTTGTAAGTTTTCAAAACAAAAAATGTCTGGTGGCAAGTGTAAGAATAACATAATTATTATTTAATATTTCCCATCTGGAGCGTTGTATCCGCAATAAACACGTGTACGATGCACAAAGACGTCATGAAGCCAGCTTTGTGCTTTTATTGGCTTCGGTTTAGATTCCAACATATGGAGTTGTCGTGACATAAACATAGGCACCGCGCCGCGGGAAATATCCTTCCGCTCGCGCAAATACAATGTTTGTTGTTGAATAATAAATAAAGCAAGGGGACGAGAACAAATGTATCGATTTAGAAAATAACGATTCCGCAGAAGAGAAATACAAATGCATTTGGAAAAGTTACAAAAGTATACTTAATGTTAAAAAAGCCATCAAGTTTTTACATTCTCAATAAAGTAAACATATAAGGTTCCGTTATTATTCGATTCGGATATTGACTCCGGTAGTGAGATTCCGTAATCACATTACGGCGGACGAAGGAGTAACAGCTCAAACCAAGTTCATTTCACCTACCTAACTTTTCTTGAGACTTTTCC
Organism: Sesamia nonagrioides; assembly: GCA_017933935.1. Taxonomy (NCBI): domain Eukaryota; kingdom Metazoa; phylum Arthropoda; class Insecta; order Lepidoptera; family Noctuidae; genus Sesamia; species Sesamia nonagrioides. Next base: position 298,302 of record JADWQK010001419.1, read on the forward strand.
AAAATCGATCAGGTAGTAATATCGAAATTTTTACACCGAGTGAAGTAACCGCAAACGTTAAGCTTACAAATAATTAAATGAATACAGCATTCCGAACATCTTGCGGTTTCGAAGACGGAGCTAAAACTCCCACATTGATTTTTCTTAAATGAATCACTGTGGAATGAACATAGCTAAAGATGGATAAGAAGGACACAGTTTATTATGTTCTGGGATGCGTCTGAATCATAAAATAGTAACCTTTAAATATTAATCTTTAATCTCACTGAGAGACAACGCATAGTTTTATCCGCTGGCTTTAGAAACAAGATACTGCAGAATAGTTAAAGTTATTAAAACAAAAATAAATATAGTTTAAAAAACTGAAAAAACATGCTTTTAAAAATATCAAACTAAAAAGTTAAAAATAATTTTAAAAAAAAGCGTGAGGCGCTTCATATACAAAAATTATGGCACAAAGCGCCTAACGCTTTTTTTTTAAATTATTTTCAACTTTTTAGTTCGATATTCTTTAAAAAAAAACGAACGAACGAACGTAATGAAAACGGTGGGATATTTTACAGTAATGAGCCGCTCACTCGTAGTCCAGAGAGTTAGAGACGGACAAACAAACAAACAAACAAACAAGCAAGCAAGCAAACAAACATACAAGTGAAGCTAATAAAAAGCATGTAATGAGCATTAAAAAAAACATTTTTAATGTTTGTTCTCCTAAAGCGGTTATAATTAGTATTGGGCATGATATTTTGTATAAAGTTCGTCGTTCTTGCCACGATGGCAAATCTCGGCAGGTCCATAGCTTATTGTATAAAAAAGGTTATGTTAGCTTGGAGCCTTACGATAACGGTCTAGATTAATAAGCCTCACAAATGCCCAAGAAAGAAAGCTACAAAAGGAAACACAATCAACGTTGTGCATAGTTTGACCTACTAATTTGTGCTAACAGTTTTCATAGCCGGTTTCGAGGAGTTCGTTATCAATCTGAACATGTTTACCGGTGATTATGAGTTTGAGTCAGAGGCCAGCCGTGACTGGAACGAATTCGCACATGGCGCATGACTGATCGAGCCTTGATTTATACATACATACAAGGGACTCGTGCTAGTCTTCTACAGATTTACATACCTACAATCCTACCTACATAGATTTTCTATCTGTACTTTTCCTTGAACCACATTTCTCTTTGTCTATAACGTTTGGTTTGTATCAGCTTCGGATGCAAATTCATTTCACTCGGCTTATTGTGCAGGATGCCCAATTTGCATTGCAAAAAAAGCTTAACTTTGTCGATGACAAATAAACGAAAAAAAATAACTGTATTTCCTAATAAATGCCATAGTATCACAATATATACACCTATACTAATATATAAAGTTGAAGAGTTTATTTGTTTAACAACGAAAAAAAGCGCTAATCTTTTTGCGCTAATATTTTACTAATTTGAAAGTGCTAATCTCAGGAGCTACTGGTCTGATTTAAAAAATTATTTTTGCTTTGAATAGTCCCTTAATCCAGGAAGTCTTTAGGCTATAACATGACGCTGAGACCAATAGGAGCGGAGCATAACTAACTCCACGCGAACGAAGTCGCTGGCGGCCGCTAGTGTATAATAAAAACCTACGAAAATAACTACAGGATTTAGACACAATCAAACATGACTGTCCATCTCTTTCTCCTCTCATATCCCATCAAAATCTAAACCAATTTACACGTCGTTATCTCCGGTAGTCTGCGTATCTCTACTAATGACTGGCATCGTTAACATGATTATGCTATCAAAATGAAAATGAGAGTTTTCATTTAAAGGCACGGTGACCTTTCATAAACGAGGTTCAATGTGGCGACACTTTGGTCAGGCCTTGCCGCAGGGCGCGACTCGTTAGGGCTGGTCAATTTAACCAAAAAAACTTTGCAATACACCAGCGAAACCATTTTTTGGGAGCCGCATAGAACGAAACATTTTCAAGCGAATTTAAATAAATAATACGCAGTTAGCATTGAAAATATAGAGTTACTAAGCTGCTTATCACTTCAAACAAAGACCTAACACAGAGAAATGGGTTACTTCGGTGCCGAGTGCGATAAGCTATGCAAGGTATTGTGCAAGTACACACAAGATATTAAACCAAATACAGTATTTATTGTAATATTGTTTGCGATTTATAAAAGTTGTCTTCCTTTATTAAATACTTACTAGCTTTCCGCCCGCGGCTTCGCCCGCATGGGATTCGGTTATATCGCGCTTTTTAGATTTCGCGCTTTTTTTAATATAATTTTTTCCGGGATAAAAAGTACCCTATTATTTAATCCGGACTTCTAGCTTTACGTCTGCAAAATTTCAAAGCAATCGGTTCTGTAGTTACGGCGTGAAAGCGGAACAAACAGACAAACTCACCTTCCGATTTATAATATTAGTAGATAAGGATCTATCGACACAAGTCAGTGTAATCCTTCATCAGCCTGTAATATTAATTATACTCGGACCCCGAGAAAGGTGGCGGCAACCCTAGCCAGGGTGTTTAAGTTCGCGTACATTCGACCAGCTGAGTCACGCCCGGTCACCTCGTAATCTGACGTAATGTTAATATATTGATCTCTCTACCGAACACTTCCACCACATGAGAATACTCATTCATGTGGATTATACTGAAAGAGCACAGTTTATGTTGATATAAGGCACCAAACAGTAGATAAAAAAAGATAAACGTAAATGCGGTGTAGAGGTATGAGTACCAGGGTGTAAAGGTCACTCATCCTTCATAGAAAAGGGAGGATCTCAGAATAGACTGGTTTTGGCGCCGATTCGTTAAGTGCATCTTTTTCTTTCCATTTCGTTAAGAAAAGGATAGAAGATAACAATATAGTTTAATCCTGTCAAATTAAGATACTCCATAGACAGTTTAGACGCGATTAAAACATGGCGACTAAAAATACACCTGTTTACGTCAGGAGCGGACTAATATGACAGGTCTAAACTGACATTTTATCCTCTGTCCTTTTCTTAATGAAATAGAAAGAAAGGGATGCACTGAACTTAAATTTAATTTGGTTTGTGTATATGAGAATCGGGGCCATTGTCTGGCAGGCACTTGCCTACCGGTTGATGTCGTGAACTTGTATGCGTGCTAGTTGCACAGTAAACTCTGCTTGCGAAATGCAGGATTTGAGTGATGTCAGTATGACGCGTTGTTCGTATGTAGGGTTGCCATCCGTCCGGGTTTCCCCAGATTTGTCCTAGTTTAGAGGGCATCCGGGGAGCGTTCGGGGAAGGTTTCATTTGTAGACCGAGTTTAAAAAAATAAATAAATAAAAATAATTGGGCGTCCCGCGAGACACGCACTGATCGACCGACGAACCAAGTATATTCACCGTTCCGCCACCCCTCTTGTCACGGTTGCCACGGTCCGCCGTTTGTTCGTTGAATATGTTTAAGAGATCTTGTTAATATGTCCGGCTTTCGGATTCTAAAATCCAGGGTTTTCACGCGTCTTGTCCTGTTTTCCAAATTTTAGAGATGGCAACCCTATTCGTATGTAGCGTTGTAGGTACACGGATATAAATAGCTGTCATATGCGACATACATAGTAATTATATGCAGCTAACTATAACCAGCCAGTTGCATAACTAACATTATTTAATAATGATTATAATGCTTCAAATACATAATTAGGAACATAACTATGTATTAGAAAAGAGAAAGGCGTTTTAAAGTGCAATACTCGTAAGAGAGCAATAAGAAATCGAGACAAACAGTTACTATCTCTAAGATAAACTATCGTGCGACCTGAGCATATGGCGGCAAAAAAAAGTATGAAATTTAAAAAAAGAACGCCTTTTACTGTGACCACCAACGGAATTCGACAAGCCAAATGCATCAGATTTCAATGGAAACCGCTTGCCGCTACATTTGTTTTATCTTTGGGTTCGGAGGTCATCACAAAAAGTGGCAGAAAAACTTTGAATGGGACAAGTGCTAATGCCCAAGGGTTTAATGAATGGGCATGCGGTCATACTCGAGAGCAGAGCAATCGTAGTGCTAATGAAACTCATCTTCCAAAAAGCATAAAAAAGGACACACATGTGGTGTCCAAATATTTTTTCCTCCCAAATTCTTCGTAATAGTTTTGCGCAAAAACCAAAAGCGGCTGATTCTTTCAAACGAATCCATTAAAATGCGTGCTCCCTCGAGTAGCTCTTCACTTCTGGGAATGCAACTACCTGCTTTTTATAGCAGAGATAAGGGCTTCACAAATATGCACAACCCGACCTTATTTGATTATCGATCAGTCGACCGTTAGCAGCAATAGTATTGAACGACCTTTCGAAATCGATAGGATTATACTGTATGGAAGTGACCCAGAATCCCGACGGAATGATGCACCGATATAAATGCATATTACAGCCATATGGTGCTATGCAATCGGCCTGTAGACGTTATTTATATAGGGCAAATCATAATAGCTATGGAGTGCATGAATATATTATACATTTATTCAATACCTACTTAAGATATGATGACCCCTTGTAGCTCTAGTGACGCTTTGCCATCGATTTAAAAAGTAGTCAATGTTCTTTGCCAGTTTTTCTTCCGCTTAAATATGTATATGGATGACAAAATAATTATGCATGAAGAAAACCGTTAAGGTGTAGCACGAAACTGTACTGCGACAAAACATATTGTCAACAGCGTCAAAAATGTGTGACATGAAAGTGGTAACAGAGATGTGGCTGAGAGCATAAAGGACAAAGGTACAAACGCCGAAGAAATGGTCGCGACTGATTCGATTGTCCGCGCCGACGCGCACTTTGTCGGCGCCGAGGCTCGTAATGTACACGATACAAGTCAACGCGAGCTGCGAGCTTCACAAAACAACGAAAGGACAACGTCTTTATAACTTTCTTCGTAACTGATACGACTGAGTACAATTCAACTCCTTAAAATACCTTAGTAGCATTGGAAAAATTTGAGTCTTCAACAAATATATACGTGTTTATTACTTAATTGATCAATGTCGACGGTATCAGTTTCAGCCTTGAGTACTTACATACTATCATCCAATATCCAATCCGTTTTATCTAGACACGTACCTGCAACAAAGAACATAACAACTTTCAATATCGCACTAGCATTAAATAAAATAACAGCTTTTATATTGAGCGGGACACAAAAGGGTGCGCTGACTGCCGACACAATAAAAATGCCTCAATCAACAGCCCTTACTGATGTGACAGTAAGCCTTAAGTTATAACCTATTATGCTGTTATACTCTTTGGTTATAACACATAAGCGTCACGGGGTGGCGAGTGCCCACAAGATCAGATGACAGATGACAGGTATTTCTAAGCTTTATTGCGTCGGAGTTTTTGTGAAGAAACGTGACTTCCAAAGGGCGTTGACCCCGCTACTGACTCCTATAGGATGTCGAGATAAGTCGCCACCGTGGGATAGCTCCGGATGCATATATCTTACTAATCTAACCGCCTTTTAGGGGCTTTTTGTTAATCAGTTACCCTAATATGACAACTAATGACGAAAATGAAGCGTTTCCAAAAATGGAATTTAATTTCTGTGGAGATAAATTGTTTTATAAGTACTCGTATACAGCACAGGGCCCTATTTCTCCGACGTGGAATATCGTATTAAAATAATAAATCACTGCCAAACGTAAACATACGCTTCAGTAACATGCAGTTGTTACGCCTGTAAATAATCATCGTGTCGTTAAATTTGCATACAGCAATAAGTCTGGGAGGATACGAGTGAATCCGAGTCGCCTCGTAAAACGAGACCACAACCGCTTTCCGCAAAACTCATAAGGCATAATGACAGTGCAGTTCTCATAAATAAAATTGAAACATATCCAGGTATGTTTTCGGTGACATGTGTTGGTTGAAATGGTGTCCACGCTGCGAAATTGTGACCACTTGCCTTGTTATTCATGTAAACAAGAATATTTAAGTTTCTGGTACGGCTGGGTGGTAGAAGTCGTTCTAAGAACAAAGTAAATATACAGTATGTTAACTAACAGAGGGCGTTCCCGTTAACCCGAAATAGTATAGCATACATACATGCTAAAAAAAATATTTCCATTCGAAAACAAAATGTTTTAAAAAATTTTCCAATATGAAAATATTCAATAAAAATTTTAAATGGACATGTAAAAGAAACACACTGTACACGCGAACATGAAAGACGGCAACGTCGCAATTTATTTATACATGGCGACTACTATTTTGATTTAAAACAGGAGGTTTCAAATTTATTTCCAATTAGAATTTTTTTTATTCGGATTTTTTTATGCTTATTTTTCTATGCTGATATTTTTATTTTAATCTATTAATGATATATATTAACGAGTTTAAGGAACGCCCTCTGTTATTTAACATACTGTATAAGTATAAAAAGTGTATCTTGAACTGAGATCCCTCGGTTTTCTAGTAACTTTATACAACCAATTAGCGCGCTTTACCATCAACGATCGCATCACTGCTTACCATCAGGCGGGATTGCAGTCAAGCGCTGGTTTATAAATTTATATAAGAAAAAATACAAACTGTACTAACCAAAGACAATTAATCTTTTAGATACGTTCCTCCCTTTTTTTGCTGTACGAGTATGTATATCCCACTAGAGTTCTATTACTAAGAAAGGTTAAAAACGTTTACATTTGATCTCGGTGAAGGCGATCGAAATTGAACACATAAGAGTTAAAACTACCGATTCCATGAAGATCCTCCTTAACGAACTGGTGATGGAATTATTATTTGATCTAATAATAAAACCACTTTAGATTGTATACCGCTATCCAAAGCAAACGTCTTACTTTTCATCAGTGATAAAGAAGTTTGCCTTTTTATGAATAGGAAGACATTAAATTCTGGATTCGGATTTAAGGATCTTTTATTTACAGGTGTTCTGTTACTATTAGCAAATAAAAACGAATAGTTTCAGTAACTTCCTGAAGAATAAAGCAAATAATGGCGATGTTAAAATACTAGACCAACACTAATTGTGCAAAGAGAATGCATTATGAGAGTTCGTTGTTCTGATAAGCCATGCCACAAAACATTTGAAGTAGCTAAGTGCAGAGATAAAACGAGTGTGCAACAAGCAATTCTGCCTGAAGCAAGTCCTATTGATGATATTTCGCTCTCTACACGCCGCAGATACAACATAACGCCAGTAGCCGACTTGGGCGGGCTGCCGATGGTGGCTATTTTAAATATAATTGCAGCCTCCATGCGCTGCCCGCAACGTTTGTTGTCCGACCACTATGAATACAGTTCTGCAATAAGTTTCGTTTTTTATTGTAACCACACGGAGATAAATGATCTGGGGAACAGTTTTCTTCGATATTGCTACAAAAGTGTGGCAAATGTCGCAACTCTACGCCTGCGTGGATTTGTCTTTAGTTTTCTGACGGATCGTACGGCTTGACTTATTATTTGATTGGAAGGAGTGTTATTTCCTACCCATCTAATTTTATGTTCGCTAAGGTTTCTAAGTCAGTTAAATCATCTCTATAGAACGGTTTGTCTTAGATTTATTGTCCTGGCTATTTAGGCCAATCTGGGTCATCGCCAGAATTAGATAGGTATGTTCGTGGGTCTCACATGCCACTAGCTAACCTGGATCCCTTAATTTTGTAATGTAAGAACTAGCTAAAAGTAACGATTTCATTTAGCTAACGATGTTTGATGAGATACATGTGTAACGCATATAAAGTTAATGTGTTAGACCAATATATTACTACTCCCACCACAGAACATATAAAAGACATCTGTTCTGTGACTCCCACGAACAGATTACACAGCGGCTCGCCTCACGGTCGGTATTGATCGAAAATGCAATTTATTCTCTTCGAATACCAAAAGCAGAGTGCAAATAAACTGATTTGCGTGCAAATATCGAAGTCTGAATAGTTTGCGGTCAACATTACCGAACTTTTATTTATCGAATTTTGACTAAATCGTGCGTTTGCAATGCAGAGCTCAACATTTATGAAAAAAAAGCAATTTATGTGGGAGATTGCTTACTTACTTAGAATAACCTATTTTTACCACATGAACTTTCTAAAATATCAGACAAATCTTCCATATCCCGTGGCACTTTTAATGATAATGTTTAAATTTTGTCTTAGTGTTTAAATATGTTAGGAGCGAGTCTGCGCATGTGAATGGAGCAGTGCCCAGCTATCGATACGTGCTGGCATTCATATAATTACCTACGATATGTATAACATTACTGATACACAGGACATGTGTCCCACTATTATGACGATAAGTTAACCCGACGGCGCCATATGCAGTAATTTATTCCCAGCTATTATTGTATAACTAAACGATGCGTCTACGCTACGATACGAAAATAAAATCGGTACAAGAATCGTCTCTGAATTGCCTGCAATTTAAAGATGACGAGACTAGTTCCCAGAAAATGAAATATAGCTGGAAGAACTTTGTTTTATTGAAAAGATATATCTCACAAGAGATACAATGTAAGCAGGAAAATGTAGGCGAAATGTTTGCCCTTTTCAAACAAATTCAATTCGCTGTCAATATTACGCTTACGTCAGGAACAAATATACATAATGTTATAGGTACATGTGCCAATCATTTCAACGAGTAAAAAGAAAAGATTTTCGCAAGGAAAATCCACTCGGGAGAAAACTGCTTTCCTCTACATTAAGCATCATCCCTGATTAAGCAAAACAAAAACACGGAAAAGTCTACAGAGTCAAACACTCAAGCGACGCAATTTGCTACATTTCCATTACAAACCGTCCATGTTGTTCAGCAATTACTCGCGAGTTTTATTACGTACTCCATTGCTAATTAACCTGGATAACTGAATTTACGCTGTTGGCTCGCGAGTGCATTAAACATGAGTTTTATTGTTTCTGTTTAAGTAAATTTTATTGTTATATTAAAGCATATCGATTATACTTCGCTGACTTTGCATGACATTAAAATTTGTCGGCGGTCCGACATCTCCGGCTAGTGTTGAATAATTCATTAGTTGTAGCGTCGATTGAATTAAAGGTTGTATCTCAGTCTCGACATGATATCGGTGCTCTATTTGCATATCAGACATGTTCCGATGTGCACCAGATGTCGCTACATAACCTTTGATAAGTTATCTACTAGCAAACGCGTTAGATTTCCGAATAAGAGTTTATTAATATTCCATTCAGCGAAAAGTTTACATGCTAACACAGTTTTATCTTTCATTCTGTTTGCTATTTTCAAATTACAGAGGACGGCTAGTTAGAGCCGTCCTGAAAGGTCGAATAGAGATTTTTATTGATATCCAAATCGGCTTAAAACTTTTCTTTGACAATAAAACAACTACGCCCATAAACAGAAGCTGTATTCCAGTCACGACACTACAGACGCTTTGTCTATCTGATTAGATAAAGCACGAATTCTTTATTATTAGGTTGAATAATTAAATGTTACAGTTATCATCATCATCATCTCAGCGTTAATCCCAGAAGCATCCGTAGCTTTTTCAGCTTTGGAGTCTGGGGTCCGCTTTACCAGTCTAACTGCTGAATTTGGCTAAACTTCGATATTTTCCGTAAAGCGACTGCCGTCTGACCTCCACACCCCGAAGGCGATATCTAAGCATTGCAGTTAGATCAATTAGACTTTTGAGGGCTCCAACAACCCGTAACGACTGCCACTAGATGTTCGTATGGCGTAGTTATATATTATAAAATTTATAGTTATATAGTTATACTCTTAGTAAAGGGTACTCTCTATACAAGATAATAGCTATAATGCGACCAACACGAATCTGAACCACATAGAAAACGGAGTGTCCTATAAGCAAATGACTACCTTTATTACGTAACCGGCCTTCCAAACAATCTATGCTAATCCATTTTGTTGGAATCGAACAATTTAATCAGACTCGGACAAATCACAACTATATAATCTAATCACATCTTCCTACTCAATAAAATAGTCATAAAACACGAAGATTAAAGCGAAGCAAAAGACGACAAGACGGATGGTATCGATATTGGCGCCCAACAAGGAATTCTAAGAAGGAATCCCATTCGATTCAGTTCGCTACAAGTACCGCGTCGCCTCCGCCCATTATACATTCAATGTGCATCGACTCTTTATCATTTTAGAGCGAGCACGATTGTTAATCGAGTCGGTAAAGTGTATTTTTATACACGTCATTTCTTAAAATCGTGCGTTGATATCAATTTGTTAGTACGTGACTTGAATTTGATGATGTAAGCGTGGGCGCTCGTGCCACTGTAATCCAAAAAATAGAGCCACACATGAAAGGAGAATGGCGGCAGTAACGAATGATTTACGATGCTAGCAAAAGCTCTACTCGCAAAATTCCTCACTATATTGTCAAATGTTCTTGCTACTTATAATGCTAAGAACTAAGACTTTTTTTTTTTAATAAAACGTTGCCCCTCTCTAGTAATTTCACCTGTATCGTGGGTAAACACGTTTAGAAACATTTAATGTCACATACACAAACAGCTACACCCAGAAAAACTACCTGTAGGCCATACAAATATTTCTTCTATATGGGAATCGAACCCACGATACGCAACGCAGCAGTCGATCGCTCAACTCAGCTACTGCGCCAACGGTCTCTACGATTCCAGACACCAATTGAAAATTATCTCACTATATTCCACACAAAGTTCACTGACACACAGTTTAATTAAACAAATCCATTGATTTGGGAATCCAAATAAAGGTTAAAAAGAAAATTAACTTACAAAAATCGAATAAAAATCGTAGAACCAATAAAAACGATCATAAAAGTGCTGCCTCTATAAAGGAATATCCTCGTCTTCCGATAAAAAAAAATTAAACAGAGATGAAAATAAAAAGCCTCCTTTTATCAGAAAGGAAATTCAATTATCTGTAACATAGTTACTTGTTGAAACGGCAGAGTAATGTCCGGTCGAAACGGGGAAGTTTGGACACCCAAGGCTGGGTAGGGTAGTTAGCAGTTGTTTGCATACATCCCAAAGCCCCTTTTTGTCCTGTCCTGAATAATGCTATTGTTAATGGCCAGCTACATATATACATTAGTATGGACCCAAAAGTATTTATATACGCAAATGATTTACAGCGGCCCGGTGACATAGAAAGTTTCCATGTTGCGGTTTGTATGCGCCGTTGTTCGTTTAAAAATAAATTGTTCTATCTATTTCATCTTTATTTATTTACTAATGGCCGCCAGCGACTTTGTTCGCGTGGAGTTAGTTATGCTCCGCTCCTATTGGTCGCAACGTGATGTTATATGCCTATAGCCTTCCTGGATTAATGGGCTATCCAACGCAAAAAGAATTTTTCAAATCGGTCCAGTAGTTCCTGAGATTAGCGAGTTCAAACAAACAAACAAACTCTTCAGCTTTATATGTATATTAGTATAGATAGTATAGATTTGTTTTGATCCACCAACAATTGTTAACACTGGGTGTTATACCTACATAATACTTATCTGACTTATTTTACATTTTTATTTACCTTGTTTTGTCTTAAGTTAAGTAAGCACTTATTGGCCCCGATTACCTTATTCAAAAACTAAACTAAATTTAAGTACTGAAACTAAAAAAAACTGAAAGTAAAATTTGATTTTTCTTCAATTCGCACGATGCACTATCGTGCGAATTGAAGAAAAATCAAATTTTACAAATGCGTATTTCTCTATACTATAGATAAAATTAAAAGCATAAAATTATAGAGCATACGCATATATGTATGTAGATATATGCGTATGCTCTATAATTTTGTAATAACTTTTGTAATTACTTTTCTTTTTTTTCTTCTGTTATTTGTAATTTCTTTCCTCATTCTATTACATTAACTTCCTACACTGTCGAACTGCCATCTTTATCAGTTACCAATATCTAGGCAGCTCGTTTTAAAATTCATGTCAGTAAAACGTACAGAACGTGATAGGTTTCCACAGTTCGACAAATTCATTCTATGAATGTAATATTAGCACTTTGGCACGTGCTTTGTGCCTAGGATGAGGTCTTTTTATCTATTGTAAAATGATCTGAAAATGTTAGGGTAGAAATGTTTAATCACATAACTTATATTCAACGAGCAGCGAAATCCGTACAATGGCGTCGATTAACTTATACTCAGCGAGTAGCGAAATCCGTATAATGGCGCCGATTAACTTATACTCAACAAGCAGCGAAATCCGTACAATGGCGCCGATTAACTTATACTCAACGAGTAGCGAAATCCATACAATGGCGCCAATTAACTTATACTCAACGAGTGGCGAAATCCGGACAATGGCGCCGATTAACTTATACTCAACGAGTAGCGAAATCCGTACAATGGCGCCGATTAACTTATACTCAACGAGTAGCGAAATCCGTACAATGGCGCCGATTAACTTATACTCAACGAGTAGCAAAATCCGTACAATGGCGCCGATTAACTTATACTCAACGAGTAGCAAAATCCGTAAAATGGCGCCGATTAACTTATACTCAACGAGTAGCGAAATCCGTACAATGGCGCCGATTAACTTATACTCAACGAGTAGCAAAATCCGTAAAATGGCGCCGATTAACTTATACTCAACGAGTAGCGAAATCCGTACAATGGCGCCGATTAGCTTATACTCAACGAGTAGCAAAATCCGTAAAATGGCGCCAATTAACTTATACTCAACGAGTAGCGAAATCCGTACAATGGCGCCGATTCCCTTGTTCACAAACTAAACTAAATTTAAGTTCAGTGCATCTTTTTCTTTACATTTCATTAAGAAAAGAACAGATGATAAAATTTTGTGTTAGGTTAGGCCTGACGTAAATTGTCGTATTTTTGGCCGCCATGTTTATAATCGCGTCTAATAACTGTCGATGGTATATCTTAATTTGACAGGATTAAACTAATATGTTCTATCCTTTTCTTAACGAAATAGAGAGAAAAAGATGCAATTAGGTTAAAATTAGTTGACTTTGTGAACAAGACAATCGGCGCCAATGTTATAAATTCTCAGTTTCTTATAGTGATACAAGCTTCCTCGTAAATCTAGGTATTTTCTAATCTAATTCTTTGTAGGATTCATAATAGATAAATACATGAAGGGCACAAGTCTTTTTATTGTCTGTCTCTAGCTCAGATAATCAATCACGTTTGCATGAACGTATGGTGCGCTACTAAAAGTAATTGTAACAGGATCTGTGCGCAGGCGACGACGCCACCGTGGCGTGTCTATCCAGCTCTCCTCTAACTACCGATACAACACTTGCCCACCAGACCAACCACTTTCGCGAAACGTGGACCGGCTTTTAGCAAAAATTTGATCAGTGAAAGTCAAGAGTGATACGTAGAGTGCGCCGCTCTCAGGGGTTCGTTTGATTAATTTAATCAAGTCTCGCTAGAATAAATGCAACATACATCATCGAAATTTACATAGAGAAATTTTGCATAATGTGTTTCATGTGCGTCGTCCGCCCAAAGTAGCACTTCACTATTAATGGAAGCTCATAGATTGTGGTCGCTTCAACAGCAATATCTCCGGCTCGTTGCGCGACTGGTCACCTTTCCTTTTTCTTTTTAATGCTGTCAGTATGGCACATTTAATTAACAAAAGTTTAATTTATGTGCGGTCCTCCCCGGTCGCTTCAAAAGCCCAGACAATAATTCACCGCGGCGATAACTGCGGACGTAACAACAGTCATTTATATTAACTTATCTGAAAAATTCCGAACGGACAGGATCTTTGTTGAACCTATCAGATGGCAACGATATTCAAGAAATACCATTATATTTTTAACTTTCTCCTTTATGGTCTTATACTGCTGTCGATTCGAGACATAACTCTTTAGCAGCAATAGATCAATTTACATTTCCATTAACATTAAAATCAAGTTGTTATAGTTTCATTAAAATCCCCTTATCGACTTCTATGGCCATTGCTAAATCGTTATCTTCAGCTCCTAATCATAAAGATAGTCTATGATGATTTTTACGATTATGCAAAACGACTTCAAACCGTTTCCATATACGTCCTAAAGTTTCAAATATCGATCGCATTTTGTAGACTAAGTTATCTAAATGATAAGATACATAGGTAGATGTAGCAATAGTTTATCATAAATGTTGGATTGAATTGAATAGGTAGCCACGCAAGTGCATATCTAGAGAGCCAATATACTTAGCGGGCAGCAGCTCGGTTGATCGGGTCGCTATCGTCAGATATGGAGTCAATTTGCAGTAATGCGGTGGACAGGTTCACGTTACTTTTTATAACACATTCGAGGTCGTTGACTGCAGACTAAACAACACATAGTACTTGCAAGGAGTCAATGCACCGGGAAAACATCCAACCTTTGTTACAATTAGGCATTGTTGGATTGCGAGAGTTACACCTTCCGCGGATCAATCGATTTGTTCTAAAAATTATGATTCATTTGTTTTTGGTTACGCTTCATTGCAAAAGTGTCCATAAAATAATGTCTTATATGTCCCTTATGTACTTTAGATATCTTACATTAGTGTCAATAATTAAAGCTGTTGCTGCAATATCTGCACGTGCGTCAATCGGTATCAGCTACCGATATAGTATTGTCCCAACAATGAATTAAATGTGGTCTACGTCATATTCTTTTGAATTTACAACTATCAGCAGAATTAATCGTATCTATTGCATTAACGCACCCTGTTTTTGTCGCCAACAACTTTGTTGTTTTCATGTTTCAATGTCTTTGTGTGAAGCAGGTTTTTAGTACACCTACTTACCTAAAGCCCTAAAGGTTATTTTAAAATCAGTTTGTAACTTTAAAAACAAGCAGCGGTCATACCCAGCCAAGATAAAATACTTGACTTATACCTTATACTTGTCTTTCCATCTTAATGTATTCTTAGAAATGCTTCCAAAGGCTACATGTGATTTTAGAAAGATCAAATGATAAATTACGTCGCAAAATGAACCGGTTCAAGAAGTCATCCGAATACAGCGAGTGTCATCCCGCTGTCGCCGCACGGCTGGCCGACATCTGCGATTTATCATCCTCTTGTATAGGCACTCTAATTGCGACAACTTGTCGCCATGTCCAACCGTAAAGACGATATCTCCCCTTATTCCGCTTCTCGGCTCGCGACAACCTGCGACAGCCCTTATTTCATTTAAACTCTGTCCAACGTTCACGAACGCAATGCAATTTTGTAAAAGTGCTGTTTATTCCCCCTTTAAAGTTCAATGAACCGCAATTAGCAATTAAGAAATTATCCTACGAGCACCTTAAAGGGGTCGTTGAATGAATTTTAATTAAGAATTTCTTACAATTTAAATCCCAGCATAGAATTAATTATAATGATAAAAGATTTATGAAGGCTTTCGCAGTTTGTATAATCAACTTAAGGAGAACAATAGGTAGACACATTAGCTATCAGCACTTACTCTGAATAGATACATGTAATGTTCAATACGGCCGAATTACCTACATTACACACGAATGTCTGGCGAAGTGGTCACACAGTAGGCGCTCTGTGTATTTGCATTTTGCACGTACATAGTCCACTGATGTTATTTGTCACGGTTACCTACTAAGCAATAAATGTCGTCTCAGATAGATTGATGATTAGGATTAAAGATTTATTAGCAGTATCTAGGTCGATAGGACCGGGTGTAGCGCTGCAAAATCCCGCCAGCTCGACTGATCTATTGACCCGTCATATAAAACCGCTTAAACGTTTATTAGCAAAGTCAAGATCGTCTTTTATGAGTCTGTTGGCTGAGCTGAGTGTATCTGGGTTACTGATACGAGATGCGATAACATCTGAAGGTGATCATGCTAAAAATTGTAGTTCAGAGGCGGAAGATCGCCTTCTGACTATGATATACATACATTCAATTTGAGCATGAGCCTTTGGTATGACTTTGCATTTTATTTTTTTGCCACATTTTAGAACTGAATATACCTACATATTATTATATTTATATTTGCTTAATTTTACCAAGTTGCGAAATTCTAACAAGCCGAATTAATCTTCGTCGAAAAAAATCTTGTTTTAATGATTTGTTTGGTCAAAAATAAAGATCGTGCGGTCTCTGCGGGCAGCTAAGTGCCCACGGGTCAATATTTTACCAATCCTTCACGGTCAGTGCAGGCCCTTTATTTTGTTTTCTTTTAAAACGGGAATTGAATCATACACTATACTCCATTAAACTAATAGCGACCCCATTTTCGGAGGGCTTGCAAATACTTGCGTTGTAATCAAACCTGGCTCAGTAGTTTAGTTTGGCATGCTTCATGAATAGTTTTACATATAAAGTGAACACAAAATAAGTCTTGACAAGTTGTTAGACGCAGTCGATACGAGCTACCTGTTACTGAAATTGACAAGTTACCGAACTTCGCGGAGAAATACACTTACATCTTTGATCTTTTATACCGTACCGTACTACGATGTTGTCTATAAACAGCAGGTTGAAAACTCAACGTCAACAACCTTGTCGTAAGTCCTTCAAGTTTTGCAGTAGCACTTGGCATAGGAACGAGTGACATTACATAAAAAAAAATATCCACTGTACGCAATGTACACCATAACCACTTTTATGTCTTTATGGCAAAGTGTCGCAGAGTCCGCCGCATAAAATACCACAAGTGCTCCTACGGAATGGACCACAATCCGTGTGCAATTGCCACTTGCCTGTATTAGCTTTCAATGATATAGCGGCTTAAGTGCAAGAAGCTATTAAGTCGACATTAGATTGCCAGAGGGCAGTGGCGGCGGCGAGACGACCCGCTTGCCAGGGGCCAGCGTTTGATTAGCTTGTTACGCCGAGTATTTGCTCTGGTTTTCGCGGCGTGTCTTATCTATGCAAGACCCTTGTCCCATATCATCTCACAAGACGTACTCACGTACGTGATATGAATCTGTGCTGATGGCAGATAGCTTTTGTCTACATAACCCCCTTACAAGAATCTGGTTCTTTTTGCACAAAGTAATAATTAACTTATTTAAATATGTCTCTCGTGTACAATTAACATTGAGATAGTATCTCTGAAATAATTGCTGTGCAAATTATGGACTGGTGAAAAGTACTGTGGACGAAGTTGAAAGGTTAACTGGGTTATTGCAATATTTGTATCGATTGTGAGGACTCGTGACGGAGATGTCCTCAAGTCCTCGCTAGGCGAGCCGCGAGGCTGCGGGAGAGGGCTGCGCTGCCGCTCGCGCCGGCCTCGATGTGCCGCCGCCTTATATGGCGCTGGCGGCCGACGGGCTCGGTAACTTGCGACAGGCCAGGTATTTTAGGCTCAGGCCCTAAATTGTTTACGTGCAACTCGCATGCGTTTAATTTTATTTAAAATGTCATGGCACTACTTAACAAGTGTTACACTTGCGTTTAATACTGTAACCTGGCGCTGAGATCTTAATTAATCACTTCTGATTATAGCTAAACGTTTTCGAACGGCATTTCAAACATGACGGACATACTTGTTGCGTATAGAAATAAGATTCCTAGGCACACTGTAAGAAAAATACTAAGGACAAATTCCTGAAGGCAGTCGTCTACTATCGTACAAAAACAGCTTTAATGACATTGCCAAAAATGTCACCGATCTCCAAACTAGGTCGGACAATCGAAGCATCGGGATATTCAGGAGCGATTGGTTATTATGTAGCCTAATAAGGGGGTCGATGCATTCCCGGACTGGTCCAAAGGACGCCGCCGAGGACGGCGCAGGCGCACAAGAACCAGCCGAATATACTGGTCGCGGTTATTTAGAGAACAGGCAGTTCTGCGAAACCACGCACGCATGCAAGTAGTTATCGTAATTTGGACGCTTTAGATTTTTTTTTTTGCATTTTTCTCCAAACTGGCTTTGACTCTGTGAATCCGGAGGAAAACATTGCTCAAATTGTCTGGTTATACACGCATTCTGAAGCAACTGAATAAAATAAAAATACATAAATATTTAAAAACTGAATTGTGTACTACTTTTCTTGACGGAGGCCCAGAACAGATGTCCGTCTGATGCGGCATACCTCGGCTACCCGGCATACTCTTTGGAGCACCATTTCCTGCAGCGTGCCGGGGTCTGTGTGTATGTCCGCACTCCGCCATGACATCTGTTGCCGGCGCCTCCGTCACCTCGAAGACCCTCACTTCTCGTCCCTATGGCTAATTCCCCTATCTCCGTTCCATCATCGGACGACCCGTCGTACGGCTAGTTTCCACCCTTACGTTGTTAACACCACTACGATCCGGACGAAGCGTTTCGCCTCCTCCTATATACCGCATACATCGAGGGACTGGAACAATTTGCCAGCTGCGGTGTTTCCGTCGGACTACAATTTGAGTGTCTTCAAGGCTAGAGTGAATAGGTTCTTAATAAACTAGTGCGCTTTACCATCAACGATTGCGTTACTGCTTACCATCAGGCGGGATTGCGGTCAAGCCCTAGTTTATAATATACTAGCTTTCCGCCCGCGGCTTTGCCCGCGCGGAGTTCGGTTATATCGCGCTTTTTAGATTTTTCTTGGGAACATCAATTTTTCCGGGATAAAAGGTAGCTTATGTTCTTTCTCAGGGTCTGAAGATTGTCTGTGCCAAATTTCATCAAAATCGGTTGAGAGGTTTAAGCGGGAAAGCGTAACAGACATACAGACAGACAGACAGAGTTACTTTCGCATTTATAATATTAGTATGCATTAGTATGGATAATAAAAAAAAAATACGTAAATATTTAAAAACCGAATTCTGTTGATTGTAGATTGGAATACCTAAAGTCACACGACAGTTACTTCACACGTCGTTAGTGAAATCGCAGTCACAAATCGTTTAAATGTTCCAGTGTTATGAAACTGCTGAACAAAAATACTGCTGTGTTTTAACTGTCGCGTGTTCTGTTTATGTTACCTACATTTAAATTTATAGGTAGATTACCTACTTTCATCGCACCAACGTATATGTATAATATGTTCAGTGGGTAAGAAATGCCATATAAAGTATTAAATGTTTGATAACCAGAACAGAACCGCGCACTTATCGCTTTATCGATACATTATCAGCATCGATAAAGGAACCGTACAAAGTGCGGATATCTACGAATCGGACAAGATAAGCGTACAACGTACAGGTAAAACGTATGGGCTGAGAGTAAACACTCCGTGGATGGCATAGTAAGAAATGCTACATGAATAAGGATGCGTTTAAAACATCTCTTATGTCCGTATTACAGAACCTCACTCAAAACTCAAGCTTTACTTAAATGACGTTTGAAATTATTTGATTGGTCGAAACTAGTTTTAAGCAATGCTTAAATCTTGAGTAAGGTTCTGTAATACGGTCCTTAATCAACTTATTTATCTCTATATTCAAAATGATAAACTAAAACACTCAGGCTAAGTAATATTCATTTGATAACTACTATTGCAGAAATATGTATCAACATATATTATTTCTCCAAGGGTCTGAAACCGTTTTCTCCCTTTTTCTCTCTTTCTATCGAACCAATCTGAACGTCCGACCCACCAATCGACAGATATTCGTCCCTGGTACCATGGAATACTATTTTATTTTTGTGCGAATTTTTCGCACGGGTCAGCTAGTCTATACATATACTTACACTATACTGTCAAAACTGGGTAAGCAAGAGCTGGATAACCGTGAAAACTCTGCACTGTGAGAGTGATTACCAGATCCCGACATTTTAACCCACAGCATTATATGACAGAGTCGTTATTCACACTTGAACATCTATAACTGAGATTGCCACTTTTTTTGCGGTCGGGAAATCATCAAATGACCTCTCCCGCTCTGGGCGGAGCGGAAGGGCGTGTCAGAACTTTACTGACTAAAACTCAACCGTGTTCCTTCACTTGCCGATGCGCCAAAGGCGACAATGGAGCCGATTCTCTAGTTCACAAACTAAATTAAATTTAAATACAATGCATATTTTTCTTTCCATTTCATTAAGAAAAGGACAGAATATAAAATGTCAGTTTAAACCTGTCAAATTAGTGCGCTCCTGACGTAAATTGACGTATTTTTGGTCGCCATGTTTATAATCGTGTCTAAACTGTCTATGGAGTATCTTAATTTGACAGGATGAAACTAAAATTTTATCTTGTATATTTATCTTCTAATTGGCGCCAATATCTCTTTCATAGATCCCGCAGCCCTGGCAGGAGGCTGCCACTTGCCCTAAAACTCTTTAATGATAGTTTTGTAATTACTTTTCATACATCTAGGTATGAATAAGACAAAACCGATCCAGCACCTCGGTAAGTAAGAAACTTGGTTAAGTTAAACCTCCCGTTGAACTTCCTTTCATCCAACTTTGACAGTTAGTATCTATCTACCTACCAAATTGAAACTTGAAAATTCCTGTAACAGACGACATAATTCCGGCCAGTCTCGTAACCGCGTACTTACGTACGATAAGAGACATATTACCGCAACAATTACCAATATGTATTACTATATTCAGTATTAACTGTCCAAGTCGTTGCTAAACGCCATGTGCATGTTGCACATAACATGCAGGGCAGATGAGTCATTAATGGCCCCGATTCTGTTGAATAGATTAAGCATTCACAAGCTAAACTAAATTTAAGTTCAGTCTTCAGTGCATATTTTTCTTTCTTTAAGAAAAGGACAGAAGATAAAATGTCAGTTTGGACCTGTCAAATTGGTCCTCGTGTACGGCGTTGTGTGACCACGATACACGACATGTCAATATGTACGGGTTGTGTGACCACGATACTCGAAATGTCAATATGTACGGGTTGTGTGACCACGATACACGAAATGTCAATATGTACGGGTTGTGTGATAACGATACACGAAATGTCAATATGTACGGGTTGTGTGACCACGATACACGAAATGTCAATATGTACGGGTTGTGTGACCACGATACACGAAATGTCAATATGTACGGGTTGTGTGATCACGATACACGAAATGTCAATATGTACGGGTTGTGTGATCACGATACACGAAATGTCAATATGTACGGGTTGTGTGATCACGATACACGAAATGTCAATATGTACGGGTTGTGTGACCACGATACACGAAATGTCAATATGTACGGGTTGTGTGATCACGATACACGAAATGTCAATATGTACGGGTTGTGTGATCACGATACACGAAATGTCAATATGTACGGGTTGTGTGACCACGATACACGAAATGTCAATATGTACGGGTTGTGTGATCACGATACACGAAATGTCAATATGTACGGCTTGTGTGATCACGATACACGAAATGTCAATATGTACGGGTTGTGTGACCACGATACACGAAATGTCAATATGTACGGGTTGTGTGACCACGATACACGAATGTCAATGTTGAGATGAAATGATGCCAGCTAGTAGGAGGTGGTGGATGTTGTCAAGATAAAACGACCTGTACTAGCGAGTGTCTTTAATCGACGTGCCATGTGTCATTGTGGTCACACACCTCGTACACCGCGCCTGATGTAAATCAACGTATTTTTGGTCGCCATGTTTATAATCGCGTCTATACTGTCTATGGAGTATCTTAATTTGACAGGATTAAACTAATATGTTATCTTCTATCCTTTTTTTAATGAAGTAGAAAGAAAAAGATGCACTTAACTTAAAATTAGTTTAGTTTGTGAGTGTTTAGTTAGTCTATTCTGAGATCCTCCCTTTTCTATGAAGGATGAGTGACCTTTACACCCTGGTACTCATACCTCTACACCGCATTTACGTTTATCTTTTTTTATCTACTGTTTGGTGCCTTATATCAACATAAACTGTGTTCTTCCAGTATAATCCACATGAATGAGTATTCTCATGTGGTGGAAGTGTTCGGTAGAGAGATCAATATATTAACATTACGTCAGATTACGAGGTGACCGGGCGTGACTCAGCTGGTCGAATGTACGCGAACTTAAACACCCTGCTTAGGGTTGCCGACACCTTTCTCTCGTACACCGCCTGATGTAAACCTACGTATCTTTGGTCGCCATGTTTATAATCGCGTCTATACTGTCTATGGAGTATCTTAATTTGACAGGATTAAACTAAAATGTTATCTTCTATCCTTTTTTAATGAAGTAGTAAGGAAAAGATGCACTTAACTTAAAATTAGTTTAGTTTGTGAACATCAGAATCGGCGCCAATATCATGCATAATGCTCGGAGGCAGTGCTCGCTCCATTATCGTTATTGAACCAGGGCCTGTAGCCAATGTAACATCGCTTATCGTAGCGAAGCGATTATCGATCATGGCGATTGACCACGTGATGCAGACAATGTACTTACGATAAGCAGGATAACCTAGATAGCAGAAAGGCTTCTTATGTTCATATGCACAGTTTAAAATGCCCTTAACATTGTCTAGACGTTTGTAATAAAAGTAGACTTAAAGTAAAATTCTTTACTTATCGACACTACTTGAATCCTTATTAATATTATGAATGTGAAATTGAGTTTGTTTGTTTGTTCCGCTTTCACGCAAAAAACTACTGAATGGATTTGGGTAAAATTTGGCACACATATGGTTTATAACCAGAAACGGGTTCAAACCTTATATGGGTAAAATCGCGAGGCGCAGCTAGTGAGAAAATAAATGAACTCTTCTCATATACATTTGTATGTACCAATGTATAATATATTTGATCATAGACTGTTCAATGTATTCCATGAAGTTGCAAAGGCTTGTTCTTATTTTGAGTGTCGAGAATTGAAGTGGAAATACTTCCTTACTGATATAAAAGAAGGCCAAATAAAAAGCTAGTGCAGCTCCTTTGCAGCACTGTATACCTAATTCTTAGATTAAAAGAATTTCTCTGGAATACGATTAAGATCCGGACAGATTTTTGTTCGAGGAAGTTGTTGTTATTAGTTTTTACACATAAGTAATTCAAAGACGTTTAGGTACATATTTGCATAACACATAAGATCAGATTTTTTATAAAAACCATAAAAATGTGTTTATTTTATTTCATGACATGTGAAGTCATGTCTTCTAAATTATCACATACATTGTCATACTGCGCCTTCGCCGTCGTACGGCGAGTGCAATATAAGGGTGGATCCCTTACATTGTTGACACCACTGCGATCAGGAATAAAACCTTTTGCCTCGTCTTTTATACCGCATACGTCGAAGAACTGCACCATTTGCCTGCGGAGGTCTTTCCGTCTGATTCCAATAAAATTTATAGTTATAGTGAATAGACTAGTGCGCTTTACCATCAACGGTTGCATCACTGCTTACCATCAGCCGGAATCGGACAGAAGTACCTACTACTAGTTTAAATAGTTAAAAAATAATGTCAGATTAATTGCTTTTCAAGATTTCTAATCATAATTAGATTGGTAATAGGTATTTCATTACTCAATCTGAAATCAATCGTCACGGGTTCAACTATATTCTGATGATTTGCATTAGGTACCTATAATTTTTGATAATTATAGTACTGTTGGAACCTTTAATGGTTGGTATAAATTCGTAATCAAAAGATAATCAGTACCACAGATAAGATAACCTTCAGTTATTATTGAATTTTAACCTCAATCAAAGAGAATAAGTGAACTGATCACCATCACGGCAAGTTATATGTTTCGCAACAATAAAAAAAAAGTTTAGCGACACTGTGCCCATTGAGATTGAGACCTCCAGACATTGAGATTACCTACAAAAGATAGAGGTTAACAATACTAAAGTCTATCTATATAAAAAATTTTTTGGTAACAGTTTAGATTTAAACAAAAACATGTGATTGTATTCCAATAGCAAACGCTCTTCGCGTAAAAAAATATCTTTCCCTTATAAGCCCTTCGAAGAGCATTATTCCACCGTGCAAAGTCACGCATTTCGAGGCTTGCTTTTTGTTCAAACGGACTTTTACACGACCCTGGCAGCCATATACAGCATACAGAAAAACAAGCAGATCAACACAAGGCACACAATAAACTGTGAATTATTCTACATAAATAAAGATTTTATTAGCATCGTAAAAGCTTCCACAAAATCTGAACTTTCAATAAATGCAACTAGTTCTTTTGTTGCCTGTCAAACATCGTAATAAACCTGGAAAGATAGCCGTTGTAAAAGTCATTTCTTTTCTACAATACATTCTTTTAAAGACAGAGATGGTAACTAAAATAATTATGATACCTATTTATTGGAAGTCTTTTGCTTAGTGTAGGTAATTGCGTAACACAAACCCCCTTATTCATAAACGTTGTTTAAAGTTAACTAGTGATTAGCGTTTCTTTAACCATACATTTTTGACCTTTTAAAGTCACTTAACTATAATGATCGTTTATGAATAAACACCACAGTGTTTAAGGGATTTATTCATAAACAATGGTTAAAGTTAAGTGACGTGCAAACGTCTAAAATGTATGGTTGAACAATCGCTAATTACAAGTTAACTTTAAGCAGCGTTTATGAATAAGGGGGACTATCAATAGCAATGAGTTTATCACTTATTTAAACTTTTCTCACGAAAAAGATATAAAGGCGGGCTTAATGCCTTAGGGCTTAGGCATTCTCCACATTTCGTTTTCATTTTGATAGTTCAGTCCAAAAATATACAAGTTTTCGAAAATATAGAGCAATGGATGGATGATAAAAATTGATGATAATAAATAATAATGTATATATTACAAATGCATGCACAGGGTGGCGGGGGCATTGACGCGTACATGTTACCATGGATTCAGCTCATAATTCTGAATCCCTTGTGTTGGTTTCTTCAGTTAGCTTAGTTCCATTTTCAAATTTTCATATAAATATTTTAACCTCGCAGGTATTGCACTTTTCTATGTAGCGTTTTTTTTTTAAATTAATGACGAAACAAAATCTTGCGCTAGAGATCTGGAACCCACTTGGTTACAACTTCCGCGTCAGTATCCTGCCACCCTGTATTTATAAGGATTGTTTTAGATCTGTCTCAGACTATACATAAAGGTAACTCGCCCGACAGATAAACGTCGCAGGCGCTTCTTAGAACTTGTGAGTCACGTTAGAACCATGCAAGTTTCTGTTAGATGTACCTACACGGACGTCGAACCGACTAGTTAGAGTTGTGTGACCTTAGTTAACTTCACGCCAAATGACGAAATTCAAACTAGTACATAATTACTCTTATAGAATTGTTTTCAGATTTGTATACGGATGACAGCAGGACAAGCTACCCGGGACTATCAAATATTCCCAATCAACCTTGAGCCTAATGCTTTAAAGATAAAGTTGAATATCTAATAAAGAAATCTGACAGATTGCAGTAGCTTGATGTGATGTCTGTACATCTTTACCTTATCAACAGTCTTAAATTAGTTAACTGAAGCAGTGTAACTAAACTTCTCTAAGGAAAGTAGGACTGTATCCTGGTATGTACATCCACTTCCCGTTTTTCTAATTATACATCGAATTATATGTATAATTATTTAGTTGGAGAAAACTAGCTTAATTGCCGCAAGACGTGTTTCACTACAGAATGCACGCTATAATTCTACCTAAGTTAATGTTATGGCCTCCCCAAGCAAGCAAACTACTTCGAGCCACACTGTTTTCACATTTCTCATGTGAAAATAGTCGCCCGAAATAAGCGACGACAACCTTGCACCCGTCTAGTGGATCAATAGCGCCTTGAACTTAGCAAAGCGCCGAACTTAACGCGATCCAATGAAGTTCAACGTTATTTCAGTAAATAGAACTAAGCCTTAGCTGAAATACAATATGAACAACGGCTTTTTGTGGTCGAAGTTTATTTATACATGGTCACTTTACATACCATAGGTCATACATACAAATTATTTAACTAAATCTATATAACCAAAAATTATAAACCCTGCCTCTTAAACTAAGGGACCTGTGTCTTAAGAGACAGTGTTTGGCCAAACAGTACATTTAGTTGCTTTCAAGAGAAGGAACGCGTGTTGCGTATTGATCTACCGAAAGAAGTGTAATTTAACACGTGCATTGTGTATTAATGAGCCAGAATTGTTTATTTTAGTTATTTTCATAGTCTTATGACTTATGGGATTCTTCTCTAGGGAACTTGTGCGGACAATCAATACCATCTTTGTTTTACAGAAGGGGGCTGTTCGAGCCATTTACAACCTTGGTCCTAGAGATTCTCTTAAAGTTCAAAGAGGTGAATATTCTGACTGTATCTTCACAATATTAATCAATTTTAATTTTTAATGTCTGGACTTGAAAAAAGACGATGATCCCTGAGTTTGTTTCGGCTATTTCTTCTCAGAGGTAGTCAGTTAGGAAATGCCGGCTTCATCTAGTTAAAAAAATAAAATAAAAAATAAACATGACGTGTTAAAATGATCAGTGATCCTACTTGCTTAATAAACGATTTCATTTCATTTCAATGAGAAGGAAAGATTGCATTTTAAGGGGTTTTTACCGAGTTTTATATCCACGATGGATAGGCGTGTGTGTTGTGTGTGTGGTAAAGCGTATCAATAGTTTATATGACATTTATGTATTCAATCGCCTTTCGTTAGTTTCGATGAAATGATTGTGATGATTCATAGTTCTACAAACTCTCTACTCAATTACATTCTCGGCCTATCGATATTTTTATTGAGTTGTTTTGGACGTAAATCGAATATGCAAATATCAATTTTATTCGAAAATAGAAACAGCAGGGTAATTGCGGAACAGACTATCAGTAGTAATAGGTTTCATTTTGACAGTTCAACAACATTCATTGCGTTATTTACGTCGTTGAGCAGACACAATATTCGAACATATGGAGCAATGAATTAGCTTCAAAATTATTCCAATTGACAGTAAGTGTATTTTGCAATTAGGGTGCAGGAAGCTACACATTAAGGGGTTTATTCATAAACGATGATTAAAGTTAAATGACGTTCAAACGTCAGAAATGTGTTTAAATATTACCTAATCCCTAGTTAAGTTTAAGCAAAGTTTATGAATAAAGGGGTTAATCTAATATCTACTTATCACAGATCTTCTTAGAAACATTGTAGGGGCTAGAAGTCACGGGTATCTTAGATCTTAATTATTAGTGTTAATCTTGGTCGTTTCGGCTCCCTACATATGCTCAAACAAATTAATTGGAATGGGCACGCTCACCGCTTGTCAATAACAATATACTTAAATTGTTCGCCCACATCCTGTGTTAGCCTCCTTCTGAGTGCTTTTAGATGTAGTCATAGAGACTAATTTATCATAGATAATAACAATACTGTCTTTTTTTCTCCTAATTTGGCCTGGATCGGTCGCAAGAAGTTAGATTGCAACTTTTAGAATAGGCTTTGTGACTGCTTAGCTTTGTATCGCTCTGATGCGGGTCAGCTGGAGCTTTTAGCCTGTGGGCTGAAATATTAATTATGGTTATCTGGTTCTGAAGTTACAAGTTATGTAGGTATCTACAGTGCAGTGAGGTAGGTAAAAACTTTGAAACATTTTGTACCTAAATCTTTTAAAAATCCACCCCTTAATTCAGAAATGTTTCTTAAAGTTTTATAGTGATTACTGTTTATGCTCGAAGGTTTCTTCTTCTTCTTCTTCAGCCTATAGATGTCCACTGCTGGACAAAGGCCTCCCCCAAGGCTTTCCACGTTGACCGGTCTTGTGCTGCCCGCATCCATCGGCTTCCCGCGACCTTCACCAGGTCATCGGTCAACCTTGTTGGGGGCCTCCCTACGCTGCGTCTTCCAGTACGTGGCCGCCACTCCAGAATCTTACTGCCCCATCCGCCATCGGTTCTACGAGCAATGTGCCCTGCCCACTGCCACTTAAGTTTAGCGACTCGCAGAGCTATGTCGGTAACTTTGGTTCTTCTGCGGATCTCCTCATTTCTGATTCGATCACGCAGAGAAGCTCCGAGCATACCTCTTTCCATTGCCCTTTGTGTGACTCTGAGCCTTCGTATGAGGCCCATTGTGAGCGACCACGTTTCAGTTCCGTAAATCATCACTGGCAACACACACTGGTCAAAGACTTTAGTCTTGAGACACTGTGGTATCTTGGACGACGAGAAGATGTAGCTCGAAGGTTTAACCATACAGTTTTAACGTTTGCGCGTCACTTTATATGTCTTATAAAATAAACCCCTACTTTCCCATAAACATGCAACTTATTTCTCGAACCAATGCGCGATGCTGAGTTTCTGGAGAGCAATCGAGGACATTTCAATGATATAGTTTTTTCGTTAATTCATCATCATCTCAGCGTTAATCGCATTCGCATCCGAAGCTTTTTCAGCTTTGGAGTCTAGGGCCGCTTTACCAGTCTAACTGCTGATTTTGGCAAAACTTCAATATTTTCCGTGAAGCGACTGCCGTCTGACCTCCACGGCTCCACAACCCGAAGGCGATATCGAAGCATTGCAGTTACACCAATTGTTGGACTTTTGAGGGCTCCAACAATCCGTAACGACTGCCATTCGATGTTCGTATGACAACCTGGACCAACGGCTTAAAGTGCTTTTCGACGCACGACCAGACCAGTGCAAATATTCATATTCATGCATACAAATATTTGCACTGCGTGGGGATCGAACCCGCGCCTCCTTGGGCAGCGGTCGCGTTCGCTGCCGCTACGCCACGGAGGCTATCACCAGAGCGGTTATTAAATAATCCATTTAATTTGCACAACAAGTCGTAACCGCCCGCATTGATCCTTGTGCCCAATTCTGCTCACAGTATCCGTCAAGTTTAGGATCAAAGACATACACATAGGTACATACGTCAACCGTTAGACGTACACACACATGTTTGGTCGAATCACGTTTTTAGAATTACGTGTATTGATACATATTTTTTAATTCTGAGCTCTACAAGTCTTACTAGGTACTGTCTGAGTTGGATATAGTCGTGTCACTTATATCTATACTAATATATAAAACTGAAAAGTTTGTTTGTTTGTTTGTGCGCGCTAATCTCAGGAACTACAGGTCCGATTTGAAAAATTCTTTTTGCGTTGGATAGCCCATTAATCCAGGACGGCTTTAGGCTATATAACATCATGCTGTGACCAATAGGAGCGGAGCATAACTAAACCACGCGAACGAAGTCGCTGGCAGCCGCTAGTGCGTTATAAAATGACTTTACAACAACTTGAATGCATGGTGATTTTACTGAACATTAATATACCTGCTGAATTATTGAATTTGTGTATTTTTTTTTTTTTAATTGTGTAAAAAATAGTTGGCTGCCTGTAGCTATAGATATATTACCTGTGTTAACATAGTTAGTACCTAATACTAAAGAATGTACGTAAGGACGACAGCAGGTCAAAATACCCTAAACTGTCAAAATAATATTCGCAATCAATCTTGAGCCTTAGTACTTTACAATAAAGTTGAAAAGCTAATAAAATATATAACAGATTGTAGTAACTTGACGAGCTGTCGTCTGTACTTACAGATTTTATTTATCCATAGAATAATTTACTACTTTGTATTATATTTAGTATTATAAGGTTTAGTCATAATATTAAATTGGTAATACCTCTGCTGAAACAAAATAATTAACATTTTTTGTCGCAAATGCGCTGGTGGAGAGGTCAAAGTGTGCACACCGCGTTAATATTGTGTTCTTTTTGAAAATAATGTGTCAATACCGCAGACTAAATGACTATTAACTAGATTATACAATAAAAAGTGACTCCATATTTTATCTATACTAATATTATAAAGCTGAAGAGTTTGTTTGTTTGAACGCGCTAATTTCAGGAAGTACTGGTCCGATTTGAAAAATTCTTTTTGCGTTGGATAGCTCATTAATCCAGGAAGGCTTTAGGGTATATAACATCACGCTGCGGCAAACAAGAGCGGACCATATAAAAAAAAAACCTAACGACACCTACGCGAGTGAAACCGCCGGGTGCAGCTAGTTGTAGATAAAATTACTCTGACTTTTAAATATAAGTAACGCGCGACGTTTACATAATAAATCTGTCACAGTATCCTTGCGTAAGTAGTTATTTTTAAACTTGACAGAGACGGAACGAATCCATGTTTGTGCGTAAGCATCAGTGATTTGTGTGAAACTCTCCCTGATAAGAAGTTGAACGGTTTGCGCATTTACCTCCTATCGGCTGTCATAGTCACGCTGCGGCTGTTTACGATCTATTGCCAGTTAGGTACGCAACGAAAAACTTCGACCAAATTTGTGATATCAGCTGAAAATCCACAATGTCGACGTCTAAAAATTCACGTATGTAGGTACATATTTTATCAACATAAATATCAATTAACGCTATTTCGCATATTTTTTGGCATGTTAATGCTTGTTCTTGTAGGAGTCCCTGAAAACGCGCAACAATCAATATTTTAAGTATGTAGGTAGTTAGGTACTTATTGTTGATATGAACACGATAATGTTCATATTTTATGTACTTATGTGAAAATGTTATCGTTATAAATAAGCAGGTAGGTACATGTATCTAGGTACATTCTACTTGGTATCTTATCAAACATGTCAAGTGGATGGCTAAGTATGTAGGTAGGTATTTATTTTTCCACCTGTTCATTTTTATATAATAACTAGGTATAAACAATCGCTTTCGAAATATTTTTTGCCAAAATAATTAGTTTGCCAATATAATACATTAGAGATAATCTTCAAAAAGTTAGGACTCTCTTTTCTTAGTTAGCTACGGAAAAGCTTCTTAGTATTTTTCAAAGTAATACTAATAAGTCCTAATTGATAAGATTTTAAAATAGCATTATAAGTTTTTCCCCAAAATTAGACAAACAAAATAATTAGTTTGCCAATATATTACATTGGAGATAATCTTCAAAAAGTTAGGTCTCTCTTTTCATAGTTAGCTACGGAAATACTTCTTAGTATTTTTCTAAAAACATATTTCTAATAAATCCTATTTGACAAAATTTTAAAATAGCTTTATATATTTTTTTTTCCAAAATTAGACAAACGCAAATAAACTCGCTCAACCATTTTATATTCTGCAACCAAGGTAGAGTATACAACTCGACTACTTAATCCACTGATCAATTGTCCATAATTATTGACAACGCGTCCATACACAGCCCGGTCCGGCACACACGCGGCATGGCGCACGGCGGTGACATCTGAGGAGTCGAGCTGGACTCACCTGCGTGGGTAGAACCGTCTCCCGGCCCAGGGGTATCGACATTTTGCTAGCGGCGCCGCCGGCCGCGCCCCGGCGCCCGCCCGCGCAGCACCATCCACCGACCCGCCACCACGGGCCGCGCGCCCGTTCCCCGGCTCCCACCGACGACGCTCACCACAAATAAGAAAAACACTTTCCCGATATCGCGATTTTTCACGGCTTTACACGGCTGAATCCAGCACCTCAGGTGCTCTGACGTATCTCCAAGACAATTCCACACATCACAAGCAAATTCTCATTCATACAAAGTATCACTTATAAATACAACTAATTCGATGCATATGTATAATCAGAATACGGCAGTGATAAACCGCGATAAAATTCACGCACCGGACTAGCAGGCACCCCGTGAGGCGCGAGCGTGCGACTGGCGCGCCTCCACCGACCGCGGCCGCCGCGCGCATCGTTCACCCCGCGCCTTCATGCGAGACCCTCGCACCGCTCGGCTCGCTCGCGAATCAACCGTATGGGGTCGCGGCACAGCCTCCTTCATCTCAGGCGGTACGCTCAGAATCCTTACGGCTGATCACATGGACACGTGCCGCGGACACGGGCGTAGTGCGGTTATCGAGCGCGCGTACACATGCGCAGTGGGCAGCACTATCACCGTCGTGGTCCATTCATTTGTACAGGTCTCGCCTCGAATAGCGCACACCTGAGCAAATATTATGGAACTGCATGGACGATAATAGATCCGTTGTTTCGAAATATACAATTACCGGAGCAAGGCAGGTAGTCTGGAGCTTAATTTGTTTGCACCATTAAAAGTTAGAATGGAGTAAAATTGATGCAATCAAGAATGAGCTTTTGTAAGTATATTTAGAGTAAGTTTACAACCATTGTTGAGTAGAAACTCAATCAAAGTACGTATAAGGAAAAAGCGTTGGTATCTATGAAATAAATCAAATCAGTTATCTTAGAGCTTTTTAGCACTTCGCGAAACTAGGGCGCATTTCCGTGCCCCCAAAATGTGTCAGGAAAAATGAAATTAATAAAGTCCAAATAACGAAACGTTCAGTTTTCCAAGCGATGTTTCCGACATATTGCATATTTTGGAAGGGTGCAGACTGCAAGGAGTGGACCTGCGTGGGCGCACCTCGAGGCTGTATACCTACTCAATCGGTTCGCCCACTTTTCCTTTCTACTACGTTCACTGTTCCAGATTACGTCATTATCTATACTAGGTATCAAAGTTTAGTTGGCTCCTCGTTACCTTCGCTGCCGTGGGAGGAAGCAGGCGAATGCATTATGTACATACCGGTAGGTAGATACATAAGACTGTTCATTGAAGGCTTGAACTTTCATAGTATTTATTCGGTATATTTTTCTTATGTTATTCTCTACTCTCAGATCCCCCTCTCTTCGATCCCCGCACAGTGCAAGTATTTGTATGCATGAATATGAATATTTGCACTGGTCTGGTCGTGCCTCGGAAAGCACGTTAAGCCGTTGGTCCCGGTTGCCATACGAACATCTAGTGGCAGTCGCTACGGGTTGTTGGAGCCCTCAAAAATCCAACAATTGGTCTAACTGCAATGCTTCGATGTCGCCTTCGGGTTGTGGAGGTCAGTCGGCAGTCGCTTCACGGAAAATATCGAAGTTTAGCCATATCAGCAGTTGGACTGGTAAAGCGGACCCCAGACTCCAAAGCTGAAAAAGGCTTCGGATGCGACTGGGATTAACGCTGGCATGATGATGATTCTCTACTCTAACTTTTGACGAATTAAAGCTTACCTACTTGAACAAAATACCTTTTTCTCTGTGAGAAATCATCAAACGGCTGTTCCTGCTCTGGGCGTAGCGGCATGTCAGATTATTACTGAATGAAACCCACCAGCGTTCCCCATTTGCCTGTGCCAGGGTTCACGGTATGTCTTTCGACAACCCGCATTACCTTGCGGTTTTGTTATTTGAAAGCTTTTAGGTACTTTCTAATACAAAATAGCTGAGTAAAAAACCTCAGTTCTTGCTACAAATTATTATCAACTAGCTTTCCGCCCGCGGTTTCGCCCGCGTGGAGTTCGGTTATATCGCGCTTTTTAGTTTCCCTCGGGAACATCAAATTTTTCCGGGATAAAAGGTAGCCTATGTTCTTTCTCGGGGTCTAAAGATTGTCTGTGCCAAATTTCATCAAAATCGGTTGATAAGTTTAAGCGGGAAAGCGTAACAGACAGACAGACAGAGTTCCTTTCGCATTTATAATATTAGTATGGATTCTGAAAAACTATCCACTGAAAAAATTTCCTGACATAATCAACACCACTTCCGGTCGGGAAGTTTAAGTCAGAACCTGACACTCGCCACTCGGCTTCATTATATTAATATAGCTCTTTTGACATTACGTATGTACCTTCGTTAGTATCAGGCATTTGAGCAGCAGTAGCCCAATGGCAAAGGGACTTAAAAAAATGTAGGTCGTTGGATCGAACCCAAGCGCTATGTGTGCATTTTTTGTAAATAACTTCATCGCCACTGCTCACGGTGAAGGAAACATCACGAGGAAACCTGCATGTCCTACAACCAAACATTAGAAGACATCTACCAACCCGAACTGAACCTACGATGTAGATCGCAGCCCAGTCTCTCCTCTCTCTCACTGGAAAAGATGAGGCCTGCATTCCAACAGTGGGAGTATTATAGGCCGAGAATGCAATTCTAAGGTAAATAGGTAGGTATATAAATAAATAAACTAATACCTGTAACAAATAAATATACTGATACGTGTAATGAATAAATACACTAATACGTGTAATATAAATACACTGATACGTGTAATGAATAAAGTAACTCGTGTAATTTCGGTGCAAGAAAGGATAATTAGCAGTCAGTAGTGGGTGAAATATAGTAAGGACGGACGTCTTTATGCGCTGGCGACCTAATTTCATGATAAGTAACATGGACTCTACTGAAGAAGATTTTGGGTACGAAAATTCAACAGTGGGAGTATCGGTCTTTTAGGATTCCAAGGAGTTTGTTTCCCTTCATTGGAAATAGGCATTATAAAGTTATGGTAAATTAAAAGATACATATGAAACTAAAGCTATGTAAAAGCTAGATAAGTCAGTCGGGGGTTAGGGCGCAACCATACGCGGCGTAGGCGTGAGATGGAACACCAGGAAGGTTTTTAGTAGCCTGACAGACCCCACCGCACACATTAGTGGTGGACATTGAGGATATTCCAACACGAGAGAAAAAAATAAAAAGGTACAGGGTAGGTGCTAGGTACTCGTCACAATGTTTCATCACAAAACCGTACTAATATTATAAATGTGAAAGTAACTCTGTCTGTATGTCTGTCTATTACGCTTTCCCGCTTAAACCTCTCAATCGATTTTGATTAAATTTGGCACAGACAATCTAGACCCCGAGAAAGGACATAGGCTACCTTTTATTGCAAAAAAAATTGATATTCTCGAGGAAAACCTAAAAAGCGCGATATAACCGAATTCCACGCGGGCGAAGCCGCGGTCGGAAAGCTAGTTCACAATAAGTATATGTATTAAAATATTACACTGACAGACGAACTTACGTGAATAGTCAAAAACCCAAATAACTGACCTTACTCACATACATTCTGTGAAAACTGTTGATTATCGAGGTGGTTTCGAAGTTCGCCACCTAAGTACAATTTCTACGAGTGACTATAAAACTGAACTCACCTGAACACCTTGCATTCCACCATCATAAATAGTCCATCTTCCATATGTAGTCATTGTAACAGCAGTTCACCTGAATCTCTAATGAAATCCTTGAACATATCACAGTCTGAACCGCACTTTATTTAAAATCCGTTGGTCATGAAACCGCCGCGGACGCAAACTCCGTACTGAATAGTGCTATGTGACACTGCGGCCTCGACAAATAAACTGTTTAGAGCTTGATTAGCACAACGTGTGCAAATCGTTCGAAGTCGCCCGAGCTCCTACAAATTGAAATTGATTGTCCGTTCTCGAGGCGCACTCATTGACGTGATTGAGTAGAATGGATGAAATGGTCCTTGTGAGGCAGTTTGTTACCATTAAGGAACCACAGCGATGCACCTCGATACAACGTTGTACTTGTTCAATTACTGCGAGGTGCCGTGTCAAACACACATATTTTCACGTAGTTTGGTACCTGTGTTTTGCTTTGTGTGCCCGTGTTTTGTTTTTAATTGGAGCAATAGGAATGTGTTACTTACATAAATAAAGGATACGGGATTACATTCATGGTTTATTTGTACTCGTTAAAGGTACACGTGAAAGTTTTAGCGGTAATACATTTTCGTGTCTAGCATTTTTTTTTGGGAATTGTAAATCATTCTTGGGTAGGTACACATTTTTCCCTTTAAATGAGAAATTATATCATTGAAATTTAAGATACTGTTTTTAGATTAATACTAGCTTTCCGCCTGCGGCTTCGCTCGCATGGAGTTCGGTTATATCGCGCTTTTTAGATCTCCCTCGGGAACATCAATTTTTTCTGGGATAAAAGGTAGCCTATGTTCTTTCTCAGGGTCTAAAGATTGTCTGTGCCAAATTTCATCAAAATCGGTTCAGAGGTTTAGGCGGGAAAGCGTAACAGACAGACAGACAGACAGAGTTACTTTCGCATTTATAATATTAGTATGGATTACTTACGGAATAGAAGCAGAAAATACATACTAATAATGCATAAGAATTCCTAAATTTTAACATTGTATACAGCGTTTCTATAAATTCAAGCGAATATTCTTAGCCGAACAAAGCCACCGTTCTGAAGCGTTCAATCAATGTAAATAAGATGGAGGACATGTCGCAGTTTTGTCATAAAATAGTGAAGATGATTTCTGAAGGTTGTCCTGGCAAACAATGAATCTGATACATACTTAAAACCTACCATATATCTAACTAGCTTTCCGCCCGCGGCTTTGCCCGCGTGGAGTTCGGTTAGATCGCGCTTTTTAGATAATTTTTTCCGGGATAAAAGGTAGCCTATGTTCTTTCTCAGGGTCTAAAGATTGTCTGTGCCAACAGACTACTTACATAAATGTCAGTTTAGACCTGCCAAATTAGTGCGCTCCTGACGTAAATTGTCGTAGTTTTGGTCGCCATGTTTATAATCGCGTCTAAACTGTCAACGGAGTATCTTAATTTGACAGGATTAAACTATAACGTTATCCTATATCCTTCTCTTAATGAAATAAAAAGATAAGTACACTTAACTTTAAATTTTAGTATGTCATCATCATCATCCCAGCGTTTATCCCAGTCGCATCCGAAGCCTATTCAGCTTTGGAGTCTGGGGTCCGCTTTTACCAGTCCAACTGCTGATATGGCTAAACTTCGCCATTTCCGTGAAGCGACTGCCGTCTGACCTCCACAACCCGAAAGCGACAACGAAGCATTGCAGTTAGACCAATTGTTGGACTTTTGAGGGCTCCAACAACCCGTAACGACTGCCACTAGATGTTTGTATGGCAACCGGGACCAACGGCTTAACGTGCTTTCCGAGGCACGACCAGACCAGTGCAAGTATTCATATTCATGCATACAAATACTTGCACTGTGCGGGGATCGAAACCGCGCCACCTTGCGCAGCGGCCGCGTCCGCTACCGCTGCGCCACGGAGGCTGTCAGTGTATAGATAGTATTTAATAACATACCCATTTCTTCCTTTATTATGGCTTTGTATTTCCTCTTCAATGCCCTCTTCTTGCGTGTAGGTAGACCAGTCAAGCTTCGATTTCTCCAGTGTGGACAACTTGTTCTTCTTGTTGAGCTGACCGAGGACACCGGATAAGCCACCTCTCCCCACACCAATTTTAGTATGTGAGCAACAGAATCGGCGCCCATGTTTCTTATCTCATTTTCTCCCACGTTAAATCTTATGCATTTATGCGTCGTCACTTCATAAAATAAAAAAAAAATCGAGAATCCATACTAATATTATAAATGCGAAACTAACTCTGGCTGTCTGTCAGTAACTCACTGTCT
The DNA here is from genome assembly GCA_017933935.1 of Sesamia nonagrioides. NCBI lineage: Eukaryota > Metazoa > Arthropoda > Insecta > Lepidoptera > Noctuidae > Sesamia > Sesamia nonagrioides. Next base: position 335,368 of record JADWQK010001419.1, read on the forward strand.
GTTATGCTTTCCCGCTTAAACCTCTCAAACGATTTTGATGAAATTTGGCACAGACAATCTTTAGACCCTGAGAAAGGGCATAGGCTACCTTATATTGAAAAAAAAAATTAAAATATATATTCCAGAGGGAAATCTAAAAAGCGCGATATAACCGAATTCCATGCGGGCGAAGCCGCGGGCGGAAAGCTAGTAATAAATATGTACATATTTCAAATAAAAAATTTACTGAAATAAAAAAATTCGATGTGTTTTATTGGTTAAAAAAAATTGCTTTTAGGGCGGCAAAAGTTGTAGTAAATGTAGATCTGGGGTTCCATCCAAACACTAAATACGGGAAATAAGAATTAAAAAGCAAAATATGAATGAATAAAAGCTAATTATTTAATAGAGAAGTCAAGATTAAAGCTAGTAATAATTATTCACGTATAATTCTAGTAATAATAATTCTATGATTTCATCGATTGCTGCGACGAGTCAGCCGCATGTCTCTCTCAATCTCGTATTGCCGAACATCGGCACGTTCCAAGAAATCGCGTTTGTCCAAATATCTGCAACAAAAGTAGATAAAATTGTATAATCTTCATAATTTGTATAATTCAATATGGATGTTTCCTGAGTAAAAAAAAATTTAGTCCGTCATTCAGATTATAGTCAAATATTGGATACGTATAGTTTTATTTATCAAATCAATAAAAATTGACGAATATAAAAGTCATCAAAAATCAGGAGTGGTGGCTGGTGAGTCACTGCCGTCACTGGTCGCTAAAAAGTATAGCGTGCAGTGCCGTCACACGAGTTTTCACCGCGCTGTGTCGTCTTCATTTTTTGTTTATATGAAAAAAGAAAAAATACGTGTCTAGTGCTTTTTGGAAATCTGACTGACGGACTAATTAGTTTTTTTTAGTTAAATATCCTATTGTATAATAACCCATTTTCGAAGGAACTGTTGCTCCAATCACGTTTATAGTTGACGTCACCGACATTCCGGCTTGATTCTCTAGGTATTTGAGTGATTGGGTGCGAATTTTTAAATTGAAGGTGTTGAATGTAAATACTGCACGGTTAGCGCAATGTTTATGCTATTGTTTGCTGCACTGCGTGTCGCGGGTTCAATTCCCGCACGAAACAAATATTTGTATGACCTACAAGTAGTTGTTCCGGGTACTGGATGTTTGTGTAAGTATATGAGTTATATGATTGTAAACGCACCCACGATACAGGAGAAGTTCCTAGTGTAGGCCCATAAAAAAAAAAAAATGGCCAAAGGCGATTTTACTACCTCGCTGCCTAACTTTTAGCGTTATTGGGTCTTTTCTATCAGGATTTTTATCGGAAGCCCGTGAATCACAGGTATTTCGTCATGGGTACACCTCTACATTCGAAGATTCTAGGCGTGATATCAAAGAGTTTGACTGCCTCTTTCGTTTTATTAGTCGCAAGCGCAGCTGCAGAGCCCAAGCGCGAAATTTGTATTTGTTCAAACATACGCAAGTACAGAAAAAATAAATTAATTATAGGTTTATCGATATACAATATGTAAAGAAAACCCTATCCGATCCGTGAAGGTATCGTTAGGTATCGATAACTGATTCTACTAATGCCTACAAAGCCGGGCTAAACTTAAAAAAAAATCCCCCTAAAAAAATAAATATTATTTCGCAAAAAGAGGTAATTTAAAACATGTGCGGTAGGCCACCCAGGCGCGGGCGAAGAGGGGCAGGGCACGCGGCACGCGGTCGCATCGCTATTCGCTCAGAATTATACCGTCAAAAATAATGTTGTCACTTTTTAAAAAATACCAAATTTTGGGGAAGTTGGAATTAATTCGCGGGGAAAAAAGATAATTTCAAAATTCACTAGTATTGTTACTATGATGATTATGTAAAATTTCATGTTTTTTGGTAATGTGTTTACGTAACCTTTACTATCCTTACGGGTCGGACAGGGTTTTCTTAACATATTGTATAAACGTGAGTCAACAACTGCATTTATTGGGTCTTATAGAAAATCAGTATGATTTGTTGTACCGTGTATATTTTAAGCTACCACTTTAAGCTGGCAATACTCCTGGGACAACAAAAATGTATTAATTAATACAGCATTTTTTAGTATTTATATTATTTAGTGATTTGTCGTGGTGGCCTGGTGGTTAAAACACCGCCTTTCAAGTACGAGTGAGCGGGTTCGATTCCAGGTCAGGTATATTCAGGCAATATAACTTGGACACCAAAAAACATCTTGAGGAAACCTGGACTTAGGTCTGAAATCGCCAACCCGCATTGAGCAAGCGTGGTGATTACGCTCAATCCATCTCTGTGTGAGAGGAGACCTGTGCCCAGCAGTGGGACGATAATAAAGGTTGATGATGATGATGAATATTAAGAAATAAATAATAGTAATCTTTATTGACATAACGAAACATACGACACATGAATTCAAATTGTAATTGTTTATTATTATTATTATATCGATATCATATTTTCGTTAGCTAATTATAATTTCCCCTTTATCATTCTGTTGATTTATTTACTTACTTATTAAATAAATTATAAATATTATTTTAAAAAATCATTTCAAAATGCAGTGCCCCCTTGTTATTATTATAAATAGGATTTAATCATCATCATCAAAGCGTTAATCCCAGTCGCATCCGAAGCCTTTTCAGCTTTAGAATCTGGGGTCCGCTTTACCAGTCCAACTGCTGAAATAGCTAAACTTCGACATTTTCCGTGAAGCGACTGCCGTCTGACCTCTACAACCCGAAGGCGACAACGAAGCATTGCAGTTAGACCAATTGTTGGACTTTTGAGGGCTCCAACAACCCGTAACGACTGCCACTAGATGTTCGTATGGCAACCGGGACCAACGGCTTAACGTGCTTTCCGAGGCACGACCAAACCAGTGCAAGTATTCATATTCATGCATACAAATATTTGCACTGTGCTGGGATCGAACCCGCGCCACCTTGCGCAGCGGCCGCGTCCGCTACCGCTGCGCCACGAAGGCTGTCAGTGTATAAATAGGATTTAATAACATACCCATTTCTTCCTTTATTATGGCTTTGTATTTCCTCTTCAATGCCCTCTTCTTGCTTGTAGGTAGACCAGTCGAGCTTGGATTTCTCCAGTGTGGACAACTTGTTCTTCTTGTTGAGCTGACCGAGGACACCGGATAAGCCACCTCTCCCCACACCAGGGCGGCCACGGGACGGTCCTTCCTTAGTTACTGAAAGAAGTATTTCTTTTTTTTCAGATCATGAAACATATTACGCTCAAAGTATCAGCATCTCAGCGTTAATCCCAGTCGCATCCGCAGCTTTTTTTTCAGCTTTGGAGTCTGGGGTCCGCTTTACCAGTCTAACTGCTGATTTTGGCTAAACTTCGATATTTTCCGTGAAGCGACTGCCGTCTGACCTCCACAACCCGAAGGCGATATCTAAGCATTGCAGTTAGACCAATTGTTAGACTTTTGAGGGCTCCAACAATCCGTAACGACTGCCACTAGATGTTCGTATGGCAACCGGGACCAACGGCTTAACGTGCTTTCCGAGGCACGACCAGACCAGTGCAAATATTCATATTCATGCATACAAATATTTGCACTGTGCGGGGATCGAAACCGCGCCTCCTTGCGCAACGGCCGCGTTCGCTACCGCTACGCCACGGAGGCTGTCAATTATGCTCAAAGTATATCATAATAATATTACAGTAGGATACGGCACATCCTAGGTCCGTATTCCAAAAGCTCACTCAAAACTCAAGCATTACTTTTAAACTCGTTTCAAGCCATTTGATGGCTGAAACTAGTTTTAAGTAATGTTTAAACAGAGATCAATGCTTGAGTTTCCTTCTGGAATACAGACCTTAATATTCTTAACATGCGGTTTATTTATGAACAATGATTAATATTAAGTGATGTTTAAATGTTAAAACTGTATGGTTAAACAGTCTCCCATCATCATCATCATTAACCTTTTTATCCTCCCACTGCTGGGCACAGGCCTCCTCTCATACAGAGGATTTAGCGTAATCACCACGCTTGCTCAATGTGGGTTGGCGATTTCAGACTTGCAGGTTTCCTCAAGATGTTTTCCTTTACCTTGTAATCAGTCATTGGTGTACAAGAAACACTTATCAATCAGTTTTTAATTATAAGTAAGTTTTATGGAGAAAAAGGGATATTTCCAGAGAATCTACTTGTCTGTAAGCTACGCGGCATACATAATTTAATTTAACCATTTCTGTAAATGTAAAATGTAGGTAGAACAAGTAATTCGGGTTTCATGAAGTCACTTTAGGTACCTACGCATTATACATACCTCAGGGCTAAACTTTATTAGACCCTTTCCCTTATTTTGACCCTTTCTCAGTCGTCACTGTTTTCAACAGTTTGTATGAATAAATAAAGTGAAAAGGAAATCCAATTTTCGCTCCAATCAGTTTCAAATACATGCTGTGCGACTTAGCGCAAAACTTGTTCAAGTAAAATCTGCTTTAAAATACAAAAGTCGATAAAAAGCTTAGTGCTTTTAAAGTTTTAATGGAAATCGGTTGCCTGCAACTTGGCATTCTGCATAATTTCAAGTTTTTCTTGGCAGACTTAGCCATGCATCGATGCCAGTTGCTACAAAGTTCGTTAAAGAAAGTGACGACTTGAATAATTTTAAACGCGAGCGTCAGGTAGAATTAATGCGCATAGAAATATATTTTCCTACTGATACATATGTACATATTATAAGCTTTTGGAGATTTTTTTGGTCATTAAATTCCTTAGATTAGCATATACATATACAATCCCAGCGTTAATCCCAGTCGCATCCGTAGCTTTTTCAGCTTTGGAGTCTGGGGTCCGCTGTACCAGTCTAACTGCTGATTTTGGCTAAACTTCGATATTTTCCGTGAAGGGACTGCCGTCTGACTTCCACAACCCGAAGGCGATATCTAAGCATTGCAGTATACCTTACAAAGCATACAATACACCTTATAAAGCCTATAATGTTCCTACTGCCACTTCTGGGAAGGTTTTTTTGTTATAATAAGAAAGAGTAAGGAGCGAGTGAGCGATGATCTTATGTATAAGCCAATACCCATTCGCACTGGACATTCGGGTATACCCGAATGTCCAGTGCGACATATCTTCGAATTTTTAATCCTACGACAGTGGTGATGACAGGCGCTTTACTATGTGATAATTTACACAAAGTAAAGCGCCTGTCAGGGTTCGAACCTACGCCATGTAACTCGTGAGTCGCGGCCGTTGCTACCGGGCTACTACCACTACTCAAATCAAATCAAATCATTTATTTCAAATAAACCAGTTACAGGCACTTTTGAATTTTCAGAAGGTCGGTCAGTCAATAAGATGAAGCTAGTCGCCCATTCCAAAGAGTAGGTACCTATGGAGAAGAACGGGCAAGAAACTCCATGGAGACTCTTTTAAATTTTTAAGCTATTGTTACAAATATTTGATTACATCATTCATGTTGAATTCAACCGCGTGAGAACGATGCAGAAATATATTGTACGCTGAGAGCGTCCATTATGGAAAACATACAAAAATCAATTCAGAAATTAAAATACGCCGTGGCAGCTAAGAGATGACCAGTCCTCTCCGACGGCGTCCGTTCACGAACATGACGTATGGATCAGCATCATTCAGCTCAACCATATCGAAGGGAACCCAATGACCCAAAACACACGCCACCATCAGCGAGACATTTGAGTGAGCATGACATACTCTCAACAGCCAGAGCACAATTAAGTCAATAAAAAGACTAACCCAACAAATAAATGCCTTACAGCACATTCGTACATTGTGCTCACACGTTTGCCATGCAATTATGCAATACTAAGAAATTGAATCTACACAATGCTAAGATGGTTTTGTCCAAGGTTCAGCAGCTCCAACAGTGTTCCCGAATCTGTGGAAAGTTTAGCTCCTGTGCAGCTGTACAAGTGCCGAACACCTCTGTCAGCGATACAATTCCGTAACGTACAATATGCTTGGCTACATAGTGTGTAATACAAGCTTTGAATAAATAACATAAACAATTACATATTAAAACTACAAGAGGAAAAATCAAAGAACAATCTTTGTATAGAAATCGGACGCAGCTCAAGCCCAAGCCTTTTTGTCCTCAATACTGTTTCCTTTTGCATATGTAACTTGATATAAAAAGTTCCTTAATAAAAATATAACTTGTAGTAGTAGTTACCTATTGCAGGACTATCGGCGGTCTTAATCTTTTCTTTGATCGTATTGTTTTCCACAACAATAGTTTCACCAGCAAACTCGAATATTCTTTTTTCTCTTGCTTGATCATCACTTTTTGGTACATCTTTTTTCGCAATTTCTGTGTTGCTTACTACAGGTTTGGTGTCAATGCTAGAACTGGTTACTGTTGAGGTAGGTTTAGCTTTGCTATCAGTTCCTTCTAAAAACAATGCCCATAAATCATCTTCTTTTTTCTTCTGTTCTTCAGGATTTACTATTTCTTCAATTTCTTCTGCTTTTTCTGGAGGCTCATCATCCTCTGATTCACCGTTTGTTGTTTTGCGTTTCTTTGTACCTTTTGTTTCTTTATCTTTTTTCCGTTTCTTCGTTTTCTGTTCTTGTTCTTTTGAGAATTGTAAATCTGTTTCTTCATTCGCGGATTCCTCTTCTGACACTACTTCAGGCTCTCCAGGTACATAATCCTCATCACTCTCGCTACCGGATGACGACATCTGAAACAAGACATGTAAAATATTAATTGCACGACTGTTGATTGAACATCTTAAAAAAAAGACTAGTTATTATAAAAAAGAAATTTTATACGTTTAAATGATGAATGCTACGCCGGCGCAGAACTAGTGACACGAAAACAATAAATTGTCTCTTTTTATATGTATTGTATTAGGGGCAATGTATCAGCCATTATAGCTGTAGAACTGATGACCGTTGGGGTAGGCGTGTTCTTGGGTGGAGACCGCAAATTGGCTCGCTCAGGCTAGGTGGACAACGTAGCAGCTAGATAAGAATTTCCAGAAATCGAGTAGCATTTTCTTAATTCCTCTCCGCAACAGCCAGTCTCAACGCGGCGCTGTACAGCATCAGCCGCACGTGAGCATAAACAGCTTTTTTTTTTAAATATGGCATCTCGTAGTTGACGTTGAGAGGTCGTGACTACTTATCCAGCCAGGGGGCTCCCATAACGCAGCGCGACGCCGACTCACTGGGAAATCTCCGCAGACAGTTCAGACTCACCGTAAACAATTTGACAACCGGTTCCAACGCACGCGAACTTTAGTTGGCCTGGCACAGGCCGTGACTCGTAAGATACAAGACTCAACCTGCTATCGACCTTCGGCCTCAGGAGAGGGAGATGCGGCGGTATCTACAACGCCACATTCGAATGTGTCATACTGACGTCACGCAATTCCTGCATCTCGCAAGTAACTTTAACGGCGCAATTATGATATAACATTCACAAAAAAATAAGTTCTGCAAATGTAACGAGGCCTGAAGTGGAACATACAAAGAAAAAATAGTATTTTTGATCGGAATTTTAGTACTAAGCTAAGTTGTTGAGTGTCAAACTCCATACACCTAGTATTTTATTCATCTCTACTCATACTTTTCTTCCCAACATCAATCGCTGAGCAGTAGTCCGCCAGACAGATCACCTGTCTACTCGTTCCTAAGTTCCTTTTTCTATGGAGGATGAGCGAACTTCATACTTCTATAACAAGTTTTTTAATGAGTTCAGCCTCACTTCTTTTATTTTTTTGGGCTTTTCTCATAGTTAATAACAGTAACTAAGCTAGGGTACCCCAACCAGATTTAGGTTTAGGTTAGGCTGCAGTTACTTTTTTGGGACCCGAAATACAAATTATTTGAGATCACAAAAAAAAAAATCACAATAAATCTCAAATTAATCTGCAGTTATAGACATGGGCGTAGCCACACTGGGGCAAGCTGGGGCAGTTGCCCCACCCTGGTGATGAGTGAGTGATCTATAAGGTATCCAATAAAAAAAATAAAAGAAAACGGAAATTGAAGGAGATGGAAGTGGCGGATCTGATCAAGATTTCGGAAATACAATTTCATCCCAGTGTAACAATTGAGCTCGCTATTTTTAACCGAGTTCAAATAAAAGGAGGAGGTTCTCAATTCGTCGTAATCTTTTGTTTTTTTATTATTTTTTATGTTTGTTCACCGATTACCCTAAGACGCCTAGACCGATTTGTATAATTATTTTTTTTGTTTGAAAGGGTAAATATACTTTCCAGGTGGTCCCATAGTCACCAGGTCAGGATCTGATGACGGAAGACTACAGCAATCAAGGGGAAAATTAAAAATCGAAGGGGCGACTAGTGCTTTTCTTAGTATTTTCATTAAGTATTTTAAAGCACTACAATTTAGGCCGGCATTTCCTAACTGACTAGCTTGAGAAGAAAAGAAGAAAAAAAAAGTTAAAAAACTAAAACCCAACTACGACAAAAAACGACGCTGAAAAAGTATAAAACAAGATTTTCAGAATACTGAACTGAACAAAGTTGCTAATGTAGTTGCAAGTAAATGTACACAGTAGTAATGTCACACAATACTATTCTGAAGTATGCAATATTCACTATGTAGAGATAATTTTTCATGTTTGGAAAGGCGTAGTCACACGTTACATATACTTACCTACCGTAGCACCTTGCCAACGTGTGACTACGCCTTTCCAAACATGAAAAATTATCTCTACATAGTGAATATTGCATACTTCAGAATAGTATTGTATGACATTACTACTGTGTCCATTTACTTGCAACTACATTAGCAACTTTGTTCAGTTCAGTATTCTGAAAATCTTGTTTTATACTTTTCAGCGTCGTTTTTTGTCGTAGTTGGGTTTTAGTTTTTTAACTTTTTTTTATTTGTACTATTTTGGTGTTAAAGTGTATTTGTGGCGCATATTATTAACAAAGTTAAACTGATGAACTAAAAACTAGGTACTTGACATATTACATCTACACGCACATATAACAACATAAGCCCGAAGGCATATAGCGCAGAGGCCTTTTTATGGGAGATTTAGCCAGTTATAAAACTGTTTCCGCCTTCACCGGTGGAGTTACTCCCAGCTTATGTCGTTTTCATTAGTGCATTACATATTCTAATAATGTTCACACTGCTCTACATTGCATAAAGCGATTCACAGTTCCCGTTATCCGCGCTTTACTCTTATCGCTCATATTTAACATCATTAAAGCATTCTTGTAAATATGTACAAGCATAAAGCACTCGTGAAGCTCTTTCACGTGATACCAAACACGGTATATTTATTTTAATTTTATATTAACATAGAACTTTTTGTCCGCTATAGGGCGCAATACTAAATTTGGTGACAAGCTTTATAGCTCATAACTAACAGAATATCAAGGCCCTTCTAATGGTACTGCAGTGGTCTTATTCTGATAAGTAGTAAAAAAGCTATGAACGAAAAGATGTGAATTATATGCAACCAGCCCATGAATACAGGTAAAGTCACACGCAAATGCTAGCAATATATATATATATATATATATATATTCAAAATGTACAAGTAAAGGGCTTTCAAATGATACCAAACACGGCATATTTATCTTAACTTTGGTTTTTTACTCTGTATGTTTTGTCCGCTAGAGGGCGCCACAGTAAATTTTGTGAAATCCCATATATAGCCTATAACCAGCGGACAATTAAGACGCTTCTAATGATATATCATTTGTCGAATTCTGATAAGTAGTTTAGAAGTTACGAGGGAACAGATGAACATACATACATACATACATACATACATACATACATACATACATACATACATACATAGCCTGTCAAAATCATAACCCTCCTTTTGCTTTGCCGTAGTCGGGTAAAAAACAAACTCAGGGATCATCGTCTTTTTTCAAGTACAGGCATTAAAAATGAAGAAGTTTACAAATACGAGGAGTGTGGAACCGGCGTGAGATGTCGTGCGGTGTTCCACAGGGATCGGGCTTGGGGCCGCATCTGTGGAACACCGGGTACGACTGGGAGCTGCGCGCCGGTCTCCCTATTGGCGCCAGCGTAGTTTTTTACGCTGACCTCACGCTAGTTCGGGCATATGGGAGGTCGCACCAGTCGCACCGTTACAGGCGGCGGCCGATGCAGCGACCCTCGGAGTCGCGACAATCGTCGAAAGGATCCGGCAATTGGGATTCGAGGAGGCTCTACACAAATCCGAGGCCATGTGCTTTCATGGCCCTCGGAACGCACCACTGTCAGATTCCCACATAACTGTAGGAGGAGTTCACCTCGGCGTCAGGTCGATGATAAAGTACCTGGGACCCGTCCTCGACAGCAGATGGAACTTCGAGGACTTCCGACGTTTGCCTCCCAGACTAGAACGGGCTGGGGCTGCCCTGAGGTGGGTCCTCCCCAATCTAGAAGGACAAGACGCCTGCTGCCGGAGGCTCTACGCGGGGGCCGTGCGGTCCATGGCCCTTTACGGACCACCGGTATGGGCGCGATCGCTAAGGAAGCGACCAGCCTGATGCATTACCGCCTCCCAGAGGGTCATGGCCGTTCGCTAAATCGGGGGATACCGCATGGTCTCCACTGAGGCGACGAGCCTCCTTGCCAGATTGCCGCCATGAGATCTGGAGGCCAAAGCCCTCGCTCACATGTGGGAGTGGCGAGAGGAAGCAAAACGCCGGGGCATAACTCCGCTGCCGCGAGAAATCGCAGTACTGCGGACAGAGCTCCGGCGGGATGTCATGGCGACATGAAGAGTGCGATAAGCGACTTTTTTTACTTTTAACTTTCAGCGTGGCGCCTCTCTAGCCACTCCTCAAAGAGGGGACCTCTTTGAGGAGTGGCTAGAGAGGCGCCACGGTGCCGTCACCTTCCGCCTCACGCAGGACCTCACCGGACACGGCTGTTTCGGTAGGTTCCTGTTCCGTATAAGGAGGGAGGAAACGCCAAGGTGTTACCACTGTGTGGATCGCCGTGAGGACACGGTGGAGTATAGGGTGGAGGTCTGCCCGGCTAGGGTAGAACACCGCTGCGTCCTCGTGGCGGCGATCGGCGGCGATCTCTTGCGTCCGACCCGGCCAGGTCCAGGCCATGGTCCGGAGCGAGAGTGCATGGGTGGCCGTCAACTTCTGCGAAGCCGTGATGCTGGCAATGGAGGAGGCGGAGCGCGTGAGGCAGCGCAAAATCCCAGCGCCCTCACGCCACCAGCCGCTCCAGGAGACGCCCTGGTCGGGAGACAACATAGAACTCCCGGCCACCGTAGGCGCGGGCCTGCGGGCGATAAGCAGTGGGCAGCTTGCCGCCAGGTAAGCACCAGGCCCGAGTCGACGGCGCGTCGTGTTTTACGAACACAAAGAGATGTCAGCACATCGTGACCCCCGCGAAGACTGATGTCTTCTGAGTCAGAGTTGCGGGTTGTTTAAAAAAGAAACCGTGGCCCTGGCGCACGGGCAAGTGAAGAAACACGGGTGGGATTTAGTCAGTAAAAGTCTGACACGCCCTTCCACTCCGCCCAGAGCGGGAGAGGTCATTTGATGATTTCCCATCCAGAAAAAAAAAGGACAGTCGAAGGAACTCCTCAACGATTCATAGCAGAAACTTTGCGTTCGTGCTTGATTAATTTGTAAGTTCAGGGAGCTCTTCAACGGTTTAAAGTAGTTACCTTGTGTTTGGACTTACATAATTAATTTATATTCATGAGAACTTTGCACCCGTATATGTTATAATTAAGGTCTGCAGTAGATTTCATGATGGAGCTGAGAGACAGTCGGGGGAACTCCTAACGATTCACAGCAGCTACTTTATTTTTTTTTAATATTACTATTGCTTGACCGCAATCCCGCCTGATGGTAAGCAGTCATGCAATCGTTGATGGTAAAGGGCGCTAGTTTATAAAGCCCAATCACTCAAAAAAAAAAAAAGACTGAGTGAATACATATGGGCCTTGCCTGAAATAAAATGTTTGAATTTGAATAGGAAGGAAGACGCCAGTTGACCGAGGTGATGCAATGTTAAACCCAACAACACGACCAACGATGCTGCGCCAAAGGGAGATTGATATGGAGACCCTCCACGACAAAACTACATTGGGCGCATCGTACCCGGCATACATCGCAACACAACTGCTCAGACCCGTCCTCCGTACGCCTTCACCAGACATCATCCGGAACACGACGAATCGCTTGCCGGCAAGACAGTGCCTGGTGGGTGGTAACTTCCGCCGGCAGCCTTGAATTTGTGCTTGATTAATTTGTATTGATAAGAGCTTTACACCTAGATGCATTGTGATTGTCATTAGGGGTCTTATGATAAAGACTAAGGACAGTTAAGAGACCTCACATAAGCAACTTTGTGCTTAGAATTAATTCATTTATATTGATGAGAACTTTGCACCTCGGGTTAATATGATGGTTTGCAGTAAATCTGATGATAACCTAATTTCAAAAACGAATATACAAAAACCAAAGACACAAACTTCCGAAAATAATTATTTTTCACTTTGTAGTGTTTTTCGGAAGTCGGTTGTTATTTTTTCGCAAAAAAAGTTTTTATTTTCCTTTTTATCTATACAGTGTAGGTACATAGTGGTGGCTCAAAATGACACATCTCCTTTACTGATTAACAAATTAGCATAGGCGCAGAGCCCAAAGGACTCAAGTCACAAAAAATACCGGGAGAGGGGGGGGGGGGGATAGGTTGACTGCTGCCCCACCCTGAGCAATAGTTATTATAGCAGTAGTAATTCATAGCCAATGTTTTATTATTCTATTTAACGGGTTTGATTTAAAAATGCTGCAAATTTATCAAACCTGTTATTATAATTTTATGGTCCTAAATATATGTATTAAAATGAAATGAGCAACAATAAGTTTTATTTTTATTCCAAATGGTCGAATTGAAAAGAAGTATAAATAGTGATTTCCAATCTATGTGAAAGTGGTCACGAGGATTTGCAACCTACCTGATTAGTGGCTAATCTTCACAGCCTAGGCTACAATTATTGATAAATGAAAGATTAATTTAAAATAATTTATAATATTATGTTAACTTATGGAATTGAAATAGAACATTTAATACTTCAGAAAATGTATTGAGTTTAGACAAGTGGTTTCTTGGACCTATTTCTATTTTTAACATTAGAAACTTCATAGAAGTTGCTTCCTGTTTTAGTGCGTTTCTGTGCTCTTTCCAATGCTCTTCTGGCCTTTGCTGTCATTTTCTTGACTCCATTTTCAGCACCAGCCTTACGTTTCTTTCCAATTTGTTTAATCTCTTCAACTGTAAATTCACCACTTGCAGCTTCCAGCTTCTTACGCTTTAACTCTTTAACCGTTTCTGTATCATATGTCAAGTGATCTTCCACATCACTACATTTATTTTCATCTTCACTATAAAAGTCACTAATGTCTGATGAATCAGGATCTTCATTTTCATTTTCTTCATTAACACTTTTTGATTCATCAATCTCAGCATCCTCTTCATCAATTCCTTTGAGTTCTTCAGGAATGTCAAATTTCTCAAGTGGTTTATAATCTTCATCATTGTCAAACTTCAGGCCAACTCTAATTTTAGCGAAATCTTGGGCTACAATGAGTTTATTTATGTAAACAGGTTTTTCTGGGTTATCATCCTTTTCATTTTCTGTGTCTTGCTTAGCTTCTTCAACAGCATCTTCTTTCTTTTCATCTGCATTAGTTTTAGGTTCGACTGTTTCTTCTTCTTTCTGTTGCTTAGAAAGTGGGACTTCAAAACCTTCTGGAGCCACATAAAATGGAAGTTTCCCTCTTTGCCAGTCATTTAGGACCATCTTGGCCACCTGGCTAATATCAGGCTCACCTTTTTTCAATAATTTCCCTGTGCGGGCTGCCAGTTTTTCCAAGAATTCTGTAGCAGTATCCCAGGCATCTACTTTATATGTTTTAACCAAATATTCTTTACGGACCCTTTTGATTACTTCTTCTATGTAATCTTCTGGATTTTGTACTAATTCAACCCTTACAACTCCTTTCAAAACTTTCTCTGTGTCTGTTTCAGCAGATGGATACACAATTCCTGGACAATCAATCAAAAATATTCTTTTCATCAAAGTGATGTACTGCCAGACTTTAGTCTCACCAGCAATTGGGGCAACCTTGCATACTTTTTTGGATCGTAAAGTATTGATGACAGATGATTTGCCTACATTTGGATATCCAATCAATCCAACACTTATTTGTTTTTTATCAATGTGTAATTTTGCAAACTGTCGCAACAGATTGATAAGAGAGCCTTTTCCAAAGGGATGTGTCATTGATGCGTGGAAGGCTATAGTTGGATATTCAGCACTCAGTATAGCCACCCAACGTTGTGTCACCCAGTTGGGCACTAAATCAACTTTATTTAGGATAAATATTAGATGCTTATGCCTCTTTTCATCTTTGAGAAACTTCTCCACATAAGGACACCTGGTGCCCATAGGATCTCTGGCATCTAACACTTGTAACAATACATCAGAGGAGTCTATTACTTTGTACAACTCGTTCCATATCCTCTTACTCATGCCAGCTCCAAACACCCAATCTCGCTGTCCCTCCTTCACTCCAGTGTCTTCACGAACTCTGTCTATATCTTTACTCTCATCATAATTATGTGTATTTTCTTCTATAGCCTTTGATAAAGTGTTCAGATCACTAAACTTCAAATTAACACGCTTTCTTTGTTTTTTTGGACCAAATGTTTTGTCAAATCCCTCTGTGTCCAACAAATGTACTCTTGCATTTTTAGCCTTTTCATTGAGCAATGTGATTGGTAAATTGGTGGGTTTCATAATTACTTGATAAGGATTTCTGACAGCAGCCCCAAATTCATCTTGGAATTTCTGTAAAGCATTCTGTGAGATCACTCGTGAGTTTCCGAACCACTTTTGGCTAGGCTCAACGCGAGCTTGGGTTCCTGATGGCAACCAACCTTGAAATGGTGCAGGTGTTAAAATTTTACCAGTTTTATCCCTCTTGGCCTTAAAGTTCCTGTACATCTGCAGTCTTTTGATGGTTGCTTTTGTTCTGGGCTTCGCAACCCCTTTTAATCCCTCAGTTGGTCTATCTGGGTTCATAGAGTGCGCAGCTTTATTGATCGTTTGTTTCCGGGGGGCACCCGGTGCTGATCGTACTTTTCCCATTGCTATGTATAGTTGAAAACTTGCAAACACTTAAATAATACCACAAAATTCAGAAATCACGCGGTTTATGCAGAAAAATAAAGGTTATCAACGTTCGCGGAATGCGCACAGATAGTGTCAAACAGCAATGAACGAACTTCACTATGGTGGAAAATGGAAAGGTTTTTTTTCAAATTACTTACGATTTTACAGCGTACAACTCAAACTCCTCTCTTAGTTTGTGTTTTATAAATACGAAGAAATATTTCCAAATACAGCTATTTTAACACATAATAATAATTATCTTAGGAAATTGGAATTCTCCGGCAATACACGGTTTCCCCACAGACTTTTGCTTTTGTTTACTTACTGCTCACTTCATATCAAAGTATCAAACAGTTCTTTTTTCTATTGATTCGCGGAATTATTACAAATGGCAGCACTGAAGTACTAAGGTCCGTATTAGAGAACTTCACTCAAACTCAAGCTCTACTTAAGTCTCGTTTCAAGCCTTTTGATTGGTTGAAACTAGTTTCAAGTAATGCTTAAGCAGAGATCAATGCTTGAGTTTCCTTCTGGAATACGGACCTAAGTATTTTTCTTTTATCCGTTTATACGGTAGAAAGACTTAATATTTTAGCGAACACAATTTCGGCCGGGCGCACTCACACCACACACCCCCGGAGTTACGCAATAGGGGCCGAACATTGGAGGGGTTATATTATCTTTAGGCGGAGCGAAGACCGTTTTAAACTTTTACTGAATAAAACCCACCCGTGTTCATTTCAGTCGTGAAAATAATTGAGGGCGCTGCGGTCGTGCACATAGCAACCCTGTTAGTGGGACTAAAATCATTTTGATACTAGCATATTATTTTGCACGAGAAGCAAAACTGGTTTAAATTAAAACACAAATCTATGGTCTCTGGCGTTTAAATAAAATGAGTAAAAAAAAAATTCGTAGATATTTTATTATATGTTTTAACGTATTTTTACCAATGAAAAGTATTCCCAAAACAGTACTCTGTAATCTGTGCCAAATATAATAATTGTTTTCATCATCTAATTCCAAATATTCTTCGTTAAAAGGTATTTTCATTGTCAGCTGCGTCACTAACAACGTCTCCGCTACTACTGTCATCAGCCTGCTATCTTAACTTAAGCTCTATAACTAACTATAACTAACTCATAAATATCTTGATAAAGGGTTTATTCTCACATATTCCTGGAAGATTAAAATAATAATATGTAATTTCTATCAGAAGATGGATAGCAGTAAAGCTGCAGCAACGCTATATCCTATTTCTACAGAATTGGTCAAAAAACGTACATCCTATTGCTAGCGGAATACTGGTCAAAAACGTACAATAGTCGGTCGGATTGGCTCGCGAAAGCGAGTAAATCCCTCCGACTACCGGGCGAGTAGTCACTCCCCGCATCAACGCGCCCCAGTGAAACCTAACGGTGCCAACGAATCTGTGTGGCGTCGGATCTTCCGATTTGACTCGCAAGAGTCCGATCATACTGTGTGTGTGTGTGTGTGTGTATGCAGTGTCGTGTCGTGTGGTGTGCTGCGGCGGATCATCAGGTCAGTAGGCATTAGGTACACACCTCCCTGTCCGATCGACAGGGAGGGTTACACACCCCCCGGGCCTCCAACCCGGAGGACTAGGAATCATGGACGCAAGTCCAAGTCCCCATTCTCATTACCAGGCGCTCCTTGCCCTGGTTTACGATGTCCTATTAAAGGACCCCCAAATTCGCACCAAGTATGGCGATAAACTAGCTGCTATTCAGCAGCTAGCTCCCGTCCCCTAGCCCTTCCCTGCTGAAACCGAGGTGTCTATGGACACCGAGGTATTCTCGGCAAAAAAGCCTATCCCTGACTCCTCGGATTCCTCCGAGGAGTCTTCGTCTTCTGACGGCTTCATCGTTGCCTCGGGAAAGAGGAGGAGGAAGAAATCCTCCTCAAATCCGGCCCCCAAACTGGCGGCTGCTACCTCCGCCAGCGGCTCACCCACCCCCGCCCCTGCCCCCTCAATCGCTGCCACCGCCCCGCGTGCCGCGACACCCAACCCCGCCCGCTCAGCCCCCCGAGCTGCCGCCAAGATCCCTCCTCCCCCGCCTGTTTTCATACAGGACAAGGGGAAATGGACCAATGTGTCCGGCTGGTGTTCCGACCAGAAGATCAGCTTCACCAAGGCCCAGTCTACACAGACTGGCATCAAGGTGACCGTCCCGTCCTCTAAGGACTACCGGGAGCTGACCAAGCTCCTCCGACATGGGGGTGTGGCCTTCCACACCTACTCCCTCCCGGAGGACCGCCTCACCCGAGTAGTCATCCGCCGCGTGCCAAAGGAGTTATCCTTCGAAGACATAAAGACGAACCTCCTCTCACAGGAAATCCCTGTGAAGGAGGTCCACCGTATGCACAAGGCACGCGGTAAGGTACCCTACGACATGGTCCTTGTAACCTGCCACCCAGCAGAAGGATCCGTCCACCACCCTATCTTCTTAATGAAGAGTGTCTGCTCTCTCACAGGGATATCCATTGAGAAGCCCCATAAGAGCGGCACTGTTGGTCAATGCCACAGGTGCCAACTCTATGGGCACTCCCAGGCACACTGCCACGCCAAACCAAGGTGCGTTAAGTGCCTGGGCGATCATGGCACTGCAGAGTGCCCCCGCCCCAAGGATCGTGCGCTCTGCAAAGAACCACCTAGTTGCGTCCTCTGCGGCGCGACCGGCCACACGGCTATTTATCGCGGGTGCCCCAAGGCCCCCAAATCCTCCTCCTCCAAGCTAGCCAACCGGGCTAACGCACGCCAAACAAAAGCGTTAATCCCCAGGGAGTCAGATCCCAGAGCGACTGAGCCCTCAAAGGCCCAGTCCCTGGAATCAACTAAACCACCAGAGGGTCTTCCCGGCCCTCGTATCGTCCGCTCCCCAGACCCCCCCAACCACCCCCGCCTGGTAGGACAAGGATCCTCGTATCCGTCCTAACACAGCCCAAAAGGCGGCCCCGTCCCCTCCTGCCCCAGCACCTATGGCTGCAGCAACAACCCCCTCATCCCCTCCCTCGACCCCAATGTCAGGAAACAGTCCCACAGATGCTTTTAATATCATCTCGGGGACCTTCCTTATTTTTATGTCGCCTCGCGCCAGACAGATGACAAGCGACTTAAAAGTCGCTATGGCAGCTGGTAATCTGCAAGCCATTATTAACATCTACAATGCGTACCCAGAAATTACGCACGCCCTTTCCTCCCTTGTATCCAATAAGTAATTTATGGATAATACGGCCAAACAGAGAACCAAGCCCCGATCCCTCAAGCTGGCTCACTTCAACGCCGACGGCATTAGAGGTCAGAAGTTCGAGATCTTAACCTTCCTTCGAGAGCACGAGATAGACATCTTCCTCGCTCAAGAGACCTTTCTCAAGCCTAGTCACCGCACACCCCTAATTGCTAACTACCGTGTAGTTCGCAACGACAGGCTGCGGTGCCACAAAGGCGGCACCCTTATTTATTTCAAAAGGGCTCTTCATTGCATCCCAATGGACCCCCCACCTCTCTCACGACTCGAAGTGTCAATATGCCGTCTCGGCATGACAGGCCACCAACCTATTACTATAGTGTCGGCCTATCTCCCACCCATCTCCGCTGCAGAGAATCATCATCAACTCTTAGCAGACGACATTGCTCTACTTCTTGGGTATAATAGCGGGCGACCTCAATGCCAAACACACAGCCTGGAATAGCACCAGGATCAATTCCAGAGGCAGACTCCTGTTAGACCTCTCCACCCACTTAAACTTCGATGTCGTGGGCCCCATGACCCGCACTCACTTCCCCTATGAACCCGACCACACCCCAGACGTCCTCGACGTAGCGCTCCTAAAGAACGTCAACCTACGGTTAGACTCTATAGAAGCGCTATCAGAGCTATCGTCTGACCATTGCCCAGTCATCATTCGACTGGTTCCCCGTACTGGCCTCTTTGACCCAGGTCAAGCACCCCTGACGAAAGTGGTAACGGACTAAAGGAAAGTAAGCGATCGGCTGAAATCCACCACATCCCCCCACTTGGACTCCATACCTGCACGCCTCGACTCTATCGCTGACACGACAGCCGCTATCGACTCGTTCACGGATCACGTACAGTCAGTCCTGAACGAATGTTCAAGGGAGGTTACAGTGACAGAAGACTGTAGCTGGAAACTCCCTGCTGACTTACGTGAACTGTTGACCGAGAAGAACGCGGCGGTCCGTGCCTACAGCAACTTCCCCTGCGCGGCTAACAAAACCCATATGCGCTATTTACAGAGAACTGTAAAAAGACGCATATCGGAGTGGCATGAGGCTGGCTGGGATAAAATGCTGGATGAGTTAGAGCCCACCCATCAAGCCTTCTGGAACCTTCAGAAGAAACTAGAATCCAATGAAGTTGTGACCATGCCTCCCCTAGTTTGTCCTGACAATTCCATCGCCTTCGATGACTTTTTTTTTGATATGGCATCTCGTAGGTGGCTATTAAGAGACCGTAACTACTTAATCGGACTTTCCTGTGGATGCCTTAATTAAAATTAAAGCCTCCAGCCAGGGGCACTTAAAACTAAATTAAAATTAGGCGACTACGCACTAAGGGCATCCCCTGTGGGGAACGAACCTCGGCTTAGGGCGTCGCTAGAGAGGACAGCAAGGGGCGGCTGGATCGAAAGTTATACTTAATGGTTTGATGACCGCGGCGTTTCCTAGTACTAGCTCTGAGAAGAAACGCCGAAACAAACTCAGAGGTCATTGTTGGGACATTATGATAATACTGGCTCAGCTGTGGCGCGGGTTGGCCTTCATCGGACAGGGGACGGGGGAGGGGGTTGCTACTGGGAGCGCGTCGCGATGGACCTCGGCGGCGAGGTCGGTAGGTCGGTCTGTTTTTGTGTACTGTGCTGGTGGCCCTATTGGCCTCTTGGAGGAGGGTAATGGGGTCATCGGGGTCTGTGCGGGCATGCCGAGGGCGGCGAAGTCGGGAGATGGTGGAGGGAGTGTAATTGGCGGCCGCTACTATAAGAGGATTGCGGTGCTTGGTGGCAGTATCAAAGAATCGTTTGGAGAGACGTGTCATGAACTGCTGGATTTTGAGATCAAGGTGGAGGACCTCATTACGGACGAACCAAGGGGCGTTTGTGGCTTTACGGAGGAATCGGTTTTGGACTACTTGCATCCTATGGATATGACGTGGCTTGGCATGTGCGAAAACTGGACAAGCGTAGGTCATAATCGGGCGTATGCAAGCTGTGTACAAGCGCATTTTGCACCTGAGCGATAGCTTGCTACGCGGGTTGAGGAGGGGGTGGAGTCGACCTAGAGCGAAGGCGGCGCGAGCGCGGACCGTCTCAATGTGCTCTCCAATAAGTAATTTATGGATAATACGGCCAAACAGAGAACCAAGCCCCGATCCCTCAAGCTGGCTCACTTCAACGCCGACGGCATTAGAGGTCAGAAGTTCGAGATCTCAACCTTCCTTCGAGAGCACGAGATAGACATCTTCCTCGCTCAAGAGACCTTTCTCAAGCCTAGTCACCGCACACCCCTAATTGCTAACTACCGTGTAGTTCGCAACGACAGGCTGCGGTGCCACAAAGGCGGCACCCTTATTTATTTCAAAAGGGCTCTTCATTGCATCCCAATGGACCCCCCACCTCTCTCACGACTCGAAGTGTCAATATGCCGTCTCGGCATGACAGGCCACCAACCTATTACTATAGTGTCGGCCTATCTCCCACCCATCTCCGCTGCAGAGAATCATCATCAACTCTTAGCAGACGACATTGCCCTACTTCTTGGGTTGAGTGACTCCGTTATAATAGCGGGCGACCTCAATGCCAAACACACAGCCTGGAATAGCACCAGGATCAATTCCAGAGGCAGACTCCTGTTAGACCTCTCCACCCACTTAAACTTCGATGTCGTGGGCCCCATGACCCGCACTCACTTCCCCTATGAACCCGACCACACCCCAGACGTCCTCGACGTAGCGCTCCTAAAGAACGTCAACCTACGGTTAGACTCTATAGAAGCGCTATCAGAGCTATCGTCTGACCATTGCCCAGTCATCATTCGACTGGTTCCCCGTACTGGCCTCTTTGACCCAGGTCAAGCACCCCTGACGAAAGTGGTAACGGACTAAAGGAAAGTAAGCGATCGGCTGAAATCCACCACATCCCCCCACTTGGACTCCATACCTGCACGCCTCGACTCTATCGCTGACACGACAGCCGCTATCGACTCGTTCACGGATCACGTACAGTCAGTCCTGAACGAATGTTCAAGGGAGGTTACAGTGACAGAAGACTGTAGCTGGAAACTCCCTGCTGACTTACGTGAACTGTTGACCGAGAAGAACGCGGCGGTCCGTGCCTACAGCAACTTCCCCTGCGCGGCTAACAAAACCCATATGCGCTATTTACAGAGAACTGTAAAAAGACGCATATCGGAGTGGCATGAGGCTGGCTGGGATAAAATGCTGGATGAGTTAGAGCCCACCCATCAAGCCTTCTGGAACCTTCAGAAGAAACTAGAATCCAATGAAGTTGTGACCATGCCTCCCCTAGTTTGTCCTGACAATTCCATCGCCTTCGATGACTTTTTTTTTGATATGGCATCTCGTAGGTGGCTATTAAGAGACCGTAACTACTTAATCGGACTTTCCTGTGGATGCCTTAATTAAAATTAAAGCCTCCAGCCAGGGGCACTTAAAACTAAATTAAAATTAGGCGACTACGCACTAAGGGCATCCCCTGTGGGGAACGAACCTCGGCTTAGGGCGTCGCTAGAGAGGACAGCAAGGGGCGGCTGGATCGAAAGTTATACTTAATGGTTTGATGACCGCGGCGTTTCCTAGTACTAGCTCTGAGAAGAAACGCCGAAACAAACTCAGAGGTCATTGTTGGGACATTATGATAATACTGGCTCAGCTGTGGCGCGGGTTGGCCTTCATCGGACAGGGGACGGGGGAGGTTGCTACTGGGAGCGCGTCGCGATGGACCTCGGCGGCGAGGTCGGTAGGTCGGTCTGTTTTTGTGTACTGTGCTGGTGGCCCTATTGGCCTCTTGGAGGAGGGTAATGGGGTCATCGGGGTCTGTGCGGGCATGCCGAGGGCGGCGAAGTCGGGAGATGGTGGAGGGAGTGTAATTGGCGGCCGCTACTATAAGAGGATTGCGGTGCTTGGTGGCAGTATCAAAGAATCGTTTGGAGAGACGTGTCATGAACTGCTGGATTTTGAGATCAAGGTGGAGGACCTCATTACGGACGAACCAAGGGGCGTTTGTGGCTTTACGGAGGAATCGGTTTTGGACTACTTGCATCCTATGGATATGACGTGGCTTGGCATGTGCGAAAACTGGACAAGCGTAGGTCATAATCGGGCGTATGCAAGCTGTGTACAAGCGCATTTTGCACCTGAGCGATAGCTTGCTACGCGGGTTGAGGAGGGGGTGGAGTCGACCTAGAGCGAAGGCGGCGCGAGCGCGGACCGTCTCAATGTGCTCTGAGAAGTTGAGGTTTTGATCGAGAATCACACCTAGGTACTTGGCTTGCTTCTCCCAAGGGATCGGCTTGCCATCCAAGGTGAGGGGTCGTGGAAGGGTGACACTGACCCGCGGTTTCCTGTAGAGTACCGCTTGGCTTTTTAGGGGGTTGACTTCAATTCTCCATTTCATAAACCAGTCAGCGAGCTTGTTGACCGCGGATTGAAGATGGAGGCGAATCCAGTCTGGACTGCGTCCCGAGCAGTAGATGGCTGTGTCGTCTGCGAACAGAGCAAGTTGAGCCTTACTGCTTTTCGGGATATCGCTAGTGAAGAGCGTAAAAATGAGTGGGGCTAGTATAGAGCCCTGGGGAACACCTGCACGGATGGGGCGGGGGGAGGAGTCTTCGATGACGATGACAAGGCTGAATGCCTCGCCTCCTGCCTGGAAGCCCAGTGCTCCCCCAGCCTCCTACCAGTAGACCAAGCTCATCTCCTTGAGGTTGACGCTGAAGTCGAACGTAGAATCTCCCTCCCACCCGTTGACGACCCTGAGGATCCCCTGCCTCCCATCACCCCTGATGAAGTGCAGGACATCGTCAAAGGTCTTCAACCCAGGAAAGCGCCCGGCTCTGACGGCATCACCAACAGAGTGGTCCGCCTCTTCCCTGCCCACCTGATCATCCTCTTGACCACCATATTCAATGGTGCAATGGGGAATAACATTTTCCCACAAACGTGGAAAGAAGCCACAGTTATAGTCATTCCCAAGCCCGGTAAGCCTAAAGCCGAACCGTCCAGTTACCGTCCCATCAGCTTACTAAAAGTTCTCGGTAAGATTTATGAGAGGCTTATATATAAGCGTCTCAGAGCCTACGCCGAGAACAAGGGCCTTATCCCATTAGAACAATTAGGGTTCTGTACCCAACACTCCTGTCCGCAACAGATCCTACGCATCACTGAACATATTCACGCAGGATTCCTGCGTGGTATGTACACAGGCGTATTTTACTTCGATATAGCGAAGGCGTTTGACAAAGTCTGGCACAACGGCTTAATCTATAAGCTGTACCAACTCGGTGTGCCTGATCGCCTCGTCCTCATCTTACGGGACTTTCTGTCAAACCGCACCTTTCGCTATAAAATCGAAGGAGCGCTCTCCTCCCCCCGCCCCATCCGTGCAGGTGTTCCCCAGGGCTCTATACTAGCCCCACTCATTTTTACGCTCTTCACTAGCGATATCCCGAAAAGCAGTAAGGCTCAACTCGCTCTGTTCGCAGACGACACAGCCATCTACTGCTCGGGACGCAGTCCAGACTGGATTCGCCTCCATCTTCAATCCGCGGTCAACAAGCTCGCTGACTGGTTTATGAAATGGAGGATTGAAGTCAACCCCCTAAAAAGCCAAGCGGTACTCTACAGGAAACCGCGGGTCAGTGTCACCCTTCCACGACCCATCACCTTGGACGGCAAGCCGATCCCTTGGGAGAAGCAAGCCAAGTACCTAGGTGTGATTCTCGATCAAAACCTCAACTTCTCAGAGCACATTGAGACGATCCGCGCTCGCGCCGCCTTCGCTCTAGGTCGATTTCACCCCGTCCTCAACCCGCGTAGCAAGCTATCGCTCAGGTGCAAAATGCGCTTGCACAAGCTTCATACGCCCGATTATGACCTACGCTTGTCCAGTTTTCGCACATGCCAAGCCACGTCATATCCATAGGATGCAAGTAGTCCAAAACCGATTCCTCCGTAAAGCCACAAACGCCCCTTGGTTCGTTCGAAATGAGATCCTCCATCTTGATCTCAAAGTCCCCACCATCCAGCAGTTCATGAAACGCCTTTCCAAGCGTTTCTTTGACACTGCTGCCAAGCACCACAATCCTTCTATAGCAGCGGCTGCCAATTACACTCCCTCCACCATCTCCCGACTTCGCCGCCCTCGGCATGCCCTCACAGACCCCGATGACCCCATTACCCTCCTCCAAGAGGCCAATAGGGCCACCAGCACATTACACAAAAACAGACCGACCTACCGACCTCGCCGCCGAGGTCCATCGCGACGCGCTCCACGTAGTAATCCCCACCCCCGTCCCATGTCCGATGAAGGCCAGCCCGCGCCGCAGCTGAGCCAGTAATTATCATAATGTCCCAACAATGACCTCTGAGTTTGTTTCGGCGTTTCTGCTCAGACCTAGTACTAGGAAACGTCGTGGTCATCAAACCATTAAAATACATTCGATCCAGTCGTCCCTTGCTGTCCTCTCTAGCGACCCCCTAAGCCGAGGTTCGTACCCCACAGAGGGGGGTGCCCTTAGTGCGTAGTCGCCCAATTTTAATTTAGTTTTAAGTGCCCCTGGTTGGAGGCTTTAATTTTAATTAAGGCATCCACAGGAAAGTCCGGTTAAGTCGTTATGGCCTCTAATGGCCACCTACGAGATGCCATATCAAAAAAAAAAAAAAAAGAACGCTCGGTGCCACCACTGCGTCCAATACGAGGAGGACACGGCGCAGCACGCACTCTCCGAGTGTATGGCTTGGGAGGAGCAGCGCCGTGTCCCCACAAACAATGTAGGAAGCGACCTGACGCTGCCGGCAGTAGTGCGGAGGATGGTCGATAGCGCAGAGCGGCAGAGTCGTGGTTGTCCTTTTGCGAAGACGTGATGTCGCAGAAGGAAGCTACGAAACGGGAGAGGGAGATCTTAACTCCCTTCC
Organism: Sesamia nonagrioides; assembly: GCA_017933935.1. Taxonomy (NCBI): domain Eukaryota; kingdom Metazoa; phylum Arthropoda; class Insecta; order Lepidoptera; family Noctuidae; genus Sesamia; species Sesamia nonagrioides. Next base: position 360,763 of record JADWQK010001419.1, read on the forward strand.
CGGGCCGCAGAAGACGCACCGGGCGCCGAAGAAGGGCGGATAACTCCCTCTTCTGGCCCCCATTGAATGGACCCAGAGGTGAGGCACATGGGGAAGTCCCCACCCCATAATCGTTGGAACCCGAGGCCGCGGAGTGTCAGCGCGCGCCTCAGAGGCGATGCACGGGTAGTTAGGATAGATTACGAATGAAAACAAGATTAACGAAGAAAGGGCTCAAAGGTCTGGTAACCAAGCCAAAAACTCGTATAATAAAAAAAAATAACAAAAAAAGACTTTTGACATCAAATGTCAAATAAAACAAAATGTCAGCTTCGAATCAGTCGATCAGCCGTATTTTTTAACAAATAAACATTAGTAACATATACAATTGATAAGATCTACTAATAAAAATGGTTGGTAAAACCATATGTGCACAGTTGATTAATTAAGTATGAAAAAATAAAACGCTTACTTTAATAAACTATTCTAAAGAGTTACTTTGTGTCGTAAAAAATTTTTCGATAGTTAAAACTGCCCCGATGCCTGTAAGCTTTAGAAACCGAAAGACAACATGTATGACATGTTGTCCGAGTTTCGAGTATCAGAATTTGATTCATTGGTGGATATATTTAGATTGACTCCAGGTGACCCCTTAGATACATTTGGCGAGATGTGGTACCCCGTGTTCTTGTGGTCTTTGTTTTCTTCAGTGTTTGTGCATACGTGTGCGGCGCTAGTCGCCTTTGGAACCTTAAGGAAGCACAAGTACGGGAAATTCTTCCCCGTGTTGTTGATTGTGATGGGTGTCGTGAACCCAGTGACTTCAGGCGTAGCTACCAGTGCCGCAATCGCGTTCATATACCGAGCGTCTACTTTAACTATGCCTCCCATTCATGCAATGATTTGGGGTATAGGACAAACAGTGCTTGGAGCCGGAATGGGATTCACAAGGATTTTGGCTACTTTGTAATAAATACTATTTCTATGTAGCATCAGTTTAATATAAACATTATATTTATAAATCAAATAAATTCTGAGTCAATTAACATAGAGTTATAGTAATGGGAATATAGTGAAAGGAAAGGTGCTGAATGTTAATGCATTATTTTCCTGAAATATATTATAGCAACTAGTTGTTGTTATGGTACTCCCAATAGTTAAACAATTAGCTATCTGCTGTAAATACATATTCCTTATTGTATGTAGCGGCATATATTACAAAATGTGCTTAATTTTTGTATAAATGAAGTAACTGTCATGTCTCGCATATTTGTGAATAAATTAACAGTAATTTTATATAGAAAGTTCACTATGAATGTAACTATGCAATAAAATTATGAATGGTTTTAGAATGTTAATATGTGCCTACCTATAAATATAATGACTGATGTTTCCCAAAAAAATACATTTCTAGAATTAGTTTTTCTACTTAAAATATGCAACCATATAGTTACAATTATAAGATCAATAATTCATTATAATATATGCAATATGTATGAGTTTATTGTGATATGTTTGATACCTGACCTAACCTTTTTTTATCATTACCATAAATGTATAATGCATTCCATATAAAAATTGTATCTTAAAATAATCATTAGCAATGACATTGTCATTAAATTCCTATAAAAGAATACTATTTGTGACACTGATATATTTGCTCATTACTCATGTATGAGATTTATTAGGCCCACCGACAATACACTTTGAATACTATAAAATATATTAGTGTTAGCAACAGACGTACATTCATCTCTTTTAGTATACAACTATAATGCACAAAACAATGTTTAGCCCTACTTGTTAGTCACATTTTATAAAATGGCAAATATAAATTGAAAATTTATACCAAAGCTGAAGAGTTGGTTTAACTTACTACCAGGTTTTGGACTATCTAGTTTTGCATTTGATATGCCAATTCATTAGGAAGGCTGTTTCACTTCACGCATACTTAGGAGCCAAGCAAAAAGCTTAAACATGTAGGTGGCACTCACCTTGTACCACTGTAGCCTCCCAGGTGGGTAGTTAGAATATATTTTATTTCACATCAATATAGTTGCAGGCAGAAGCTAGTGATAAAATAAAACTGAAGCCTTCTAAAAGCTTCATTATGTCCATATTTTCAGATGTTGTACTTACTTAACTAGCTGACCCGTGCGAAAAATTCGCACTATACTAACAGAAATGCTTGAGGGGAAAGAAAGTATGGGAAATTCGTTTTTATAAATAAACAGTGAAGCGGAATAATTTGATAATAGTATTCCATGGTACCAGAGACGAATATCTGTTGATTGGTGGGTCGGACGTTCAGATTGGTTCAATAGAAAGAGAGAAAAAGGGAGAAAACGGTTTCAGACCCTTGGAGAAATAATATATGTTGATATGCTTGCACATAATAGATGCACTGTATTCATAGTGATTCCATAATAATTTACTCCTCTTTAGAGAAATAGTAGGTACTGTGTAAATGACTTAAATCTGTTGTTTTTTTTTTTAATGTTGCAAAGCCTGCCATTTAATTTATTCAGAAAATGTACCATAATATAATATTCATGTACCACTGTTATTAAAAATATGAGTTTTAATTTATTTAGCTATTGGATTAGTTTATTTTTCAAAAATGCATGCTTTTATTTTCTTTTATAAATGAACAGATTATGTATGTATATACTAAAGGTAATCAGATGATGGTGATATGTACTTTTAATGTTAATTTATTTTGTGGTTTTGATGTTATTATCAAGTGGCTATATGGAGATGTGATAAAATGTATGGGATAAATGTGACAATAAAAACATAATGTAAAGATATAATTATTGTTTTAGTGACACATTTATGCATGCAATAAGGAACCAAAATATATTGGGATAATAATAAGGCAAGGTTTAATTAAATAGCACTTAGGTTCTTACATTTCTTACCATCAAAGCCGCAGTGTTAGCATGTAATGTGGTGTATTTGTTACTCTGTATTGTTTCATAAGTTTGTACTTATATTGTACAATAAATATATCACTATGAGTAGAAGCAAAATTATTTAAATAATGCAAAGCTAGTGTGATCATGTTGTAAATAGATGTATTCTAGAGGGACATTAGAATTGGAAAAATAATTTTCCATTCTTCAGTATAATATTATCCAAAGGAAATAAATGGTTTGGATATTAACTAAAATGCTTTTATTATAAAACCTTTTATCCACTGTCAATAGTATGCATATATTAAATGCTTTAGTTTCAGTATTGGTGTGTAATATAAATTACACACACCACTATACAGCTTAGAATATACTTCAAACTTTTTTAATGATAAAAATAAAACATAAATTTTTGTAATGACTCAAATTTAATATATTAGTTCAATTTTTTATTTATAATTCAACATTATATAGTAAAGAACAATTCCCTAATAGTGCGACACACTTTCAGTCATAATCTAAATTCATTTTGAAAGAAGAATATTGCCATTTGCTTTGTATGTTCGAAAAATATGCCTGCTTGACAAAGTAAATAACAAAATAAATGTTGTTAAACTGACGATGAAAGCCATTGCTACTGTAGTGTGTAACGCAATAAGCCTGCGGAGTTAATCTAAAAACAGACATATTCGTCAAACAAAATCATAACTAAGTATCATCATATATTAATTTGTATTTACACAATCTTGACCTTAGAAGCATTAATTTTATGTATAGAACCTATACATACGACCTAAGGTCGAGATATAAAATACCTATAACAACATCAAGCCTGCAGTACCAGATACATAGTATGATAAAGACGTTTAGAAGATACCCACATCCACATTTTACCAGTAATATTTGAGTAACATACAATAGAGGAGGAGGGAGAGCCTTATTTACTTGACTTTTCAAAAGTACAAATATTATTAGTATAACTTTTACCCTGTATTTAGTGTTCATAAAGTATCATCATATCATAGTCAGCCTATAATGTTCTCACTGCTGGGACACAGGCCGGCCCTCAGTTAAGAGGGAGTAGGTCGTAATCTACCACGCCGGCCCAGTGCGGCTTGGTAGAAGTCACATGTCTTAGATTTTCTTTTTTGCTCTAGGACTCTTTACGAGTCACGACAATTTACATAATTTAAGCGCCTAGTGGGTTTCTTACCTACGACCTTCAACTCGTGAAGTCGCGGCCGATACCTAGGCCACTGCGGCTCTCTCATAAAGTATTATCACATTTTTATAGGGTGCTGCTACTATGAGAGTATTTTACGAAATTCTTATTGATTCTGTCGTAACGTGTAGTTTCCTCATCATCTTCATGGCTACCTTCGTGAATCTCCTCCAGAGTTATGGGTAGTTCATATTCATGGTCCGTCACCAGTGTAGTCTGAAATGTAAAACAAATAAGACCAATAATATTACTGAGATGAAAATAGAGCAATATAAAATTATAATTAGCTAAATGCTGAATTATACACAGTAAATTAGGTATTTACGAAACAATACCTCGTGATCTTCATCTCTTCTACTCAATCTGCTAACACTCTCTTGCAAACATTTTGTTTCAGAGGTAGCATCTTGTAATGCTAACTTTAGCTCTACAATCTCTTTTCTTGCATTTGATAGTAACTTTTCTGTAGTTGCTAAGTTTTTCTTCATTTCTTCATTCTCTACTTCTAATTTAGTTTTTCTATTAGAAAGACTTTTAATTCTAGTTTCGTAGAGCTTCAATTCTGAATCAGCTTCGCTAATTCCTCTGACTGTGTTTGAGCTTTCTGACTGCAAATTATTGCACATTTGTTTCAAATATGAAATGTTCTGTTCGAGTATAGTTTTTTCTTCAAAAATTAGTTTTACTTCGCTTTCTAACGAATTTATTTTACATTGCATAGAAGCTATACGTGCAGCTTGAGTGTCAATAATATTTTCCTTGTCTAATAATTTTTCTTCAAGAGCTTGGATCTTGCTTGTATAAGTTTGCAACTGCATTGATTTAGATGCAGATTCACTTTCTAAAGAGTGATTAGTATTTTCTAAAATGTTAGCTTCAACAGAAAGACTGGCAAAATGTTCTAACATATCAGATCTTTCTGCTTCTTTTTGTGATAACAACTCTTCAATACGCCTGACTTCAGCAACATAGTGCTGCAATTGTTGTCGTAAGCTCTCTACTTCTTTTCGAGATTTTTCATATTCTATCTTTGTTAGTTTTAATGCACCATTGGCATCAGCTAGACTATTCTGCATGTGTTTATTTTCCATGATAGCATTATCATGTTGTTTCGTAAGTTTTAATATTTCACCATTAAGGAAACTTATTTGTGTTTCATGATCTGCTAATTTGTGTTCAGACACTTTATTTGCATTTAATTTTATTTTTAAGTCTGAGATCTCATTTTCTAATTTGCTTATTTCATATGCCTGAGACTTCACCTTTTGTTCAAGCATACACATGCTTTCAGTTTTATGATCCAGCTCAATAACCAGTTTATCACGTTCCTGGTCAACCTTTCTAATGCTATCCATGAGATTAGATTTGTCATTTCTTAAAGACATAATTTCCGATTGTAGATCCTTGCACTTTTTTTCCAATGAGTCTATAGTGTCATTACATAAACTAATTTTTTTCTGGGCACTCAACAATTCATTGTGTAACTCATTACCACTCCGTTCAGTTTCTATTTGTATATTTTTAATTTGACTTGAAAGTGTTTTCTCTTTTATAACATCTGATTGCAATTTCTTTAGTTGCTCTCTCAAAAAATTACATTCATCTTTAAGATGTTCTGTAGAAGCTTTTCCATTTCTGCTGGTCATTTTATATGAACAATTTTCCTCTTCCAGGTGTTCTATCTGTTTCTGTTTAAATACTAAATCCATTTTTAATTTCTCAGATAATTCTAATGCTTCTTTATATCTTGAATTATATTCCTGTTTATCTTTCTTTAATAACTGGATTTCATTCATTAATTTGTTTACTTGGTCTTTAAGTTTCTGAGCATCATTTCTGTGGAAATCATCTCTATCGCTGTGTCTCACAGTATTTAAATTCTTGTACTGACTCAGTTGTTTACTTAAATTGATATTTTCTTTTGATAGTTCAGAATTTTCCATATTCAAATGGTCTATAATATCTTTAAAATTTTGCTTGCTATTTTCTTCTACATAACTCGTTTTTCTTTTCAAGTCATCATTTTCTTTCTTTAACATCAAAATCTTTTGCTCACATTCACATAACTTTGTATGCAGATCTCTTATAAATACATTCTCTTTTGAGTTATTACATTTAGGACTATCCTTGTCTTTGCATTTCAACAAGTGCTTATTGAAGGTATTCATTATTTCAGTCATCTTTTCTTGAACATTGGTCACTTGCATCTCATATTTATTTCTTTCTTCTCTTAGTAGGTTTTGTAATTCATTTTTAGTAAGACAATCCATTTTATCTTTGCTATATCCAAGCTTATCTGTGGATAATGTTGTAATCTTATCTTGTAAACTTTTATTAAGATCTATTAGGTTTTTGATTTCATTGTGCAATGCTTCTTTTTCTTTTAAAGCTATTTGCAATTCTTCTTGTAACTTATTATTTCTAGGTGTTTCCTTTTTATATAACTGTTGATCTGATAATTGTTTTTCTAATTCAGAATTTCTTGATTCCAAACACTCTATTCTGTTTTGCATAAATTTAACCTCATTCATCATTGCAGATAATCTCTTGTTGCAGTCTTCTTCAACCTTCAATGCTAATGTGTCAACTTTTTGTACCTCTTCTTGTAAACTTTTATTTTTGTCTGCAAGAGAAAGTGCACGGAGCATGGCTTCATGTTGTTTCGCTAAACCATTATCTAATTCTTTTCTTAGAATTTCATTTGTAGATTCTAGTTCTCTTAACTCTCTCATTAATTTCTGAAGTCTCTCATTAGAGTTCATATTACAACAGTCTTTACTAATAGCTGTTAGAGGTCTACCACCTTCCAGTAACATATTCAGGCGTATTATTTCATCATCTCTGTGTTCAACTTGGTTCTTTAACACAATTATTTCGTCACAATAAGCATCATTCTTTTCTTCAAGTGCGTGAATCTTATTTGTTAATTCTGTAAGATCTTTATCACTACGGGTAGTCTTTCCTTCGTTATTACATATGCATATTTTTGATAAAATTGGGCCTTCTCCATCTCGCCTCTTACTTTTATTGCGTGTACTTAAAGTTTCTGCACACAAACCTCTAAGACTTAAATCTCGTAACTCATGTTGTAATTTGCTAATTGTGGAATCTTTCTTTATGATCTCTTCTGACAAACTCTTGACTTTTCTTCTAGACTCTTTTGAAAGTTTGAGATTTTCTTCTGTCAATTTCATAATCTCTTTGTGGAGTCGATTATTTTCCTGAATTAACTTAGCATTATCACATTTATATGGCTCGGCTTCCATCATCAAGGAATCACGCTGCATTAGAGCTTCTTTAGACAAATCCATGTAGTGTTGTAAACTGCGAGTCGTTTGTAAGAGGTCTGCCAGTATACATTCTACTAAAGGAACGGCGTCTATCGGCAAAGAAATGTTATAGCCAAGATCCTCCAATTTGCTTTTCAAAGTAAAATATGCTTCACCCATTTCGCGTTTGTATTCACGACTTTGCGCACCTTAACTAACTAAATACTGATTCCTATTATATAAATACGTGAATGTTTTTAGTTTTACAAGTTTCATTGGGCAGACTATGTCCTGTTTATTGCAAATATTTACAAAATTCAATTCAAAACAATACCATTTGAGTTCTGTTTGGAGTTTATAAATGACGTTTGTGCCGAGCTGCCAGTATAAAATAAAATACTGTCAACATATTTGATATTTTACCGATTATCGGAGCTCAATTTAAAATAAAAAATCTAATTTATAATTATACTGTATTGAAAATAAACCTAAGTTTTTAGAAAAAAATATGGTATCTTCCTATTTTTACATAACCTATCCATCCAACCTTTACCCAAGGTATAAGCCCCGCACGATGATATTGCGATGGAACCTTGTCACAATAACAGCGTTGTGACGTCATCTGTCACACAAAAGGACAGCTAGCAAAAGAATGTTAAATGCAAAATTAATATTAGGGTTAAGGGTTTATTTGTATTATATAATTTTATTACACTCTTTATAAAGAGTGTATGTATAAATTAATATTAGGGTTAAGGGTTACCTACTCATCCATATTCTGACAAACAAACTTTCATTATTAAAAATTTCAAGGAAATAATTTTTGTAGACGTAAGAAAAATATACTTATTCGTATATCTTTCTTACATGTATACTATTTTTTTCTAACTACATTGCGAGCGGGAATTGAACCAGAGTCCACTGTGTAGTAGTCATGTTTTAATTACTACCTACATCTATCAGCTTATAAATAAAACCAGGATAATATGTAAAAAAATGTATATAGTCTTCCGAATCAGAACTGCTTTCTGTGTCTGTCGTTTCCGATTCACTGTCGTCGCCGTATTTATGACAAATAACTCGTCAGTTATTCGATCTTTATTCCAATATTCCTCTTCAAGCCGTTTAACATGATTGACTTCCTTTCGTCAGTCATCTGGAGTTATTGACTCCGACGCCTCCAACGTCAGAGCTTCAATGCGACATTCCAACTGCTACACATTCTTTTTTGACACCCTCGACTTTACCAGGTTCCAGATGTACTCAATGGGGTTGGGGTCGCAGTTGTAAGGTGCTAATCTAACGACTTCATGGCCATTGCCAGCTAATAAATTGTCAATTTTATAATTTTTCGGCGGTCTGTGCCGTTTAATTAATAAATACAGTTCAGGTTTTGTACTGTCGTTGGGAAAGTCGATGTTGTCATCTTGTAGCCACTCAACAATCAACTGTTTTTTATTGTTCATACTTGGTGGCCTATTCTCATCCCTACTGTGATAAGGGGCGTTGTCCATCACAATTTTGGAGTTGCGTGGTATGTTGGGTACTAATTTTTCTGTAAGCCACTTGGTGAAATTCTCAGCATTCATTTGATCATAGTAATCCCCCGTTTTGGTATCTGCTTTAAACATTAAAAGGGCATTGTCAACAAAACCGCTTTAACTTCTTTATCTATCGGCGGCCGGGGCTGTCGTTCCATCTCACTCCATCGGTTGCTGTTTGCCAACATTTTTCTACCGTGTAGTGTGCGTGTATCCACGTTTCGTCGAGATATATAACGGGTCTTTTGTCTTTTATTTTTCACCAAGCGAGTAATTTTCTTTCATACGTCGTTAATATTTAGCCCTCCACGCTTGAATTTGGGGTCTTTAAATTGGGGCCAGTCTTTTTTGGTAGCATCGCTTAAATTGGTAGCCTAAATCACATTTAATTATTTTTCTTAATGTAGTTTCACTACCAGTATAATTAAGGTCTACTTTTGAAGCCGCCAAGATTTTGCGCATTGTGGGTATTTCTCTCCTCACCGTATACATTGAATCTATAATATTTCTTAAAGCTGTTAAGGAAAACCCGTTGATATATTTCTTTTTTTGTCTTTTTCCTTTAGTAGGAGTTCTCATTTTGCTGCCACTGGCTGTTGCTGAATCATGCTCTCGTATCAATTTCGTCACAGTATTTTTTGCAACGCCTGTGGCACATGCCACACACTCCGTGACTTTGATAGAATTTTGCAAAATATTTTTAATAACTATAAGCAGTTGCTTCGGTATTAAAATGTCCGAAGCACTTTTTAAAGCACGGTTTATACTTTCAAGAACTAACTTACAGTCCTCTTTCTCTTGAACAAAATAATTGACCACTTTAATTATAATTTCACGAGCACGACTATTAATTAATTTCTTACTCATTTTAACGAGTAACAGCTAACAAAACTAAACAACAAAACTCAAGAACAACAATAAAACAGAATAACAAAAACAAAAAGCTAACAAAAATATTCGATGTGCGTAAGTGGGTAAGCGCGGACTGAACTTGCGAACGGTACCGACGGTGCGAGTTCGACTACGTCACCAAGATGGCCGCCAATCGCAATATCATCGTGCGGGGCTAGTATGTACCCGCCTTTTCCAACGTGCATCACTATCTATAAATTAATGTCCGTGCGTTACGGCGTCTGTCACAGAGCAAGTAACAAGCAACTTATATCTAAACTGGAATGTGAACTATCGATCAAAACACGGTCCGAGGGAGATAGCTTCACAGTAGCCCTCTGTCCTTGTTGTGTAGTGTGACATTTATAAGGAATGTACGCAAAATATTTTTTTTTTTTTCACTTGTATTACCTGAGTTTTAATGAATACTTAGGTATGGATGCGAACTTTTTAATTTTATTTTTGAATTTTTAAAATTGATGATTAAATTGATGTTCTACGGATGACAGCAGCTTAATCTACCCGAATCTGTACCTTTAGATAAATAAAATATCTACAAGAAAGCGGAATTTAATGTCATTGTAAATACCTAATAAAAGTCACTTATGTACTTATTATGCACACAATGACTAAGGTCCATATTACAGAACGTTACTCAAAACTCAAGCATTACTTAAAAATAGTTTCAACCAATCAAAAGGCTTCCAACGAAACTTAAGTAGAGCTTGGGTTTTGAGTGACGTTCTGTAATACGGACCTTAGTGCACATTTATAAATTATTTCGAAATTTATGGTCACCCCACATACAAACAAAATAACGTGTACATGATTACCGGCAAAAACTTACTTAAGGAATGATATTCCGCAACCAGAGTATGACTCACTATTGCAGTCATTAATGGCATCCTTTTTCACCATCTTTTTCTAATCGAAATTGTTGGTTTCAAACAAAATTACAAAAAATAAATACGGGAAACACTTAGAAAGAGACAGAGGGCTACTGGCACGCTTTCTCCCTCGGACCGTATTCTCTTCAAGTAAAGTTTGATTTCCGATAGACCTTACTGCTCTTGCGATAGAGTCTTCTTTTAAATAAGAGACTTATGCAATTTTACATCCCAGTTTAGATATAATTTCCTTGGCAAGTAATCACTCGTCCATGTTGACCACAGAGCAAGTAATCACAACTACGTTTTAATGTTGACTGTGGTAAAATTACAAAATAGTAGACTGTAGAGGTGTTAGTAATCATTGTTTAATCTTTGTAGTAATCTGTCATTCATTACATTAATATTCAGTCTGTGTTGTTATTTGCTATGGTTATTTGTCAAGTTCAGTTTTTGTGGTACAAATACCTATATTTTCCTAAGAAAAAACGTTGAATGAATCTTGAAAAAAGTTGACGCGAAATTAAAACTACAATTATTTATAATACATGTGGCATGTAAACAGTCGTCTGTTGCAATATGAATCCGTATAAGGACATAGAAGAAAGTTCCTTTGCAGCATCACCTCACTTATCTTACGAGGACATAGCTACGAAACTGCTAAAGGATAATTACTTCCTGACAGCCTTGGAGCTTCATACAGAGCTCGTTGAGAGCGGCAAGGAACTGCCGCAACTGAGAGAATTCTTCTCCAATCCAGGCAACTTTGAGCAACATGTTTCTAGGGCATCCGAATTTTCATCGATGCGTATGTAATTTTGAATTGCGTATAATTTACAAATTATTGTATTTAAGACAATTGCGGTATTTCATCGAGAGTACAAAATTGTTCCTCTATATTCAATTATTTACGAACTTTATTTTTTGTTTTAATATAGAGTTTTTAGGTATTATTTTGTAAAGAAATTATATCTAGTAAAGATAAAATATTTTTCTACTCTTAGATCGTACCCCAAGCCAGGCCACTCTTGACTCTTTGGACACTGCCCGGTATTCTGAAGATGGTGGTGGTGACCGAGGCGGCAGTGGCGGTGATGTTGCAGTGCTAGAGTTTGAGCTAAGAAAGGCCAGAGAAACCATCAACTCATTGAGAGCAAATCTTACTCAATTTGCTGGTAATTGTAATATTTCACATAAGTGTATGTTCTTACTAATGGAGGTTTAAATTATTTTGGTTAATGTAATGAGATACTGCATAGACATTAGCATAATGACCTTTTTTCTATCACAAATACACATGCTTTTTTATACAAAAAAGAATGTTTTTTTTTGTATAAAAAGGTTGTTTATAAACAGTTTTTTCAAAAGATGGTTAAACTTTTTTATTATACCATTTCTTTTATTGAAGATGAACAATAATAAAGGAAAAGATTTTGGTATGGTTAAAAAATAAAATTCAACAATTACCAGACATTTAAAAAAATAAAAATTACAACAGCTGCATTTTCTAGAAGAAAAATTAAGGAAAATAAAATATAAGGAAATACTTTGTGTCCCAAACAGAGTAAAAAATAATTAGTTTCATTCAGTGTGAATCTGAATTGCAGATGGTGAATCTACATTAGACAAAAGTGTTAAAGATTTGTCTGACCAGCGTTCCCTAAAGCCCCATGAAAAGAGAGCCCTGAACTTCCTCATCAATGAGTATCTTCTCCTTCAAGATTATAAACTCACGTCCATTACATTTTCTGATGAAAATCCAGATCAGGTTCGTATAAATTCATTATGTAATTTAAAGAAAGTACCAAGCCAATTGCGGGTCCTGCTTGCACATAAAGGGAACAGTACATTTTGGTTCTTTCATGCAAAAACTACTGTATGGATTTGGATGAAACAACGATATTCCTACGGGATCAAAACTTATGGTTAATAATTGCACCATAACACTACCAGTACAAATAATTGCATTACACATCTGACATATTGTAATCCATCATTGTTAGCATTGTGAGTTGCATGACTTCCATCTTCTAATTTAATATTAACAAGTTATGTATGAGCAATTTTTTTGTCATTGTGTGAGTTTACGGACTTCAAGGAGTATGTGGGAAAATCCTAAATATTCCTATGTACAGTAAGGGTCAAAAGTGGAGAACCACTTTTGACCCTTATTATTATTGCAATAGAGTTCAAAAGTGGTAATGCACTTTTGACCCTTGATTGTATCTATCAAGCTATACAAAACAAATTAATCACATGGTAATATATAGGTCACTGGGAACAACATTTAATATTGCTGCAGAACATATCCTTTTCTCGTATTATAGACAGAGCATATAAAAAAATAAAGTACCCTCTTTTGATCAGATATGAACTAGCAGATGTGATTAAAAAGGGCTTTGGAGGTCTGTAGCATACCTTGCTGTCTGGCACATAGTTTTTTTTTTTATAAAATGTTATAGTGGCCGTATCTGAAACCTATATAAACAATTATTGACACCACCCCTAATAGAAAATAAAATAAGACACCGGCATTTTGAAAAAAAAAAAAAAAATAAACTGGCGCAACTGTAGGTATGCCAAGCTCTATATAATATGTAAAGAAAACGCTGTCCGACCCATAAGGATAATAAAGGTTAGGTAAACACAGTACCAAATATAATATAAAATTTTACGTAATCATCATAGTAACATTACTAATGAATTAGAACAATAACAATTGTTATGTTTGAACCTCGATGATTGTTTTCATAAGTTGTCAACGATGATTTTTGTAATGCGTAGCATACAAAAGAACGTAAGTCCTGCAAGTCGCTTTAGTCACTCCCGATACTCTCGTTCCGTACGCGCGTGTGTCCTTGGTGGCTAAGAAAATCGTTTTCACATTCAAAATGGCAATTTTGTGTACGGCGTAAATGCACGAATTATGGTAGAAAAGCCAACAAAAGTCATGGAATCACATTTCATAAATAATTATACCAAAATATTTAGATAAATAATATAGTTTCAATTATTTTGTCAAACATTGTTACAAATTATGCTTAGGTTGCCATAGTAAGTAAAGAAAGAGAGAGCTAATTGGATTTCTTCCGAGTGTGACAAAGACGGGAACGCATAAGACATAGATTAGTTGCACAGAAGCGATAATGTTTATGGTGACTTTGATAAAATTACAAATTTATTTTGCGTTGCTAAGTAATAAAGTCAAATGCCATGAAATTATTAAATGGGACAGTGTGAGTCGATATTAAATGAACATGAAGTATACAATAATATAATTTACATTTGAAAAATTAAAATAGGATTTGAAATATAGTAAATATAGTTTAAACCGAATTAATTTCACTAATTACTATGGTTTATAATTATTTATTTTATTGCATTAGGTTTCCTTTAATCACAGTCACAAAATATTAAATAGGTACACTTTAATCAAGTATTACAAAACTTCAATGACAAACATTAAAGTTTTGTAATACTTGATTGAAGTGTAAAAATGTAAAAAAAAAAATATATTCACCAAATTGAGCACCTTCTACCACCTACCAAATTACCTACTACTCTGTTATATTTCCTATCTGCATTCTTGTTATTCTTTGGCAATCAGTCAGTGTCAGTGTGTGCAAAGTGTCAGTGATTGGTTGGCAAACGTCTTTTTTTTTTTCATTTAAGCGCAAACGACAATCACTAGCCATCTTTTTCTTTTTTATGCTTTAGTTGCGCCCCATCTCATTCACACTGTACCAATGTAGTTAAATGTACGCAGTATAAAAAATATGCATGTGTGCCTCTGCTGCGTTCGGACACATTTTTTTCGGTTAGTTTCTTAGCATATATCATGTCTGTTTAATATTATATCAATCACAGAGTACATTATATATATAGGGTATAGAGTCATCACCGAGCCTTCCTTCCGCGCCATCTGGTGGCTAACGACAAAATTATTACAAGTAGAGCATTCATGCTTGTAGGGGTTTATTTCACTTTTTTTTTATATTTTTTTGGTGGCTTCGATAAATAAAACCCAAATTTATTGATAAGACAAGATTTTTATTTGCTTAAACATTCGTGTGTACATACATAAAAAGTGCATACAAGGTGATAAATAATATTAAGGTCAAACATGTTTGTCACTATAATAAAAACAAAGTCACTTTGTCTTCCCCTATGTCCCTTTGTATGATTAAATCTTTAAAACTGCAAAACGGATTTTGACGCGATTAAACAGGAAGGTTTATTTATGTATAATAACATCCATAAAATTGTGGTGAAATACTATTATTTTTGAGGTTTCTGATGTGAAGTCGTAAATAATTTCATTTTTTCCGCGTTTGCAGTGAAACGCAGGCTGAACACTAGGAGATTTATCAAAATAATGTACTAAATACTGTACACATTGAAAAGGTCTATAAAAAAAAGTAAAACCCAACTACGACAAAAAACGACGCTGAAAAAGTATAAAACAAGATTTTCAGAATACTGAACTAAACAAAGTTGCTAATGTAGTTGCAAGTAAATGGACACAGTAGATTCTACCAAGATGCCTTCGTTGTAAATTGACAGAAATGTCATACAATACTATTCTGAAGTATGCAATATTCACTATTTAGAGATAAATTTTCATGTTTGGAAAGGCGTAGTCACACGTTGTCCAAGTGTTACGGTAGGTAGGTATATGTAACGTGTGACTACGCCTTTCCAAACATGAAAACTTATCTCTAAATAGTGAATATTGCATATTTCAGAATAGTATTGTAAGACATTACTATAGATTTACAACGAAGGCATCTTGGTAGAATCTACTGTGTCCATTTACTTGCAACTACATTAGCAACTTTGTTTAGTTCAGTATTCTGAAAATCTTGTTTTATACTTTTTCAGCGTCGTTTTTTGTCGTAGTTGGGTTTTAGTTTTTTTACTTTTTATTATTTGTACTATTTACCCGACTACGGCAAAGCAAAAGGAGGGTTATGATTTTGACAGGCTATGTATGTATGTTCATCTGTTCCCTCGTAACTTCTAAACTTCTTATCAGAATTCGACAAATGACATATCATTAGAAGCGTCTTAATTGTCCGCTGGTTAGAGGCTATATGGGGTTTCACAAAATCTAATGTGGCGCCCTCTCGCAGACAAAACATACAGAGTAAAAAAATAAAGTTAAGATAAATATGCCGTGTTTGGTATCATATGAAAGCGCTTTACTTGTACATTTTGAAAATATATATATTGCTAGCATTTGCTTGTGACTTTACCTGTATTCATGGGTTGGTTGCATATAATTCACATCTTTTCGTTCATAGCTTCTTTACTACTTATCAGTATAAGACCACTGCAGTACAATGGTACTGCAATGAGAAGAGCCTTGATATTCTGTTGGTTATGAGCTATAAAGGTTGTCACTAAATTTAGTATTGCGCCCTCTAGCGGACATAATTCTATGTTAATATAAAATTAAAATAAATATACCGTGTTTGGTATCACGTAAAAAGAGCTTTACTAGTACTTTATCATCATCATCATCCCAGTCGCATCCGAAGCCTTTTCAGTTTTGGAGTCTGGGGTTCGCTTTACCAGTCCAACTGCTGACATGGCTAAACTTCAACATTTTCCATGAAGCGACTGCCGTCTGACCTCCACAACCCGAAGGCGACATCGAAGCACTGCAGTTAGACCAATTGTAGGACTTTTGAGGGCTCCAACAACCCGTAACGACTGCCACTAGATGTTCGTAGGGCAACCGGGACCAACGGCTTAACGTGCTTTCCGAGGCACGACCAGACCAATACAAATATTCATATTCATGCATACAAATACTTGCACTGTGCGGGGATCGAACCCGCGCCACCTTGCGCAGCGGCCGCGTCCGCTACCGCAACGTCACGGAGGCTCTTGAGCTTCACGAGTACTTTATGCTTGTACTTAATTACAAGAATGCTTTAATGATGTTAAATATGAGCGATAAGAATAAAGCGCGGATTACGGGAACTGTGAATCGCTTTATGCAATATAGAGCATTGTGAACATTAATAGAATATGTAATGCACTAATGAAAACGACGCTATACGGATAAGCTGGGAATAACTCCACGCGGTGAAGGTGGAAACAGTTTGATAACTGGCTAAAACTCCCATAAAAATGTCCTCTGCACTATATGCCTTCGGGCTTACGTTGTTATACAATATGTAAAGAAAACCCTGTCCGACCCATAAGGATAATAAAGGTTAGGTAAACACTTGACCAAATATAATATAAAATTTTACATAATCATTACAGTAACAATAATAATGAATTTTGAAATAATCTTTTTTTCCCGGGTATTAATACCAATATCCCCGAAATTTGGTAATTTTTAAAAAACTGACAACACCATTTGTGACGGAGCGAATAGCGATGCGACCACGTGCCGCATGCCCCGCCCCCCTTCACCCGCGCATGTATGCGCGGGTGAAGGGGGGCGGGGCTATCGGGTTGCCTACCGCACATGCATTAAGTTACCTCGCTTTTTCGAAATAATATTTATCTTTTTTGGGGGATTTTTTTTTAAGTTTAGCCCGGCTTTGTAGGCATTATTAGAATGAGTTATCGATACCTAACAATACCTTCACGGATCGGACAGGGTTTTCTTTACATATTGTATGTGCGTGTAGATGTAATATGTCAAGTACCTAGTTTTTAGTTCATCAGTTTAACTTTTGTTAATATTATGCGCCACAAATACACTTTAACACCAAAATAGTACAAATAATAAAAAGTAAAAAAAAACTAAAACCCAACTACGACAAAAACGACGCTGAAAAAGTATAAAACAAGATTTTCAGAATACTGAACTGAACAAAGTTGCTAATGTACTTAGTTGCAAGTAAATGGACACAGTAGACTCTACCAAGATGCCTTCATTGTAAATTGACAATAATGTCATACAATACTATTCTGAAGTATGCAATATTTATTGTTTAGAGATAAGTTTTCATGTTTGGAAAGGCGTTGTGACTACGCCTTTCCAAACATGAAAATTTATCTCTAAAAATAAAATGATACCAAACACGGCATATTTATCTTAACTTTATTTTTTTACTCTGTATGTTTTGTCCGATAGAGGGCGCCACATTAGATTTTGTGAAACCCTTTATAGCCTATAACCAGCGGACAATTAAGACGCTTCTAATGATATGTCATTTGTCGAATTATGATAAGTAGTTTAGAAGTTACGAGGGAACAGATGAACATACATACATACATAGCCTGTCAAAATCATAACCCTCCTTTTGCTTTGCCGTAGTCGGGTAAAAAGTCGGCGATGGTATATATCTATCTCAGGATATCACACAATAACATTTTTTTGTCATTTACTATTTACGACAAATACCGGATAATTTTCGAAACAATTTTAACCAATACAGCATTAATCATTAACCAATATAATACCTTAAGTACATTTTTCAGATTTAAATTAATATTTTCGAAGATATTACAAAATTAAAAATTGCGTGGCGTCGCTTTTGGAGTGCACGCGCGCGGGCTACCGTTTTTTATACATACAACGTTCACAGTTTTTCTGTAGTGTATTTAGTAATAGTATCAAATCAACAAAACAACAATATTGACAAATCGCCAATGCCGGTAAAACAAACAACATGGCCGTATTACCGGTGACGTTCCATTTCAATTCTTGGTTCATAGATTAGCATTAATATTTTATCTTTATGTATTTGAATTTACAAAGCAGCAAAGTAGAAATAAAATCAAAGTAAGTAAAATCAAAATGATATTAATAAAAGATAGTGAAAAAAATGGAAGTAAAATAAGAAATAAATAGATTGAAATTATTTCGAAATAACGTGAAAAGAAACGGACGCGCCAATTACCAGCAATAATTTCTTACAGTGTTATCACTAAGTATAATTAAAACTATGTTACTTTATTTTCTTTTTAGTTTAATTTTAAAGATAAAACATTCATTTAATAAAAAAACATCGTTATGATTTTTTGTAAAAATATATAAGTGTAAAATATTTGTACAAACGCCATCTGTTGAGCAACGAATAAACTAATGCCCACGTCGTTTTCTTCATTAATTATGTTACGAATGTACTATGTGAAAAGACCCTGATAACAATGAATGAGATGAGGGTGAATGAATAAAAAAACAGTTTTGCTTCTTATCTCAACTTGGTTCGAGGTTTTGGCGGGAATGTCAAGATGAGTGTCACGCTCATTTTTCATTGGACTTTTAAAATTATTTATAGTGTCGTTTACTAAATAAAAACGCGTGATTTATGTAGTAAAAAGTGCATTCAGTGAATAATTCAAAAAGAACAGTGAAATATTGTAGCATAGTGGCCTCAACATGTCTTTACGCTAAACCGCTCCTTATCGTCCAAACGCGTAAAACTAAAGGAGTTAGTTTAGGTTAAGTTATGCTAGGATAAGTTAGGATAAATTAGGATAAGTTAGGATAGATATAACCCGCGCAGTTAAAGAAAAGATCTGTAAATGGCGTCCGCTCGCATGCGTTCTCACTCACTCTCTATCGCTGTCTATACTCACACAGTGAAGTAAGCGCTGCAAAAAAAATCATCGATCAGGAATTCAGGATTCGCTTTTCAAACTACTGAAGCTACTTTGACGCACTCCGAGTTATCGTTAATTTCGTTCCACTAAAGTCTCTGTTATTTTGTTGTTTTTGTTGATATTGTTGTTTTTGTTGAATTTGAACAATCAAACTCAATAAAAACAAACACAACAACAAACAAGTAAAATGTCAAATTTACGTTGTAAATAACAATATTTACAACGTAAATTTGACATTTTACTATCTTAGCTTTTGGTTTGTGATTGAGCAATGGCATATTTTGTCAACCGTACCATAAGTATCCGCCGCCATTTTCAGATCTTTTCTTTATCTGCGCGGGTTATAATTAATGAAGAAAAAAAATTACTGAAGACTTGGCTGTATGGCGTACTATGCCTTTGCCTTTTCCATTCGCCCGAACGGAAAGAATAGGCTATTTGACAGATTTATAATTTTTATCTTGAATTACTTGGTTGCGGTTAAGAAGTTCACCCAAAGTATTTTTTTTAATTTTAAATACGTATTTCGTAAGAAATATGCAAATAAAAATTCAAAATTCAAATAAGCCGCGAAAACGATATAATCAGCAATATGGCGTTGCGCCTGGTAAGTGACGTCACAAGCGGTTTTCGGTTCTCAGTGTGTTTGTTTTTAATTATTATTTGCTGTTGTTATCTAATAAAATGGTTTACAAGTGGTGTGCTGTACTGGGTTATACAAATAAATCGATAAAAAACCCCCGAAAAACAGTTTATAAGTTTGCCGAAAACAATGTGATGATGCGTGTATGACGTCATCGCGACATTAGCCAATCCGGATCGTTTCACAATGTGTGGCGCGAGAAACAAAAAGCCAAACATATTTTTGTGTTTTGGATATAATAATTGTTATTATTTTTTATTAAAACTCTTGTAAATGATATAAAGAACCCTCATTTTATGCAATTAAAGCAAAAAATCACAAATAATTGAATACTGTCAAATAGCCTATTGATATTGAACCAAAAGAAAAAAAAAAAATCAACTTGGTTCTATCTTTTAGTGGCGACTACGGAAAATAGAGTGAATTTCGGCGAAAATGACGTCAAATGTAACAAATATAGTGTTTCCCGGACAATTTAACCCAAAGACTGATAAGTGGTGTGATTATAAAGAACAATTAATGTGCGCGCTTGATGCGGCAGGTTGTGATAAAACTAACCTCGACAAGGGAAGATCGCTGTTTCTTTCTCAGTGCGGCAAAGACACCTTTGCATTAATTGCATCACTTTTAGTTCCAAAACGTCCTACGGAAGTACCGTTGGTGGACATTTTTAGAGTTTTGGATAAGTTCTATGAACCTGAGGTTAACGAAATTTTGCAAGCGGGAAAATTTTACAAACGTCAACAAGATCAAGGTGAAAGCGTGCAAGACTTTGTGGCGGCTTTATGTATGCTGGGTGCAAAATGCAATTTCATGGACTTAAAACGCCAGTTGAGAGACCGACTAGTACTGGGTGTGCGGGACGATCGCTTGAGACGCGACTTTCTGAAAAAGAAAGACTTGACATACGAGGTCGCGCTACAGATGTGTCTGGACTATCAAGTGACGTTCCCTGATTTGTGCCCTGCGTGTGTGGCTAGTGAGTCTAAGCAATCTCCGTCCAGTGTCACGGGCCGTGTACATCAGGTCGACGACACGTGCGGAGCCAACATAGATGCCGGCAGTTCAGCTGAGAAGATGATGGGCGCATACGTCTGCGTGGATAATTATTCACCACCTATTACCACAGACGATAAAATAGACGACGTTCAGCTATCTATGGAAGTAGACTCGGGTGCATCGCGTACCATTATGTCGGAAGAGACATACAAGAAGCTGTGGTTGGAGCCTCCACCTCTACGAGCTACTAATCTAAAACTCGTGACATGGACTCAAGACCCCTTGAAAGTATTAGGACTAGCAGACGTGCGTGTAATACTAGGTAATAAAGAAGCACAATGTGAACTGGTTGTGGTGTCGGGGAACGGACCAAATCTGCTGGGCAGGAACTGGTTCCATAAACTAGGCCTTCAAGTATCAGGATTGTGCTGGGCGGAAGAGGAGATAGACCAGTATAGAAAAGAATTTCCTGAACTATTTAAAAAAGGACTCTGCGAGTACAACGGTCCTAAGGTGTCACTTCACGTGCGGCCGGAGGCTACGCCTCGTTTCTTAAAGGCGCGTGCGGTACCCTACCCTCTTCAAGAAAAAGTCTTTAGACAATTGTACGAGATGGTGGAAGCGGGTGTACTGACACCTGTCCGTTATTCTCAGTGGGGGACACCGGTGACGCCAGTGATGAAAGAAGACGGAACAGTACGAATCTGTGGTGATTATCGTGCCACGGTGAACAACGCTATCAATACTGATATCTATCCGCTGCCGACGTCTGTGGAAGCGTTTGTGAAATTAAGTGGCGGCAGAATATTTAGTAAACTGGACTTGAAAAATGCATATACACAGTTAAAAGTAGACGACGCGACAGCTATGCTGCTCACGCTGAACACTCCTATCGGTCTAATGAAAGTTAATCATCTGCCGTTCGGTGTCAGTGCGGCGTCAGCAATTTTTCAGCGTTTGATGTTGACAGCATTAGCGGGTATGGAAGGAGTGGCGTGTCTATTAGATGATATTGCTGTCACCGGAGCCACAACTGAAGAACATAATCGTAGACTGAGAGAAGTACTGAGGAAACTGCAACAAATGGGACTTCGCCTCAACATAAAGAAATGTGTATTCGCTGCGAACAGCATCACGTTCCTAGGACACATGATTGATGCTGAGGGACTTCACCCAGCACCTGCGAAGATCAAAGAAATTCAGGAAAAGTCAGCCCCAACCAATAGAGAAACCTTGCGCGCCTTCCTGGGCTTATATAATTTTTATGAAAAATTCTTGCCTGACAAGAGCACTGTGTTGGAGCCACTTTATCGACTGTTGGATTCAAAAAGACCTTGGAGCTGGGGTGAAAAGGAACAGGAAGCGTTTGTAGAGGCGAAGCGATTATTGTCATCAGATCGAACGTTGGTGGGCTATGACTTGCAGAAAGAACTACTTCTCATTTGTGATTCATCAGAATACGGTCTTGGAGCGATTATTGCACACATCATGGAGGACGGGTCAGAACGGCCAGTGATGATGGCCTCACGGACACTACAGGCGCACGAGAGACAATATGGGCAGATTGACAAGGAGGCCCTGGCTATTATATTTGGATTGACAAAATTTCACGAATTCTTGGCGGGTCGGAAGTTTTGTATTGTGACTGATCATAAACCATTGGTTGGTTTATTCAATCCCGCAAAACCAATTCCAAACCAGATATCACCAAGAATGTTGCGCTGGTCATTGAAACTTTCCAGTTATAATTACAGTATACAATACAGGCCTAGTAAATTAATCAGCAACGCGGACGCTTTAAGCAGGTGGACCGCGCCGGACACGTCGAGTGTTCAGGAAGAGGTGCTGCACGACGTGCTTTTGCTGGAGGAACAGCCGAGCGGATGGGAGCTTGATGCTGCCAAGATAGCCACGGAGACCAACAGAGATGTGGTTTTACAAAAAGTTATGTTTCATGTGTTGCACGGATGGCCACGAAAGAACATAGACCCGAACCTACAAGAGTATTGGACACGGAGAGAGGCTCTTTCACATAATAAAGGTTGTTTATTGTGGAGCAACAGAGTCGTAATACCTTTGTCCTTACAGGACAAAGTGTTAAAGTTCTTACATGCCCCTCATGCGGGGATTGTCCTGACAAAAGCGTATGCAAGAGGCTACGTGTGGTGGGTCAATATGGATCGGCAGATTGAGAGTGTGGTGGCCGCGTGTCAGCAGTGTTAGCTAGTGAGAAATAACCCACCAAAGGACCCACAGACTTGGATTGTTCTAGAGAAGCCGTGGAGCCGCGTGCATGTGGATTTTGCGGGGCCCTTTCAGGAAAGAACATTTCTAGTCCTAGTAGATAGCTACAGCGAGTGGGTTGAGGCTGAAATCATACCAGCAATGAACAGTGGTACGGTGATATCGGTTATAAGAAGGATTTTCACTTCACAAGGGCTGCCCGACGTGTTGGTGTCCGATAATGGACGTGCTTTCACTTCTAATGAATTTAATAATTTTCTTAAAAAGAATGGGATTAAACATTTGTATTCGCCGTCCTACCACCCAGAGACTAACGGGCAGATTGAACGCACAATACAAACATTTAAAAATAAAATAAAGAAACTAGAGAATCTGGACATGCAGTGGCAGGAGAAACTTTGTAAAGAACTATACTATTTACGGACTGTGCCCAATAGCTCTACTAATAAGACACCTGCTGAGCTACTGAATGGGCGAAGATACAGGACTGCAGTGTCGAGCTTACACCCCGACTCGACTCGCGAGTTGTGCGGAGCAGCAAATGGAGGCGGCGGCGCAGCACTCGCCCGCACGAACTTTTACGCTGCTGCAGCCCGTGCTCATACGCATGTACGGGCCTGGGAAAAAGTGGAGTCGAGGCACCGTGCAAAACGTGGAGGGGCCAGCCACTTATGTTGTGAGGACGGAAGATGGAGAGCTGTATCGGCGACATGCAGACCAAATAATAGCTAGACCGCCAGACACAGCTGTTAACGGGTCACCTGTCATTGGAAATCAGCCAGCCAATGATACAGAGTCTGAATTATCACAGGACCCGCCGATTGTGATTCCACCACCTGAATTATGGCCGGATATTATAGGGATTCCTAATGAATGACTCCAGTGATTGCAATATTTGAAGTTAATGGTTTTGTTAATTGGTTTTGTTTT
Source organism: Sesamia nonagrioides (assembly GCA_017933935.1). Classification (NCBI taxonomy): domain Eukaryota; kingdom Metazoa; phylum Arthropoda; class Insecta; order Lepidoptera; family Noctuidae; genus Sesamia; species Sesamia nonagrioides. Next base: position 384,857 of record JADWQK010001419.1, read on the forward strand.
AATGTTTCAATTTATAATGTACGTTTTGACCAATGATTATGAGGGAAAGGTATGTTAGAACCTCGATGATTGTTTTCATAAGTTGTCAACGATGATTTTTGTAATGAGGGTGAATGAATAATAAAACAGCTTCTTATCTCAACTTGGTTGTATCTTTTAACAATAAAAATGAATTTTGAAATAATCTTTTTTTCCCGTGAATCAATTCCAACTTCCTCAAAATTTGGTAATTTTTAAAAAATTGACAACACTGTTTTAACCTTTTGAACGCCCATCTATATAATACGCGATGTGTCCTCCTGCGCCACACTACAAATGTATAACGTATGTATAGTAAAACGTAGGGATGGGATTAGTGTCCTATCGACAAATAATATTATACATATAAAATAATGTTTATTCACCAATTTACGAAGCTAAATAAAAACTGTAATCGTAATTTCATATTTTATTTTATTTCATAAAAAAAATAAAACAATATGAAAACCTGGATATATTCCCCACAATAAAGAAAAGAATTTTAAATTTATTAGACGTGTGTTCTACAAGGCACATCCCTATTTGTCTCCAAATGTAATCCTTCTACTTCATATCAAGTAGTTGGCGCTCGAGGCACGTCAAAATCCTTTCTGTTCTAGGGATGTCTAGATTTCTTTGGTATATATTTTATATCCACTGTGGTCGAGTTACACGTGCATAAACTCAACCGATTCCTGCATAATTTATTTCGTTTACTTACAACAAATACAATTAATAGAAGCTAAATACGTGGTTTTCTACGTTTTAAAAAATAAAATAAAATGGAGGGTGTCTGTTTTACACAAGACCTTTTTTTTAATGGTGTCGCTAAATACTCGCAATTATTTTTCTGGTTTGTAGAAACTAATAGAAAACTGAAGAAAATTCCTGAAACGGAAGTTGACGACTTAACGGAATGTCAGGACGACGAACTATTTCAAAATTCTGATTCAGACTTGAACAACTCGCAATAATTCGTCATATTCACAGTCACAATTTTTTTAGAAGGACACGTGCGCCAACTCAAGATGTAAACATTGCACTACATTAAAATGCACAAGGTCACTATGACCTTGAAACCCGTCCGCTTATGACGTCACAGATTTCCTTCTATACACGTCGGTGGCGCGTACGGACCGCTAACTAACTAATTTTGTAGGGATGGGTTTTTCAAACGGGGTTTCACTATCGACAATGATTAGAAAACCTATTAATTCTTGATTAAGGTGAATAAAACCTAGTTTAAAGTGTACAATATTTATAAAATATTATATATATTTACGTCATTTTCTTGCAATAATAGTATTTATGATCATTTCGACGAGATGAAATATAGCGAGGTCTTCGTCGTGTCCCATCACTGGCTTACTTGATATCAAGTAATTGGCGCTGGGGGCATTAAAATATTTTCTGGCGTTTTTGTTTCTATTGAAAATTAAACAAATAAGAACTTATTATGCGTGAAAAAGTTAAAAATATGGTTGATAACAGGGCAAATTTCCATAAAAACAAAATAAAAGGTCCTGTAAAAGTCGTAAATTTATTTTATACTGTGATTACTTCTAATCAAGTAGTGGCGCTGAGGGCACGAAAATCTCGAACTTGTATAGAAGTGATTGGCGTTCAAAAGGTTATATAACGGTATTATTATAAGCGATGCGACCGCATGAACCGTGCCCTGCTTCCTGTCGCCCGCGAATGGATTGTCTACCGCACACGTATTAAGTTACCTTTTTTTGCGAAATAATATTTATTTTTTTAGGGGGGTTTCTTTTAAGGATAGCCCGGCTTGGTGGGCATTAGTAGAATCAGTTATCAATACCTAACAATACCTTCACGGATCGGACAGGGTTTTTTTTTTACTTATTGTACCTATAGAAATCTTCAATCCTCTTTGTTGCTTGTTTTATATACATATCTATTACATTGATTTCAGGAGTTTGAAGATTGGGATGATGTTGGTCTCAATATGCCACGCCCAGCTGGATTGGTGTCATTATTCCGAGGCAACACTTCCAGCATCAGTCCACCCAAAGTAGATGTGTCTACGGGTATGGACTGGTCATATATAGAAGCGCATTGTCAGACAGATCTGGATGAAGGGAATGTTTGTGTCAGTTGCCAGACTTCACTGGACCATGAGACTGATTGGAGCCATGAGGTGAAGCATATTTTCTTATTATTATTGACGTTGGCTATTTTTTCATGGGCCAACTATTATATATACAGCCAGAAAAATAATAAGTCATTTCATCAAACAATAGTCAGTTTGGTTTGATTTTAAAAGCCCTTCAAGTTAACTGAATATATCTTCCTGTCATCATCCCAGCATTTCACCACAGGATGAGATGTATTGACAACTGCTTACAAATACATACTTTTTTTGAGCTCCCCATTAAATATTAATAAACAATTTTTAATTATTTTCTAATTTACAGCTTCTCATCCAAGCTGAGAAGATAGAATTATTGAAGCAAAAGATTATTGCTCTTGAGACTGAAAAACTGAACTTCCAAAAATTATATGATGCTGCCATTGTCAGCTTGAACTCACTCACAAGTCCAGGTTCCGAAAGTAAAGGGCTGGATCTCCATATACCTGAGGATAAGATGTTATCAGTGCAAAGGGTTGAACAGAGTTTAGAAGCGAAGCCGATTACTTGTACAGCTTCAGAGAATCATTACGGAAGTGGTCATTCAACACATAGTGCAACACCGGAGCAATTCGAGATGATCGATAGTGAGAAAAACAGTGCAATGTAAGTATATAGCCCTGTATAAATTACTAGCAAGGGCAACAGCCCACCTTTTTTATCTTTATAATTTACTAGCGACCCGCCTTGGCTTCGCACGGGTGCAATGCTGACACTAAATACACTTCAGAAAAACTGTGAGCGTTGTATAAAAAACATAGCGGCCCGCTGCTTCCGCCCGCCGCGGCCGGTCCGTACCGCCGTAAACGTGATGCCCCGCAATCAGTGACGGATTAAGACTACTTGATGCCCTAAGCAATCCACGCCTGTGGGCCCCCCTATCCGTATGTCAAGGTCAACTAGAATCTGTCTTTAAACCTTTACCGCCTAAAAACATTCGTTTCACAAAAAAAAAAGAAAGAAAAACATCTCATCAGAGATGTTTTTCTTTTTTTTTTTATTTTTGTTGGGATGGGAAATCATCAAATGACTTCTCCCGCTCTGGGCGGAGCGGAAGGGCGTGTCAGATTTTTACTGACTAAAACCCACCCGTGTTTCTTCTTTTGCCTGTGCGATGGCCACGGCCACGGTTTCTTGTTTAACCAACCCGCAACCCTGACCCAGGAGGCATCGGTATTCGTAGACCCCGTCACGATGTGCTGACATCTCTTTGAGGCGCACGTGAAACACGACGCGCCTTCGACTCGGGCCTGGTCCTTACTGGGCGGCGAGCTGCCCACTGCTCACCGCCCGCAGGCCCGCGCCTACGGTGGCTGGGAGTTCGGTGTGGTCTCCCGACCAGGGTGTCTCCTGCGGCGGCTAGTGGCGTGAGGGCGCTGGGATTCCCGCTGTCTCACGCGCTCCGCCTCCTCCTTTGCCAGCATCACTGCTTCGCAGAAGGAGGTGACGGCCTGCCATGTACTCTCGCTCCGGACCATGGCTTGGACCAGGGTCGGATGCGAGAGATCGCCACCGATCGCCGCTACGAGAACACGGCGGTGCTCCACCCAAGCCGGGCAGACCTCCACCGTATGCTCCACCGTGTCCTCATGGCGATCCACACAATGGTGACACCCTGGCGTTTCCTCCCGCCTAATACGGAACAGGAACCTCCTGAAACAACCGTGTCCGGTGAGGACCTGCGTCAGGCGGAAGGTTAGGGCGCCGTGGCGTCTCTCTAGCCACTCCTCAAAGAGGGGACTTACCGCCGCTATTGTGGCGTGCCCAGATGTAACGTACCTTAGAAGTAGAGTAGGCGCGACAACAATAAAAACCAATTAAAGCATAATTTATTTATTTATTGAAATGCGCCTTGCGGCTTTTTCGGGCATTGGATTCACGCAAGATAGTATTAACGTGTAATGTTTTTATCATATCGGACTCTATGTATAATATCGATAAACAATCGAGCCTTTCTTGTATCATCTTTGTCCTTTTTTAATAATTTTAATTTTGTAAAAGAACGCTCCGCTGAGCAATTTGAAATCATAAGCGATAAAAATATACGCAGGGATCTGTTTCCATATTAGGGTAAGCTGATTCAATTTTATCATCATGTATTATTTTATACACCTGATCGAGACCTGGGCTGTACTGCAGTCTCTCCAGCGGTGCCAAATAGACTATCGGTATATTAAGCGCTGAAGGGTTTGTACGAAAACGCCACCATGTCAGTCCGAATACAGGACCAGACCTTGAAACCAATGCCTCTGCAGCGTGGTGTCAGACAGGGAGATGTTATCTCCCCGAAACTGTTCACCGCTGCATTGGAGGATGTCTTCAAGGTTCTGGACTGGAAAGGACTGGGCATCAATGTCAATAGCGAGTTTATGACACACCTTCGGTTTGCTGATGATATCCTAGCCATGGCTGAGACCACGGAGGACCTGAGTACAATGCTCGAAGACCTCAGCAGAGCCTTCGAGCGAGTCGGTCTTAAAATGAACATGGACAAGACCAGTCATGTCTAACGCCCATGTTGTACCGACTCCTATAAAGATTGGAGACTCTGTTCTCGAAGTTGTTGACAGTTACGTGTACCTTTATTTTATTTTTTTCCGGTGTGGAAATGCTCAATGGATGTCCGCCGCCCTGGGGTAGGCGACGGGGTCTGTCAGACTCTTACTGACTAAAACCACCCCGGTGTCTCTTCTAACACGAGCGCGCGTGGGGCCGCGGGAGTCTAAATTCTTCCACGGCCCAAAGAATCAAAGTCGCACCGCATATTCCGGTACATTCGAATTGCCGAATGCACTAGCGGGCAGCGAGTGGGCAAGCGGGTGCGGGGTTATGACTCTAGGTCGGACTCTATGTCAACTTAAAACGCGCGAATTTTCAAATTAGTCCTAGAAACTGTTTTGGTGTGGTTTTTGGTGACGTGAGAGTGAGGACGTGATTCGTGATGCCCTCAGGATGGACTTTTTTGTGCTTGTTCTGGTGCCCCCCCAGACGTGATGCCCTAGGCAATTGCTTAATTTGATTACGGGTTAATCCGTCACTGCCCGCAATTTTTAAATCTGTAATGCCTTCGAAAATATTGATTTAAATCATATGCTGTAAAGGGCGATATAGAACTTTATTCAATCAACAATTTATTTAAGGTATTAACTTGGATAAGGATTAATGCTGTATTAGTTAAAAAAGCTTCGAAAATTAGACGGTATTTGTCTTAAAAAGTAAAAGACAAAAAAAATATTGTGGCATATCCATAAGAGATAGACATATACCATCGCGGACTTTTTGTAGACCTTGTGAATGTGTACAATATGTAGTACATTATTCTGATAAATCTCGTAGGGTTCAGCTTGCATTTCACTGCAAACGCGGAAAAATTTAATTGTTTACGACACACACACTTTTTACATTAGAAACCTCAAAAATAATAGTATTTCTCCATAATTTAATGGATGTTATTATACATATAAACATTCCTCTTTAATCACTCTATCTATTAAAAAAGCCTCATCAAAATCCGTTGCGTAGTTTTAAATATTTAATCATACAAAGGGACACAGGGAAAGAGAAGTGCCTTTGTTTTATAATATGTAGTGATTGTATACCACAAAAATATGTTACAAAAAAATCTATTCAACGCTACTAAATGTATAATGAGTGACTTTATCATCGCTGTATGGTGTGTAATATTTTTGGCAATGCAGTACAGACCGGTTTAGGAAATCATTTCAATCAAATGACCTCTCCAGCTCTGGGCGGAGCGGAAGGTTTCAGACTTGCCCTGACAAAAAACCCATCCTTGTTCCTTCCGTAACCCGTGGCCCTGGCAGGCACAGACAAGTACATGAACTGAATACTTGTAGCGCATTCAAATTACTTAAGTAGGTAGGGTAACCAAACTGCGGTTGACCACCGATCAACGACACGGTGTCATATTTTAATGCGATGACGGTTGATGTTGGTCATCCAATGATAATTATATCTGTGTAAAATATGTCAGCTGTTATCGTTTGCTTGTTGAAATGTATATTTAACTATCTTATGCCCGCAGTTTCGTTCGCGTTTAATTCGGGTTAATACGGTTCGCCTTTCCCAAAATTCCATTACCAATTTTAGAGGTCGGGGAAAAAAAAAGGTATTTTTCGTTGGTAACAATGGCCCCGATTTCCATGTTCACAAACTAAATTAAATTTAAGTTCATTGCATCTTTTTCTTCTATTTCGTTAAGAAAAGGACTGCAGATAAAATGTCAGTTTAGACCTGTCCTATTAGTGCGCTCCTGACGTAAACTGGCGTATTTTTAGTCGCCATGTTTATAATCGCGTCTAAACTGTCTATGGAATATCTTAATTTGACAGGATTGAAAATGTTACTTCTATCCTTTTCTTAACGAAATGGAAAGAAACAGATGCATTTAACTTAAAATTAGTTTAGTTTGTGAACAACAGAATCGACGCCAATGAGTCTGTGTACCGATTTTTAGCTTCCTTGAAAACTTCGAAAAGTCCCATATAAAATTTCACCTCCTCTTTTAAGGAGTTTGGGCGGATATAAAAAAATAATGGACGATTTTTTTCTTGTTAGATACAAATAGTCCGCATACCTACCAATTTTCAGCTTTTTACCTTGAACCCATTTTAGGGAAGTGGGTGTTTAGAAAGAGAAAAGTAATCTATGTCATCCATCCTTTCAGCCTCCATCCCTTCAACTTTCGACACTTAAAAACCACGTCAATTAGTCGCTCCGTTTTGCTGTCAAAGACGGACAAACAAACAGACACACACATATTTTCATGTTTATAATATTAGTTTCGATTATATCTATAAAAGCACCAGATTCATATCAAATTACAACATGCATTGTATGCTAATGTATGTCCTTATAGAAATTATGTAGCTGGTCTTATGTTTTATTGCGTGCTAAAAACTACTTCAGTAGGGTTCAAATTGATTCTATTTTTGCTTGTGCAGGCAGTATGTGAGTCTTTTTTTTTAAATAATAGACTATTGCGAGACCGCAATCCCACATGATGGTAAGCAGTGATGCAATCGTTGATGGTAAAGCGCGTTAGCTTATTAAAAGCCTATTCACTGAAAAAAAAAATGAGTGAATAGAAAGGAAGACAGCAGTTGAGCGACGTGATGCAATGTCAAACCCAACAACAATACGACCAACAATGCTCCGGCAGAGGGAAATTGATCTGAAGACTCACCACGATCAAACGCCCGACACAACAACATTTGGCCCAACGTACCCGGCACACATTGCAACACTACTGCTCAGACCCGTCCTCCGTAAGGGTTCACCAGACATCATGCCGGAACACGACGAATCGCAATTTTTATTTTATTAGCTCAATTTAACTCCACAGAACCAGAAAAGGTTCAAACCTAAGTTCATTCGAGACGACTGGCGAGGGTATTGTCGGTGACAACAGCACTCACGACTCGCCGCTACGTCGCGGCAGTGTGACGACGCTGGACGAGACGCTCAGCATCAACGACGGCGGCGAGTGGACACGCGTGCACTATGAATACAATAGCATCGAGACCAACAGCAAGGAGATGTGGATCGATAGGTAACATACAGTTAAACCAGAAAAAGTATGCGCATCGATCATCTTGGTGTATCGAATTTATTATTTAAATATATACCGTATGTAAAGAAAACCCCGTCCGACCCATAAGGATAATAAAGGTAAAATTTCATAATAACAATAGTAATGAATTTTGAAATAATCTGTTTTTTCTGCGTATTAATTCCCACTTCCTCAAAAATTGGTGATTTTTAAAAAAGTTACATCATTGTTTTGGACGGTATTATTATGAGCGAATAGCGATGCGACCGCGTGCCCTGCCGCCCTTCGCCCGTGCATGTATTGCCTACCGCACATGTATTAAGTTACCTCTTTTTGCGAAGTATATATTATATATTTAGTATATATTTATTTTTTTAAGGGGATTTTTTTTAAAGTTTAGCCCGGCGTTGTAGGCATTAGTAGAATCAGTTATCGATACCTAACAATACCTTCACGGATCGGAAAGGGATTTCTTTACATATTGTGTATATGAAAGTTAAATAAAAGTTACAAAACTTATAAGTTTACGCTTCGTAAGTAGTGCGTCTATTATACACGATTGTATGACCAACCCGCACTGGGTCAGCTTGGTACCAACCCGCACTGGGCCAGCATGGTACTACACACCTAGTCTCATCGAAAGGAGGCCTGTACCCCAACTGTGGGAACGTTATAGACTAATTATTTATGACCTCCGATCACAGATCATAATCTGTCCCTAGCAAGTTTGTTTATCTATAATTTTATAGAGAACATATTATGGAGCTGTTACAACCATGAAAGTAATTTGAATGAATCCTGAAGTGCATCCTTTTCTTGGGATATCCGCACCTTGTCTATGGTTTAGAGAAATTGTAACTTTAAAATGTCACTACAGTAATTTTTTTTAGTCTTCTCACGCGCTCTGAAAAGATTAGCTAGTCTATGTAGATTATTAGCGAGGTTTTGTTTTGTCAAGTGTGGCGATAGAGGCATGGGCAAGGTATGCCTTCTATTGTAACACTCTGTAAAAGTAGAATAATTTTTGAATTAATATTAGTTCATTCTTATTTTGTTCTTTGTTTACGTTACAGCGGCATACCCAACGGGCTCAAAGTGTCAATTTTGAACTGGTGTTGTGAAACATTGAATCTGAACGAGCCACTAGCAAATGACCTCCTCGCCGAGCTAGTAAGCAGCGACAAACCTATCACTCTGCCAGGATTACTCACACTTGTCGCAGACACGTTACCACGGGTTTGTAAATATTTACGAACATTTTTGTTTCAACAAAAAAAAATGGTTTAGCACGTGATGATACATGCTATATTAATATTACTATTATGCAACGTTATTTTTTGTATACGACATAATTTTTTGTTTATGCGAAACCCGAAATACGTGTCCAGTATTTTTAAATAAAGAATCTATGTGAAAATTTTCATGGTTGTCCCAACAAAAATATGGTTAAAGGTCCGTACGGGCGAGCGCGGGCGTTGACCTCGGGCGTCAGCTGTGATCTATCGTAACCGCTCTGTAACCACTGCGGTCTCACTCTAAATGTATTTGGGAAAAAATAAAACATGGTGTAAAACTGATTGGAATCGATTCAATTGCTTTTTTCTGAACAAACTGTATTAAGGTTTCGCATAAACAAAAAATAATGTTGTATATTTGGTCATCTCGCCATCTCTTTCTGGGTCTGCTTGTACGGCGGCGTTCATCTTCAGGCTGTTAGGCACCTATTGTGTGGGGGTAGAATGTTAAATGAAAAACATTGTTGTCTCAAATATTGGCCTTTTTAATAAGATAAGTGACAGGCACGATTTTAATACTAGGAATAGAGACAACTTAGCTCGGTTCAGACTGGCTAAAGTAAATAGTTCTTTTATGGGGTACTGTGTAAAATTTTATAATAAAATACCACTAGCGATTCAACAACTCTATGAGTCTAAATTTAAAACATGCATTAAACGCACGCTGTGTAAACAGGCATATTATAAACTGGAAGATTATATTCTTGATAAAAATGCTTGGCTAAATGCCAGTCCTGCTCCACAGCCACAGACAATTTTGTAGGTTTGGAAGAGATACCATTCCCCCTTTTTGTTGTTTTCCAAATATTCCTTTTTTATTTTTATTTGTTTATTTCAATTGTGCACGGGATTTTGCTGCCATGATTTTGCAAATAATATAGTATTGTATAATGTAAAAGCACTTTTCAAGTTTGTGAATGTGAGGCACCATGGACTACGGTTTGTTTTTTTTTAAATATATAACTTGTTTGACATTACGAGCATGGCAGTTGAGAGTTTGTCATGCTCACTCACATGTCTTGCTGATGGTGGCGCGTGTTGTGGGGTCATTTGGTTCCCTTCAAAATGGTTGAGCTAAGTGGGGCTGATGCGCGCGTCATGCTCGTGAACGGGGGCCGTCAGTGGAGACTGGTCATCTCTTAGCTGCCAGTGGGCTTAATTAATTTTCTAACTTTTCGTTATTTTTTATAAGTATACATTGTGCTCACATGATAGAAGCAACAGAAATATGTAACGAAGACATGTAATCCATATTATGATTTTAAAAGAGTGTCCATGGAGTTTCTTGCACGTTCTTCTCCATAGAGATCTACACTTTGGAACATGCAATTTAGCTTCACTTTTCTTGGACTGACCGACATTGACTATTCAAAAGCGCCAACTGTTGGTTAATTTGAAATAAACAATTTTGATTTTGATTTCTCCAGATCCTCCCGCACACGTTGGTGGCGCGGCGCAGCGAAGCGGCGGCTCTGGTAGCGGCGGCCGCGGCACTGTTGCCGGCCGGGGACGCGCGACGAGCACGAGCACTGCACGCGCTGCTCACACTTGTCAAGAAACCTGACCGGGCCGACACACGGGCTATTTGTGAAGGTATACAAACAACTTTATACATTAACTAGTTTTCTTAGCTTTCTCATTCTTTTTTTAGTTATATCGCGCTTTTTAGTTTTTTTTTTTTTTTTTAATAATTATTATAAAGTAGTGCTTGACCGCAATCCCGCCTGACGGTAAGCAGTGATGCAATCGTTGATGCTAAAGCGCACTAGTTTATTAAGCCTACTTACTTAAAAAACTTAGGTATAGGAAGGATGACGGCAGTTGAGCGAGGTGATGCAATGTTGAACCCAAGACCAACACAACCAACGATGCTGCGCCAGAGGAAGATTGATCTGAAGACTCTCCACGACCAAACTCCCGAAACAACAACATTTGGCGCATCGTACCCAGCACACATCGCAACACAACTGCACAGACCCGTCCTCCGTATGGCTTCCCCAGACATCATGCCGGAACACGACGAATCGCTTGTCGGCAAGACCTTGTCTGGTGGGTGGTAACTTCTGCCGGCAGCCGATATTATGGCCTACCACCGAGATTCCTCATTTTCGGGATTAATTATCGTATCATTTAGCTTCTACGTTTACATGTGCATATTCGTTTGCAATATATTACCTTTTCTTTAAACGACACACAGCGCCATCTATCACCGAACTGGTATGAAGCTAACAATATTGTTGGGGTTTTTCGCCGTTGACGATACCCCAGAGTTGTTGTAGGTAATGAGTAACACTAAAACCACCAGTATTGAGCCGCACTTGTTTATTTACACCTGACCGCGTGACGGAGGTATATTTACGACTGTTTTACATTGTGTTGAAGTTCATTCTATATACAATAGTATTTTGCTGTATTAGCATTATTGGCCCGTACAAATATTTTTGTTCTCGCTCGGGAATATCAATTTTTTCCTGTATAAAAAGGACCCTATTATTTAATCCGGACCTCTAACATTACGTCTGCAAAATTTTAAAGCAAGCGGTTCAGTATTTACGGCGTGAAATTAGAACAAACAAACAAACTCACTTTTAGATTTATAGTATTAGTAAGGATAAGTTTTTACTCGATAGTAGGCCATAATATCGGTTGCCGGCAGAAGTTACCACCCGCCAGATAGTCTTGCCGCCAAGCAATTCGTCGTGTTCCGGCATGATGTCTGGTGAAGCCGTACGGACGTCGGGTCTGAGCAGTTGTGTTGCGATATGTGCCGGGTACGATGCACCAAATGTTATTGTATCAGGAGCTTGGTCGTGGAGGGTCTCCAGATCAATCTCCCTCTGACGCAGCATCGTTGGCCGTGTTTTTGGGTTTAATATTGCATCACCTCGCTCAACTGCCTTCTTCCTTCCTATTCACTAAGTTTTTTTTAAGTTAATAGGCTTAATAGACTAGCGTACTTTGCCATCAACGATTGCATCACTGCTTACCACATGTGAGAGTGACAGAGTAAATGACGGTGCTTGGCCTCCATCAGTGGACGTCTTTTATATAAAATGTATGATGATGACATTAAATATATCTGTTTGACTATAATAAATTTAATAATTTATATTTATTTTCAGCAACCTGCCTCGTAGTAAAATGGGGCGGCAGCGGCGAAGTCCTCTCCTCAATAGCCGAGCTCCTAGCATCAAAATCCATAGAACGAAGGGTCTTAGCCAGCCAAGTGTGCATGGCAATAGCTCCTTATGTACCCATCGAGCTTTGCACATCCTTACTGCTGAGTCTAGTCGTCCTTATGTGCGAGTCCAATGAATTGGAGATCCGGACCTTAGGACTCAAGTCTGCCTGTCTCATATGCCCCGTCGCGGATCATAAATATAGTCAGCTAGAAAGTCTGATGTTCAATTTCTTGAAGGATCCGGTCGAGAAATGTGTGAAGGATACTGTTAATATATTTGTGCCTGTTCTCGCGAGGAGTGCTTTGATTGCAGGTAAATTGGTGTTTATTTTTAACTAGCTGTCCTAGTGCGCTTTACCATCAACGATTGCGTCACTGCTTACCATCAGGCAGGATTGCGGTCAAGCGCTGGTTTATAATATTTAAAAAAAAAAAAAAAAGCTTTCTGCCCGCGGCTACGCCCGCGTGGAGTTCGGTTATATTGCGCTTTTTAGATTTCTCTCGGCAATATTAAACTTTTCCCGGATAAAATGTACCCTATTATTTAATCCGGACTTCTGACTTTACGTCTGCAAAATTTCAAAGCAATTGGCACAGTAGTTACGGTGTGAAAGTAGAACGAACACACTCACTTTCCGATTTATAATATTCGTAAGGATTTTTGGAACGAAATTATACAATTGGTATCAAAATCAACCTCATAATTTCACTATGACAATACAAAATTAAGTTACAACGTCTGACTGGCAATTCTCATAACTTTAAGAGATTTTTGAGTCTGATCTGAGTTTCAATTTAGAGCCCCAACTCCGTAACTTTAATACGCTATATCCCAGTAGTTTTTGGTTGGGTTGTTGAAGCCCTCAAAAGTCTAACAATTGGTCTAACTGCAATGCTTCGATATCGCCTTCGGGTTGTGGAGGTCAGACGCCAGTCGCTTCACGGATAATATCGAAGTTTAGCCAAATCAGCAGTTAGACTGGTAAAGTAGACCCCAGACTCCAAAAAGCTGAAAAAGCTTCTAATGCTACTGGGATTAACACTGAGATGATGTTGATGATTTAAATTGTTTCCAGGAAAATTCTCAACGGACTTATGCAGCCGAATAATGACGAATTTAACGAAAGCGAGCAATGATAATGAATGGAAGACTGTGTTCTTATACCTAGACATAATGAGAGTGTTAGTATTAGCGAAACTGGCCTACGTAGTTAATGTACAAATAGTCAGGGATGTTACCCTCGGCAACTGTGATATGCAATCGTTTAATTTACAAGAAGTACCCCTAGAAGAAATGGAGTATTTTATGGAACTGCAGTGCTACGTCACCGATAATGTTGACGCGAAGATATTGTTAGTAGCTGCAAATAATATTATTAAGGAGAAGCCGGAAGTCAGATGGTCGGAGTTAAGTTGGTTTATTAGCATGTGAGTATTCAAATTGAAACTTTTTATTTCAGACTAGTAGATTCTTATAATGTTAGTAGCTAAGAGAAGGGGTTGACTAAAGAAACGATGGATGGAATGTGTGACTGATGATGTGGTTAAGAAGGGGGTGAGTACGGAGATACTACTCGCGCGATTTAACTGTGCACCTCGCTGGAATGCAAACCATCTCCCGCTTACCCGCGCGACGCCCCGCGTTCGCCGTAAGCGCGGAGTAACGATAGCATCTTTGTTACAATAGGCTATTTGACAGATTTATAATTTTTATCTTGAATTACTTGGTTGCGGTTAAGAAGTTCACCGAAAGTATTGATTTTAATTTTAAATACGTATTTCGTAAGAAATATGCAAATAAAAATTCAAAATTCAAATAAGCCGCGAAAACGATATATATATAGCAGTGGCGAAGAGTCCATACAAGCCGATTCCCACCGGGTTACCTTTCAAAAATCAGTTCCATATTCATACAAAAGTATTTACATTCTATTTCATTAACAAAGTATTATTAATCAAATGCCTGCGCGATTTACAATAGCAATAGTAATTCTTAGCAATACCCTAAGTATCACATTTCATTTTATAGTCGTAAATTAATCAGCGCTTAAATTTTTCGTACCTAAATTACATTAAAGGTAACTCGACGAATTACAGCTTATCTCGGCCAACGTTTTACTATGAGGCGAAAAGAGACAGAGCGTGTCAGACATCTCTTTCTAATGATCGCTAACCGTCCGTAATTTTTGAGAAAAGATAGGCTACTGCCGACCGGCTTGCAGTTCTCTCCTCTCCTCTATTAGAATGAGACAAAGAAACGTTATAATGAAATCCTTCGCAAGTCATATTCTTTTTATTTTGGCATATTTTCGTGTTCCATTTCGTTTGGTTGAAAATAAATTATTGTTAGTATGTGACATGTGTTCGTTTTTCGTGTTTTTCGTTTGTTATATTTTAATATTTGTGGTATTTAAACTGTGACTGATTCTGTAACGTAATTTAATCGCAGATTTGGTTAAATACTGTGTATTTTGTTTGTTATTATGGCTTTAATTCATATAGAGTGCTGCTCAACTGACTACCTGCTGAATGAACTTAAAGTCTTACGTCAGCGTCGTTAAATAAATTGGACACCTATGAGCTTTTTTTACAGCTCCAGAATACGTCTTTGAAAGACGCATTTTCTCAAGTTTCGACTCTTTGCAGTTTAATTCTGACCCTCCCCATTTCAGTAGCTTCAGCTGAGCGGTCATTTTCTGCTTTAAAACGCATTCACACATATGTGCGAAACTGCCAAAAAGAGCAGAGATTGTCCGATTTGGCTATCATGTCAATTAAAAAAAATTTGCTTAATAAAATGAAAAGTAATCCGAATTTTTATAACATCATTTTAGCTCATTTTGTTAAAAAAAAACAGACGCATTGCATTACAATATAAATAACGTTGTGATTGTGTATAATTTGCTTTATTTTTGCTTAATATTTTTGTTGGTTTTGGATCGGTGTTTGTGTGGTTCGGTTTTTAACACTATTATTTTTGTAATTTTTTATTTTATTTTTTCTTGACTCTTATTCCCTAACAATAGGTACTTAACTTAGTACTTACTAACAAGCATGCATGTGTGGTATGGAGATGCACGTCGAAAAAGGCTTTTTTTTTCTTTTGCTGCCGCTTTTATCATACTTGAAAGACACTGTTATCAAATCATCAGTCCTTTTTTGTATGGTGAAGGTGGGGCTTTTAATACTATTCTTATCTGAAGACCTCCTCCAAGATATCCTGCAGTAGGTAAGTGTTTAAGTGTTTATTTTTTTGGACCGGCTTCCCTTTGTCAAAATTTCACCCTTCGCCACTGATATATAGCAATATGGCGTCACGCTTTAGTGACGTCACAAGCGGTTTTCGGTTCTCAGTGGTGTTTGTTTTTATTTATTATTTGTTGTTGTTATCTAATAAAATGGTTTACAAGTTGTGTGCTGTACCGGGTTGTACAAATAAATCGATTAAAACCCCCCGAAAAACAGTTTATAAGTTTGCCGAAAATAAGCGTTGATGCGCGTATGACGTCATAGCGACATTAGCCAATCCGGATCGTTTCACAATGTGTGGCGCGATAAACAAAAAGCCAATCATATTTTTGTGTTTTGGATATATTAATTGTTATTATTTTTTATTAAAACTCATGTAAATGACATAAAGAACCCTCATTTTATGCAATTAAAGCAAAAAATCACAAAAAATTTAATACTGTCAAATAGCCTTTTGTCTAAATACAGTTTAAATCCCTTGTTGTTATTACTGTTTCTGTGGAGTTTTTGCTTTGTTTTTTTTTATTAAGTTTGTCTTATTTTTTACATTTTCGACGCGTTTGTGAAGCCTGTTGGTTGCACCAACATTATATTTCAGTCTATATGTATCAAATTAATTGCAAAACGTCATGAGTAAAATGACTTAGTATTATGACGCTGTATCATCAAAACGACCTTATATTAACATGAAAAAATAACATGTATCTTATGTCTTTTTAACATAATTCTCATTTTTTGCAAACGGTACCGTCCGTATGACGTCACAGAGCGAGGTGCACAGTTAACTCGCGAGCGTTATACGTATAATAGAGAGGTATGGAAGAAAAAGACATTACGTCGACCCCAATCAAATTTGTTTAAGGGCTTGTATGTTTAGGGAGGGGAAAACAGGATGCTTCTATATTATTCACGTTCAAAAACATTATTTGCTTCCCTACTGTTACAAGGATGCCTTTTAAGTTTTGTCGATTGATGAAAAAA
The DNA here is from genome assembly GCA_017933935.1 of Sesamia nonagrioides. Lineage (NCBI taxonomy): Eukaryota > Metazoa > Arthropoda > Insecta > Lepidoptera > Noctuidae > Sesamia > Sesamia nonagrioides. The sequence goes on from JADWQK010001419.1 coordinate 401,305, forward strand.
AAAAAAACTAGGAACTTATAGTACTTTTTATTGTTTTTCAAAGTATTTACTACGTAGTTTAATACACTGTTCCATTCGCTCAAAGCAGTTATTATAACATTTATGATTTCCGAAGTTCGACGATGATTTGCGGTAAACAAACTATGGTGTACCACTCTGTGATAACCGTCATCTTCGAGTGCAATAGTAGCAACAGGGCCGGTTTTCACAACGAACGTGACCACTATCACCTTTGAAGTGCTTTGAGAACGAACAACTTTAGTCGACTTTTAACCAGATTGTAGATTGTTGTTTGGAATCAGGATCATAGGCATAGATTCAAGATTTGTCACCACTGATGATGTCGTAGACGTGATTTGACTCTCCTCGGTTGAACCATTGCAGAGTTTTCTTACACCGTATGACGCAGGCCGCCTTGTAATCATCGGAAAGCAGATGCGGTATCCAACACTAAACTAGCTTTATCACACCAAACGCTTCATGCATCATTTTCTGAATGGTTGCCCCTGAGATGCCGAATAGAACCTCGATCTCTCGATACGTCACATGACGATCTTCGAGAATTAGTTGTCTCACAGTAATGATGTTATCTTCAGTGAAGGCGCATTTTTGGTATCCTTCGCGAGATACACACAGATTCCAATCGACGCTGTGACTAAAGAATAGGATCAATCCTAATACTTTCAACTGTTTTGAGATTCAAAATTTAAACACACTCGAATGTAGAACAGTTCCAAATTCAAAAATTGCCGGGAAATATGGAAACGACAGAACATAAAAAGCATGCTTAGTAACCTGCATTCTCAGTTATAATAGAAATAAAATCCAAACAGAACTCTCTGGATATTTAATATGCTTTAAAATTATTTTTAGTACTCCCCGATTAAAACTTTATGGTGTCTCCAGAACATGGATGAGTCTTTTACGAGGAAATTAGGTGAATTTGTTACTGCGCAGCAACTATCAGACCTGATGGTCGCCGTTTAATTGTTTTTATTTTTTAATTCACTATTTATTAATTACAATCCCATAGTCAAATCAACTGTGTAGGATACCAATTGATACTCACTAACAAAGTAAGTTAAATCTTGTAATAATGAACCTGCACATTTTGTTACAGATTAAAACAAATTCTAGACGTGGCAACAACCTCTAAGGTTTTAAGCCACACATTGATATACGATGTACTTATATCTCTGGTTAATAGTTATGTGGACAATTTCGGCATACCATTCACTATGCACATACTAAACCCTATATTTAATGACGTCATATCCGAGTTAGAACAGAAGATGGAAAAACTACATCCTGTGAATGTGGATAGCACTATTCTTGTTGGCATATACTTGGTCACCATATTACCTGCTCTGGAAGATAGAATACAACATGGAGAATTTTTACAAAAGTAAGTTGACCCTGTATCTAGTGTTTATTGTATATACTGTCGTTCGACGTCTTGAGTGCGTTAGGCCTTATGTTGTATGGATCTTTATAGAAGCTTGTTAACAGACGCGTTTTTTTTTACGCCATACCGTAAAGAATGCCGTGTACAATAGGCCTTATGTAGCTTTAGTGCCAGTGACATAAGGTTTTATTTATATATTTTTAAAGCTCGCTCTTAAAATACAAAAGCTATTAATATAAAAACAACATAATTATGTATATTTAAGACTAAGTAATAGGTTTAAAATAAAACAAACTTTAGGATAAAAAAAAAAAAAACTTTAGGACCACGAGAATTGAACGCTGTCGCATTCATATAATTCTGTCTCTACCTTATAGGAAAGCTGATTGTGCTTGTGGTTTTATTTTCTTGCTTAATCATACTGTTCATTAATGCCACATATTTCCTCTAATGCTAGATTCTCAATAATGTTTTTCTTATAGATGGATCATGTACAGCAGCATACGTGGTCTTCCAGTCAAGATATTCTCCATACCACTGAAATGGGTAGCGGAGCACAAAGAAGAGTCACTGGACTTTTATTTACAACATCTTAGAGAATGTAAGTATTGTAAGAACTGTCATAACTCGGCAACAAGCTCCTGCTTTTCAAGGTTTAAACAACTTGACAAATCTTGGAGATTTTTTGTTTATAATATTATAAAAGAGATGGCTGAACGGCTGCCCCAGCTCAGTTTAACGAATAGGAGTTTGAAACTAACACGAAATATTCATATGTTCATTCATGATTTGTTTAGTGTTTAAAATTTTCTTATAACTTTCGTGAAACTGTTTTTTATTTTTATTAGAACATAAAATAGTTCAAAGATCGGGGACCATTGTAAATCCGTTGTTTCAAGTTCATTTCCTTCAATTACCTCTTTGTACATATTTACTTCAACGCGTACCTTAACGCAAAATCAGCAGTGAAAAACACAACTATCAATAAAAATCGTCGCAGACACCTTAAAACGCCTAGATTACAAAATCATCAAAATCAAAGTTGTTTATTTCAAATTAACCATCACTAGGTACTTTTGAATAGTCAATGTCGGTCAGTCCAAGAAAAGTGAAGCTAAATTGCACGTTCCAAACGTGTACAGTTCATAGCAATGTTTTGTTTGAAGTTTTTGTACTTTTGTCGTAGGAGTTACGCGATATTATTTTCCGTATTGTGCAGATATGAAAAATTCCTAAACCTTTTTAATTGCAAAATCTAATTTTCAGCTATTCAGCATTATATATTGTTAAGAATAATGTTTATACATGCTTTTTCATTGCGGGGTCTCTTCCATACTGAAGTATGGAAGAGACCCACGGCTAAACTGAAGTTTAACCGTGTCCTTTAATAGTGTTATTCACATAATCCTTCCAGAATATATTTCTATAAGTGATGGTTGCGCAATGCTTCTTTTTTAAAGTTGCCCCGGACTAGGTATTTCTCCGGTATCGTGGGTGAGTTTACAAATATTTAAACTCACGTATACAAACAGCCAGTCCCGAAACAACCAACTTTGGCCATACAAATATTTTGTCCTATTATATAAAATATTTGTGTTATACAGTGTGTTAAATAACAGATGGCGTTCCCTTAAACTCGTTAATATATATCATTAATAGATTAAAATAAAAATATCAGCATAGAAAAATAAGCATAAAATAATCCGAATAAAAATAAATTATAATTGAAAATAAATTTGAAACCTCCTGTTTTAAATCAAAATAGTAGCGCGGAATAGTATCTACCTAACGTTGCATTGCCCAACACACATCAATCGATTAGATTTTAGATCGCCGCCGCATACGCGGCTCGTCATTCATAAATAAATTGCGACGTTGCCGTCTTTCATGTTCGCGTGTACAGTGTTTCTTTTATTTACATGTCAATTTAAAATTTTTATTGAATATTTTCATATTGAAAAAAAATTAAAACATTTTGTTTTCGAATGGAAATATTTTTTTTAGCATGTATGTATGCTATACTATTTCGGGTTAACGGGAACGCCCTCTGTTAGTTAACATACTGTATACAATATGTAAACTGATTCTGTGATGTAACTGATTCTACTAATGCCCACAAAGCTGGCCAAAACTTCTTAATACATGTGCGGTAGGCAATACATGCGCGGGTGGAAAGGGGGCAGGGCACGCGGCACGTGGTCGCATCGCTTGTAATAATACCGTCAAAATGGTATTGTCACTTTTTCTAAAAATACCAAATTTTGGGGAAGTTGGAATTAATTCTCGAAAAAAAAAGATTATTTCAAAATTCATTACTATTTTCACTATGATGATTATATAAAATTTCATATTTTATTTGGTCATGTGTTTACCTAACCTTTATTTATCCTTATGGGTCGGACGGGGTTTTCTTTACATATTGTATATATAAATACGTATTATTTTAATCATATTTATGCAACATGAAGTTAATGAAACGTGGAGTTACGTTTATCCTTTTCTTAGCAATTATTGGGTCTCGCTCTATTTGCTTGTTCCGATTTACCATTATCGACACATTTGGCAGGTGGATTAGTGATCACAGTTACATAGTGGTTTCTTCGATTTTGATCTTTATGTGGTTAACAATACGGTGTAAAGTCACTTTTAGAAGTCCATTGTTAACTTTACCTATCCTAAATTACGTTAACAGTTGCGGCGAGCAGTTGTGAAAATTCAAGCGGCAGTACTATTCGCGTCTATATCGCGAACTTGATCACTGAGCTACTGAACGCGACAGAATTGAGTGAGAAATGCATCGAGCGACAAATGCTGCCTGCTGTCATGGCGCTGCTGCACGATGAAGATGTGTAAGTTATTATATTATTATCTTAAATTTCTCTACCATTCTTACTGACCAATAAACTCGTGAAAATATTCGTCATAATTAGCAAAGGCCTTCAATACTTGCAACGAACAGCCACGATAAAAGTATTTACTTGCAAGAAATTTGCTAAAATTATTGTTACGAATGGACCTTATGTCGATGGCATAAGGTTCAATATCGCGTGACATGCAGTGTGTCACTTTTAAGCCCTATTTCCGCAGATCTAGACATTTTCTAGGCACAATAATAAAACGCATTGCTAGACTTAGGACGGCCTATCGAATGGTACAGGTCTCAACAGTTTTGTCAACAAAGTGTCGACATCGAAATTTCCAGAAACCCGTTTCCGGGAATTACCGTAGGTACTTACTTGGCCGGTGACCTCGAAGTTATGCAGTATTATTATTACGCCTAGAGGATTCTGGAATGTTCGATCAGCTGGCCTATATATAGCGCCGCGACGCCGGCGCAGAGTCAGTCTACACTCGACTAGCGATACGAAAACAGCGACAGTTAAGAAGCGATCTTCGAGAATACCTACTGCGACAACTGTAACGAGAACTGTGAGTACTACGGGAAGTAACATCTGTAGAGTTATTGTGTGTTTACGACACGGACTTCGGTGCAACGTCAGCGACATTCTACTTGTCATTGCCTACAACCAACTGTACCTTCGTTGCCAATAAACTTCGTAACCCTTAACCGGCGTTTAAGTATCCCTAGCCCGTAACATTATTTTTAACTAGGATATTATTCATAATTATTTTATTTTAGAATAAACTTCTGCATTTTATTTCAAATCTTAGTATGACTTTGTTTTTACCCGAAGACAAAACACATTAATAGTTTAAGAAGCGTAAAAATTGCTTTTTTTTTCTTAATTGATTCCACGTTTGGCCCATCTTGGACATTTAATCTTTCAAACACCTTGCTACCTGAGATCATATTTTGAAGTATGAATGTCATCATGATCCAGTGCGTAAAAGGGATGTCCCTCTCTCTTAGGTCCGTATTACAGAACGTCACTCAAAACTCAAGCTTTACTTAAGTCTCGTTTCAAGCCATTTGATTGGTTGAAACTAGTTTTAAGTAATGCTTAAACAGAGATCAATGCCCGAGTTTCCTTCTGGAATATTAAACCGTCTATAATTTTAACACAGTGCTTTGAAGAACTACGAGAAATATTTGGAACCTACGGGTGGGTATCGATTAGTCTTAACACAAAAACTAAAAACCTTGTTCAACTTTTGTCTGCGTTCTGTGTGGTTACCATGAGTTTTCATTACGAGACTCGATCATACGCATCGAGCGCGTTTGACGCTCTCATTGGTTGAGAGTTCTTACATCCTTGAAGCGGGCCAATAGATGAGTCAAACGCGGTCGATGTCGATGGTCGAGTCTTCGTAATGAAAACTCATGGTAGCCACACTGGTTATAAACGTAACAATGTAGTGTTTATAGGTGTTCAATTAAACAAGTGATAAACACGGTTTCGTGGTAATAAGGTTTATGTTTCGACAGGTCTGTTCGTGAGGAAGCGATCTCGTCGTGGGGCAGTGTGACGCGAACGTGTCTGATCCGAGGGCTGGAGTGCGAGGCACAGTGCTGGGCGCCCGTGGAGGACCTGGTGGGGGGGCCCGCGCCACTTAGTGTTAAGGAGGCCGCGCGCACCGCCGAGGCACTGGCCTTGCTTGTGCTACCTACTGTTGATAACCATGCGGTTTCTGAGAAAGGTATGACAATAGCTTTGATATATATAAGCCTGCTGATAACGATTCCGCTTGATAGTAAGCAATGATGCAGTCTTTGATGGTAAAGGGCACTAGTTTACTATAAGCCTATTCACTCTCTCCTTGAAGTCACTTAAATTATTATCTAACTGGAAAACCATTACAGGCATATTGTTCCATTCTTTCGATGTAAGCAGTAAACGACATGTATCCATTTATTTAGACTCTGTTAAACAGAAAGGACTCAAACCACAATGTAGTTTGAATCCTTTCTGCGCAACTGCGTCCATTTATACTTAATTTTTTACGCATTAGCAGCCTTGATATCTTAAGAAATAATCTTATTAACCTTGCTAATCTCAGATATTAATAATTTTACAAATAAATACAACCAGTATCCGTTTAACCAGCTGCAGCGAACATTAGCGCACATTTAGCCAATCGTAAGCAGATCCCTCCAGGATAGCAAATGCACGTTGTGTCGAAACACACGTTCGTGTATATTCATGCACAGAAATTTCCCCCACCGCCTAACCTTCTAGCACCTTATAAGTGTCGATTTCTTAAAACGTAATAACATTTGTCTACAGCTGTGTCCCTGCTATGCACGTTGTCTCGTGGCGCCCTTTCCCGCGAAATCTTGGCGGCACTCACCCCCGGCCTGCAGCTGGCCGTGCACCACTGTCGACATCACCCCGCGCTACTGCCCGCACTAAGGTACACTACCTACACCTTCAGGTTTAGAAAGAGACACAAATGCATGAGTGAGAGACACGCCGCTCTAGAACGACTATATTTTTCAAAAATGAGTTGACAGAGCTGGCTGCATACAAGAAAAACATGACTCATGCGGCACGTTACCCCGTTCCATTTATGTAAGTCTTGAAGTGCAAGCGAGAGCGCGGAACGAGCGACAAAGAGGCACAACTCTCTCCTACTTGAGTGAGCGATGCGTCCGCGTGGACAGCTGCTATACAATAATACATTTACATGTTTTCGTCCAGTATGAAGTGCAGTGAAAAGTGACTGTGGTGTCAATTGTTTATTATAGCAACGACAATTGCGGCGATATAGGTTTGAATAATGCAACCATTCCATCAGTATTTTCATATGACGTTGTCACGTTCAACTATCGTCAGGGAACCAACTTTACAGACGACCGATTTTTTGTCCGAATAAGTAGCCATAACATGCGTGGCTCAGGTCTTACTGATGGGCATCACATCAAATTATACTACAGGGTGCTGTCTCGCATGCTGAATACAAAAAGTCTTATTTCTCCTCACGCTTTATTCACATAATAATAAAGCTATTTTTATGTGTTTAAGCAATACTAAATACATTAATCTTCTAACAGGAAATTAGAAGAAGGCGTCCAAGCTCCAGCTTTATCTCAATATAAGGCCGCGATAGAAGCCCTAATACACAACGTTGCGGGCATCGGGAGCAGCGGAGACACGATACGGGAGCCCCCGCCACGGCCCAACACCAACCTACAGGCCGCACAGGAGGTCGGCCGGAGAGTTACACAGATATTTCAACAGTCCAAGTCCAATATGAACTTACAGAATATATTCAAGAAGAAAACATAGCAGTGAAGAAGTCAAGCAAGTAATTATAAGCGAATATCTGTCGAATTATCATCTATATATAGTTGAGTTTGCCGTAACGCTACAATATAAACATTCATAGATCGATCAAACATAACCAAGCAGACGAAAATGTGCTATTTCAGTCTGACAGGATGCTCACGGTTTTGTTCATTCGAGTCCCCATAATCGCGTAGACCTTGCGGCGGAGAGTTTTGGCGGGAAAGTTAAGCTGAGTGTCACGCTCATTTTTCATTAGACTTTTTAGATTATTTATAGTGTTTGTTACTAAATAAAAGTGCGTGATTTATGTAGTAAAAAGTGCATTCAGTAAATAATTCATAAAGAACGTTAAGATATCGCAGCATAGTGGCCACATCATGACTTTGTCTCAAACCTCCCTCGTAGACGGTTCACGTGGCCGTCTTTTTCGACATGAATAATTCATTCCGTGACATTGGCTAAATGCGCAAACCGTGCGAAGCTAAAAAAGGAAGAAAGAAAGACCTTGGGGCGGTTACAGCGACATATGGTACGGATTTAAGTAAGGTAAGAGGTAAGACGAACCTGAAAGTAAATCTAACCAAGTATCTAGGTTAACAAAAGTGCTGTGTAGTAGATTACTGGGCGAAATGAAACGTGGAGAATGACGTATGCCAAAGTTTTCAGATATTTCCATAAAATAGTGCAAATCATATTCCAGTGATTTTGAACAATAGTGTCAATTTGTTAGTCACAGTTATCAACATTTTTGTATCAATTCGCGTCCACTAACAAAATGGATATTATTATTTAATGAATTGCTTTGTAAAAGTGTGTGGTTCACTCGTCATGTTAAAAACATTGAGCGAAAGGTGCAGATGTATAGAGTTCTTTATTGCAAAATCGATAATATAATACATTACAATGCGAATGACTTAGCGAAATAAATAGACTACTTTACTTAAGTCACACATTGTGTGACCTAAATCTGCACTTAAGTCAAGCTTTTCTGTGTGACAAGATTACGTCACAAAAAATAACGTCTTATGTCGCAAAAATGACTTCTTCAAGTCAAAGAAATTACTTCTTAAGTCACAAAAATGACTTCTTATCCCACAAAAATGACTTCTTTTGTCACAAAAAAGCATGTCTTAATTGCAGGTTTAGGTCGTACCGTGTCAAAACAACATTTATTTTAGATAAAAAAAAGTCCATAGGCAAGGCTATAAATGGATTCAAAATCATTATGATTAGTCTGTGTTGTGTTACACATTAACCAGGAAATAGTTATTAATATTAAAATTATATAACCACAAGACTTAGCGAAATAAATAGACTACTTTACTTAAGTCACACATTGTGTGACCTAAATCTGCACTTAAGTCAAGCTTTTCTGTGTGACAAGATTACGTCACAAAAAATAACGTCTTATGTCGCAAAAATGACTTCTTAAGTCAAAGAAATTACTTCTTAAGTCACAAAAATGACTTCTTATCCCACAAAAATGACTTCTTTTGTCACAAAAAAGCATGTTTTAATTGCAGGTTTAGGTCGTACTGTGTCAAAACAACATTTATTTTAGATAAAAAAAAGTCCATAGGCAAGGCTATAAATGGATTCAAAATCATTATGATTAGTCTGTGTTGTGTTACACATTAACCAGGAAATAGTTATTAATATTAAAATTATATAACCACAACCACTTTTCCTGTTGTCGTGAACAATAAAACCAATACATTTAATTATGCCATAAATATTTATAGTATTAATAAAAGTAAGGGAATGCTTTAACCACATTCATGGCAGGACAATCTCCTAACTCCTCATTTTAGAACATTTTTGGTGGTATTATATTGCTAAGTATTGAGTCAGTTTCGAAATTATACATTCCTAATGATATTACTCCTTTACTCTAATATCATTTTTATTTATTAAAGAGTATTATTTGAATGTCCATTACAATCAATTCAACGGAAGTCAGAAGAAGTTAAAACTAGCATGTTTTTTGTATTGTACCTCAACTCACCAAGGATAATGCTTATCCATTGCATCGTACGTTCAAAAAATTTGCTTGCTAATCAACGTAAATGACGCAATGAACGTTGTTGCACTGTCAAAATGATTAAACCCTTTCCACTGATATTACTCAAATTGCGTAACACAATATCAGTGTTTGTGGTCAAGCGTCCTCAATTAAAGTGATTTTCTGATAATAATACGTGTGTATTAACAGCAACAGGGATGTATCCAAGGTACGAAAATAATAAAAAAATATTTGTCCGTCTTATAGATAATAAAAAAAAAATGAAGACCTGTATTTTTTATTTTGTCGAAATTACCAAAAACTACTGAGATATAGCGTACCTATTAAAGTTACGGAGTGGGGGCTAATTACGTCACGCCGTGTTATATATTGTACCACGGCGTGATGTCATGCGAAATTTCAAATCAATTTATCTTCCTAAGTATTTGAATGAATGAAAAAATAAAAAATACGTGTTAAATTTTTTTTTATAAGTAAATCTATCTGATGGACATTACATTATTTTTTAGGATACAACCCAATTAATATTATGTTGAGCTTCCTCTGATTTTACATAATCTAAAAGCAAAGAGTCCTTCAGGATAATGCTGAAAGATACTTCTCGAATACTCGAATTAATCATAATTTGCGAAAATATACCCGGCCAAGTTATCAGCGCCAAATAAAAAAAAAAGCACGTTTAATTAATAGTCTTTCAAAAATGTACTTAATTAATATTATTTAGTAATTGTTTAAGCTTAGTACAAATTAGTTCATTACCTATATAACTCGTTGTGACATTTTTGTTTATTATCTCGATTGTGAAATTTACGGTGTACTTAACGACTTATCTATGCCTACTCGAAGTCAGTGAGAGTTACATGTGGAATGGTATCTCTGATAAAAATTTAGGTAAGCAATAAAAGCGCTATCATATGGTGATAGTCATCGACATAATACTAATGGACATGCCTTAGAGGTGAGAATTATGGCACTTCAAAAGTAAAAGAGGAAGCAAACGGTCTATCTTTATCCCTCTCAAAATTATCAATCATCTATGAGGAAAGAGATAGTGCCAGACCGAAAGCATAGGCCATCTTTCTCACTCTTTTCAAACCAAAAATTTACTGCAGATTATACGCTTACGACATGTCCATTAGTTGCCGATGGTGATAGTATGATATTGTTTTCCACTATTTACTCACATATATTGCTTATACACTCGAATATCGAGCGCCTTGTATCAGAGATCTCATTTAACCCAGCTAGTATGGTGCTTCCTCACTAATATTAAATATATAATCTTCGTATATACGATTTATCTAACCATAAACACATGTGATAATTTATTTTACTGTAACATAATATGATATGCCTTTTTTAAATAACAAATACTCGAATTATATTTTATTGCTATGAGTATCGTGTATATAAAATCAAAAATAATACTTTAAACTATTTATTGTATAGTGTTTATTGTCGCGTATTTTACAATGGAGGGTAACATTTTCAAGTGGGCAACGATGACCACATTTGTACCTATGAGTGATTCGATTCCAGGATTATGCAGTTTCTGTTGTCATTAAAATGTATTCCTTGATAGTTTCAAATTTGCCCATTCACGCCCGCTTGAAAAACTCCTGCATGTATATCTCAATTCTTAATCTCAGATAATTTACTTCCATTGCCACTTATTCAAATTTCTACTCTAGAGTATTTTATTATAAAGTTGATTATTGAGTAACTATTTTATTGAATAACAAGGTCGTGAATAAATTTTGGTTGCAATGGAATTTAAACTTTGTTTTGTTTGACATTGAGTTTATTGTTCCCAAACTTCACAATTATCTGAGATTCTGAATTCAAATATAGGTACTTGTTGAATCTCAAGCATAAGTAAATGTAATATTTATTAGGCCATAGCATACATAGGAGGTTCGTTAATGTTGTATGGTATGTAAAAACACGCAGTTGGATGAGATGGGAAAAAGTGCTTTATATGCACATCAGTGATTGGCACATAAACATTATTGGAGGTTGTGTTAACATTATGAAATATATAAATTTTATTTTATAAAATCGAATTTAATTTATTTTTCTTCATGTTTCGATCAGTTGAAAGTCTTTGACCAGTGTGTGTTGCCAGTGATGACTTCATCATCATCAACCTTTTTTTTTATCATCCCACTGCTGGGCTCAGAGTCACACAAAGGGCTAAGGAAAGAGCTATGCTCGGAGCTTCTTTGCGCGATCGAAGCAGAAATGAGGAGATCCGCAGAAGAACCAAAGTCACCGACATAGTTCTGTGAGTCGCTAAAATTAAGTGTCAGTGGGCGGGGCACATTGCTCGCAGAACCGATGGCCGATGGGGCAGTAAGGTTCTGTAGTGGCGCCCACGTACCGGAAGATGCAGCGTAGGGAGACCCCCAACAAGGTGGACCGATGACCTGGTGAAGGTCACGGGAAGCCGATGAATGCGGGCAGCACAAGACCGGTCATCGTGGAAAGCTTTGGGGGAGGCCTTTGTCTAGCAATGGACCTATATAGGCTGAATTAGAAGATGTCTCGAGAACTAAACTATCATTTAGATTAACGCGTTCAGACAGACCTTTTAATTTTTAAGATTTTTTAAATTCAGCCTGCCGATAGCGACTGTTAGCAATGGGAGTCCTTTTGGTACAGAATTCTAAAAATAAAATATTTATTTATTACTAGCTTTCCGCCCGCGGCTTCACCCGCGTGGAGTTCGGTTATATCGCGCTTTTTAGATTTCCCTCGGGAACATGAAATTTTTCCGGGATAAAAGGTAGCCTATGTTCTTTCTCAGGGTCTAAGGATTGTCTGTGGCAAATTTCATCAAAATCGGTTGAGAGGTTTAGGCGGGAAAGCGTAACAGACAGACAGACAGACAGACAGAGTTACTTTCGCATTTATATATTATTAGTATGGACTAGCTTTCCGCCCGCGGCTTCGCCCGCGTGGAGTTCGGTTATATCGCGCTTTTTAGATTTCCCTCGGGAACATGAAATTTTTCCGGGATAAAAGGTAGCCTATGTTCTTTCTCAGGGTCTAAGGATTGTCTGTGGCAAATTTCATCAAAATCGGTTGAGAGGTTTAGGCGGGAAAGCGTAACAGACAGACAGACAGACAGATAGACAGACAGACAGAGTTACTTTCGCATTTATATATTAGTATGGAAGTATGGATGGGACAATGGTCCCAAATGGTCTTTCTCTTTCTTTTTTTTTTATGAAGGAAAACAAGATAAAATGTTAGCTTAAAACTGTCGCGGCTAAACTGTGTATGGAGAGGTATCTTAGTTTGACAGGATCAAACTATAATGTTATCTTCTATTATTTTCTCAATGAAATAGAAAGGAAAGATGCACTTAACTTAAAATTAGTTTCATTTGTGAACAAGCGAATCGGCGCTAATAAAGAGTTAAAGTAATAATGTGTACATAATAGTTGGTATATTCAAATATAGAATCAATTATGAACCCTGTCGGGCACAGCAAAGTATTTTGTTTTTTAATAGGAAAGAGGATGAAGGCGCTCTTGTAAATCTTTAAACGTGTACGCACGAACAAGTTATTTGATGTTCATTACAGATACGCACGTGTTGACAGCCTCCGTGGCGTAGCGGTGGCGGACGCGGCCGCTGCGCAAGGTGGCGCTTGTTCGATCCCCGCACAGTGCAAGTGTTTGTATGCATGAATATGAATATTTGCACTGGTCTGGTCGTGCCTCGGAAAACACGTTAAGCCGTTGGTCCCGGTTGCCATACGAACATCTAGTGGCAGTCGATACGGGTTGTTGGAGCCCTCAAAAATCCAACAATTGGTCTAACTGCAATGCTTCGATGTCGCCTTCGGTTTGTGGAGGTCAGACGGCAGTCGCTTCACGGAAAATGTCGAAGTTTAGCCATATCAGCAGTTGGACTGGTAAAGCGGACCCCACACTCCAAAGCTGAAAAGGCTTCGGATGCGACTGGGATTAACGCTGGGACGATGATAACAGATACGCACGTGCGAACAAAGTAGTTTTCGATGCTCATGTTCACTATGTTTTTGTTCAATACAATTCAAATAATTTATTTCGGACAGTGTCCATATTTGGTTAATAGGTAGGTACTACAAAAATCTTATAAACCATGTTAGTACACATAAGTAAAACAACAATATTTAATTAATTGCGGACTCAGCCACACTCCATACTGTCTAACTAGGACCCGCATGAAAGACTGCATCATTTTACAGTCGATCATTTCAGCCATTACCTTGAAGATGCTGTTAGTGCTACTCTTCGTAGCAACAAGACGATTCTCTTGCTTATGCGGCATGAAAGCAATCAACACGAGCCTCCGCAAACATACCAGCACCTTAATTGCGTAACACACTACCTACTACTATCAATTGGAATCATTTCGAAACCATTGCTCCACATGTTAGGAAAATGTGTGTAATGTTTTTTCTGCACTTCGTTGACGTGATTGATATATAATAGGCATGATGACAGGGTTAAAAAATAGTGATTCTAATTAGTCCGTCTTTTAGATAAGCATAAAATAATGGACACGTATTTTTGGTTTTAACAAAATAATAAGAATTGAATGAGATATAACGCATTAAAGTTCAGGAGTGGGAGCTTATGACGTCACGTTTATGTAAAATTTGTACCCAAAAGTGACGTCACACAACATTTTGACGTGCCGTATCTTCGTTGTTATTTGTTTCTGGGAGAAAAGAAAAAATACGTGTCCAATATTTTTGGCTAATCTAAAAGACGGACTAATTACTTTTTTTTAGTCATCATGCCTATTGGTAACAAAATTAAGCTCTCTAGTGTAGGGTTGTAACGGAGGCTTGTTAGCGGAGGTTAACGGAGGCGGAGGTGAAAGTACATATAGAAAAAATTGAAATTTATGATTAATTAAAACAAAATTTTTATTTTAAATACGTACATTAATAGTAATATATTTAGTAAACAAAAATATTACCTTCTTCTAATGAAAATTAAGGAGAAACAAATTGTTTTTTTTTTATATATTATAAACTAGCGCTTGACCGCAATCCTGCCTGATGGTGATGCCTGGTGGTGGTGGTGATGGTGGCCTCGCACTAGTTGATTCTTGACCATTTCGCGCTCAAACGCAGCCGGATGGTTGTCAAACGTCGCAGCTTGCGCGTTATATCCATACTAATATTATAAATGCGAAAGTAACTCTGTCTGTCTGTCGGTCTGTCTGTCTGTCTGTTACGCTTTCCCGCTTAAACCTCTCAACCGATTTTGATGAAATTTGGCATAGACAATCTTTGGACCCTGAGAAAGAACATAGGCTACCTTTTATCCCGGAAAAATATGATGTTCCCGAGGGAAATCTAAAAAGCGCGATATAACCGAACTCCACGCGGGCGAAGCCGCGGGCGGAAAGCTAGTATTTTATAAATACGTAAATAAACCTTCGTTATAACTCCGCAATAATTGTGCGGAGGCGGAGGCGGAAGCGAAGATACGATTTCTTGCGGAACTTCCGCTGTAACGGAAGCGGAGGCGAAGCTCCGTTACAACCCTACTCTAGTGCTAACGGTCACTGAGATTATCCGCAGACGGACAGACAGACACAGTCAAACAGGATTTGGCGAAATTATAAGGGTTCCTAGTCGACTATGGAACCCTAAAAAAAATAGAAGGTCTATTTTCGATAGGAAACCGCAGCCACAAGTGACCTGATTTGGACGTCACAAACCACTATCAAACTAATAGTGGTCACAAATAAAAAAATCACACGGAAAACATATTGTACTTTATTGTAAAGTTGAATATACTGTAATTTGCCATAGACTAAAAAAGTCCATAGTATTGCAATGTTTTGAGTAATATGAGAGTTTGTTCCAATCAGTCGTGGTCTATGCCTTCTTCTTCCTTGGGCGCATGCAGCACACATCACTGGTGTCCAGCATGTTATAGTTAGCGTCACCCTTATTGCGTGACTCGATGAACTTAGCGTGAGTCTCAGGAGACAAGTAGTACGCCTTGACGGCAGGAACTACCTTCATAGCTTCCATGTAGTTCACCTGTAACAATGTATTCAGATGTTTAGCCAAAATCAACAGTTAGGTTGCTGCTGAAAAAGCTGAAAAGCTTCGGATGCGAATGGGATTAACACTGAGATGATAATGAATGTATTCAGATATAATGCAATTTTAGAACATAAATAAAGATACAGGTTTTCGTGATGGTTGGTCATCAACACATCATTTGAATTCAACTAAATAAAAGTGTGATGTGAAGATAACAGCTTTTTATTACAACAAAATGGCTAGTTCCATTTTTACGGGACTTTCACCGGCAGATATCTGCTGTAGAAGTAAGTTTAGCAAATTAAAAAAAAAAAAAGGTTTTTCAGATAACCATGCATACAAAGTCACAGGTACAGACAGTGTACACAATATAAAAGCACAGTGTGCACAGCTGTGAAAGACCTTTGCCTGTCGTTGGTACTGACAAAAACAGGTCAATCTACCCAAAACTGTCAAATATTCCCAATCAACCTTGAGCCTTAAAGCTCTACAGATAAAGTGGAAAATGTAATAAAAAATATCTGACAGATTGTAGTAGCCTGATATGCTGCCGTCTGTACCATTGTGGCTGACACACAGATATGAGAGAGGCAGTGTTGTACAGTCAGAAGCAAAAATATGTATACATTGCTAAGGCTCCAAAAATATGTAAACATCTTCGAATTTAAGACGAAGTGCTCAACTTGAAGAGCATAAAATTGTAGCCACCGGTTCACATCATAAATATGTATACACTCATTGCTTCATTAAATTATGCCCACCACGAAAGGTACAATACTATGTATGCACGCTTCCATCAATAGCATGTATTCACGCGTTGGTTCATAAATTAATGAAGCAATGAGCGTATACATATTTATGATGTGAACCGGTGGCTACAATTTTATGCTCTTCAAGTTGAGCACTTCGTCTTAAAGTCGAAGATGTTTACATATTTTTGGAGCCTTGGCAATGTATACATATTTTTGCTTCTGACTGTACCATGACTGGGGTCAATACAGTTCCTTTATTAAAATTCATGCTTACTCACCAACAATTCATATTTTGTCTTGGACAACGCAAAATCAGTCTGGCCAATCAGAGGCAAGGCTTCAAAGCGCTCCAAGAATGGCCACAGAGTATAGTCCACTAATCCAGGGTAGTCTCCATTTAAGAACTTGGTGCCACGTTCCGCCAGTTTTGCCTGCAGAGCTTCCAGGCCCTTGTGGTAGTTCTCTAACATTGTTGGCTGCAGAGCTTGTGCATTAAAAGCAGCAGTGTAATATGCTGATTGAGTCTATTAAACAAGTTTTATCATATATTAAACAGATTTACTTATAATATTATAATAATTCTTCTCACAGCAGTCAATTATTGGCTTTCGTGGAGGTCTACAGTTCTCCTATTACATACTTGCTTCAGCCTGCAGTTTCACCAGTGTTGATATAGAAAATTATATTGCAGAAACATATTCTGAAGGGACAAAAAGTAGCATATGTCCTTTCGCAGGACGCTATGAATATCTTTTGATATTTTGTATTACTTAAAAACAGTTCATTGGTCTAGGCTTGAAGAAGTTATATGCAGACGAGCTATTTTCAAATTTATAACTTTACCTAAGTTTTAAACATTTTATGAATTACATTGAAATCACCAAAGAATAGGGATGTTTCCTGGGTAAGAAAAAATTGATCCTATTTAGTCCATCATTCAGATTAAAGAAAAATAACGGATATGTATATTTTATTTTATCAAATCAATAAAAATTTATAAATATAAAAGGCATCAAAGATCAAGAGTGGTGGCTGGTGACGTCACTGCTCTCTAAGTGTAGTGTGCAGTGACGTCACACGCGTTTTCAACGGACTGTGTCATCTTAATTTTTTGTTTATATATATATAATATGTGTCTAGTATTTTTTGGAAATCTGAGTGACGGACTAATTAGTTTTTTTTAGTCAAATACCATATTAATTTTAAATAAGACAATGCTTACCGCAGCAAATAATTCAACTATAATTTTGTCTTCTGCTCTGCGAAGTGGGTCAGTTGATTGCAGAGGTGCATCTGGGTACTTCTCATCCAGGTAAAAGTTAATGATGTTGCTGTCAAATATGGCTTTACCCTCTTCATACTCCAGAGCTGGTACAGTGCCTAGAATATATAAAAATTATAATAGTCAAAGTTTATTTTTTGCTGTTTGACCTAATCACATGACACTTGCATTCAAGGGTAATTGAATGTTTGAACTAAATATTTTTGTTTAGTTCATTCATGCAGAACTTACTCTATATTAGAGAGGTAACTAATTTTATGAATTATTACAATCAGATCTTAGACTCAATCTGTCAAAATCAAGTTTTTGAATTTGTTAGTCACCAAGATAGTACTGCAATTATAATTTTAACAGTTTTAATTACGGAAATTCGCCAAATAGTAGGTTTATATTGATTATGTGCAGAGGTATGGCAAGTTGTGTTAATATCTAACTAGCAAATTAACAAAAAGTTTTATTCTTATACCTTGCACAACACAACTATATTCTGTGACCAATGTATTAAATTGTAAGTAGAGAAGCACAAGGTCATATCATGTTATTTATATTTTCTAGCATTTAAGGTACCTATTTTCTCTTTTAGAAGTCCAAATAAATAAATATTCTGATAAGTGAAAATGTGTAATATGTTTACCTTTAGGGCTGAAGTTGAAAATCCATTCGGGTTTGTGATCCAAATTAACATAAACTGTATCATATTGCAAATTCTTTGCATTCAGAACAAGAACAGTCCGTTCGGCGAAAGGGCAGAATCTCATTGCGAACAGGCGAAGTTTACCGCCGTACGCAGGGAGAGCATCACCTGATAAAAAAATAAGGTTAATTTTAATCTAGAAGTTTTCGGAAATTATAATGATAGTTTAAACCGGTGATGAAGTAACAACGTACCAGTTTGTAAATGTTTTTCAGACATTATGTTACAGACTTCCTTTTTCTTTAATTTATTGTATAATATTAAAGCGCCGCCGGTAGTCAGCAGTAGCTCAACAACCAACAGTGGTGGCTTTTTTCGAAGTGATTCGTTATACGACTTACGGCCTTCAAAGTCAAACTATAAAAACGTAGACGGTAGAATAGAAGGGTGAATTTTCATTTTATGATTAAATATGATAGTTTTTGTGTGACATTGCTTTTTTCTTGAATAATTAAAAACTATCAATAAAATCATGATGTTATTTGAAAAACTAATGTTTTTGTATATTTAAACTATAATTTAAACACCAAATTTAAAAGAAAAATCATGAAATATAAATATCGCATTGAAGTGAATGATGTTGTGTAGACGTAAATGATATCGTCTGTTGAAGTCAATGATAAGATGTAGACGTTAATGATGCAAATGAAACACATAGATTACAATCAGCTCTTCATGGAAGAAATATGAACATTCGAGTACTAATTGTTTAAGACATATATCTCAAAAAATCTTTGATTTGTTTAAACAGAAAGCAACCAGGCTCAAAAAATAATTAACGTTGGTTTAAATCACAGAAATCTTTGATTTGAAGCAATAACAATACACACAAAATAAGACACAAAATGATTATTCAATAAGATATTGTGATTGCTAAACACGTACTTAACAAAATAAAATACACAAAAATCTTTTTTTTTTCTCCAAAGTTACTAGCCTCTTTAAAATCATGCGTAGTTGTAGCCCGCGAATTTAATTTTTTCTTAATATTCCAGGTCAGTGTCAGGTTGTATCTTGAACAAAATTTTATAATACATCTTTCTAAGTAAGATTTGTACTATAAGCACTTTGATTTTGTTCCTATGGTACAAATCGTAACTTTTTATTTATACACGTCTTCTCTTTAGTTATGTGCTATCATCATTCTGGGTTTTTTGATGTCACTCTTGTTGTTGAGATTTACTTGTAGCCTTAAAATTTGCATTCTTTGATTTCTATTAATTTTCCACAGGTTCTTTATAATATTTATCAACTTAATTATTTTCTTCAATTCGTGATATCTTCTTCCTTTCTGCTTTTTGTACGTCTTCTTTTGTTAATAAACCTATAGGTCTTATCTAAAATCAGTTTCTTCAGAAATTTCATTAGCTTGAACAACTATATTTGGAAACTTGATGACGATTATTTTTGTCGCTGTCTATCATTATCATCTCAGCGTTAATCCCAGTCGCATCCGAAGCTTTTTCCAGCTTTAAGTCTGGGGTCCGCTTTACCAGTCTAACTGCTGATTTGGCTAAACTTCTAAATTTTTCGTGAACCGACTGCCGTTTCAGCTCCACCACCCGAAGACGATATTTCTGCATTGCAGTTAGACCAATTTTTGGACCTTTGAGGGCTACAACAACCCGTAACGATTTCTATTAGATGTTCGTATGGCAACCAGGATCAACGTACTTTCCGTGCTTATATTTTTTCGAATTTACCTTGCACTGTTTAGGCAATTTCCTTTGTTGACATTGAGTTTTTCTGTTATGGATATCTGTTTCCTTTCTTCTTTATGTTTTTTTTTTATTTGGCTCGTTGTTCTTCTTTTTCTAATGCATATAGTTCGTGGTCAATTTTATTTCTAAAACTGGCGTCTTTTGCATAGCCTTTGCTGGGCTAAACGTTGTGATTTCGTTTTAGCCATAGCTGTACCTGTGTAATCAAATAGAGTTTAAACAATTTAGTTTTATTAATTTATATCTAATAACTTGTTCTATTATTAATAAAATTTAGAGGAACCTAATTGTATTGCTTTTAAAATGCTTAATTTATTACACCGAAATCATTAACCTCCATATAGCGTCATTGTAAACGTAACAAAAATGTCATTTTCCTCATAAGAAATCATTCACCTCATCTAGAAATTCCCGATGAATGATGTTACGATTAATGACGAAACAAGTTAAAACACATCCCTGTCCAAGCAAACGCAAACCTACAACATAACACTATACTTCATATTTAATACAACTTCAATATGGTCCATGCTCGTTTATCAATAAAATAAAGCAAAGTATACTTACCAACAATATTTCCAATCGTTTAATGACGAAATTCGATGACAAATTTAAATCAATTCACTTCAAAACGTAATTTTACTATGTATACATGCAGACTAGTAAGAATCTCCACAACGACTAAAGTGGCGCACCGGGGAAGCTATCCGAAATGCATTTGGTTACTGTTATTAAATATTTTCGTTGAATAAATTTCTTGAAACCACAATCGTGGAAACAAATGACGATATTCTTGTGACGAATTTTTAAATGGTTATATAACAATGTCAGGGGTAAATCTCGATTTAAGAAAAGTAATAAATATTTAGTTTATACCTAAAACATTACAAATGAGATTAAATCAAATAAAATTTAAGCCCACACAAATAAGATTTTGAATAATTAGTCAACATGGTAATGAAAGTAACGGAGAGGTAAATGATTTCCGCGATACTATTTTTAAATTTTTTATGTAGTATATAATTGTTTTGTTATTTTATTACCTACTAACCATACATAAGTATATAAAGAACAGTGTTAGATATATATTACATAAGGCGTAGTGAATTTTTTTGTAAAAAAATAGAATCACACCAATATTATGCTATTTTGAAAATCCACCCAGAAACAGAAACCTCCTCCTTTTTAACAACCTGATTTGACAATTGACATTGAGACTGACAGTTGACAGTGTAAACAAAAAAAAAAGACATGTGCTGCCAAATGTTTGAATCAAATTTCCAGAAAATGTATTAGTGTTAAACAAGAAAAATATTATTATTTTACAAAATAAATATTACTTGTTTCCTAGATGAAAAGCTTTCATTGTTGATTGAACGTTATAAATAAGTAACACATCTAATTTTAGAAGTATTATCTAAATTAATGAAAAACTCTATACCCCACAAATAAATAAAGTCCTAATTTATGCGGTAACAACTAGTTACCAGGCAACACCTAACCATTTTACATCACCGACTACCTTTACTTGGAACATTGTATTTTTGCACATGAAGACTGAAAAGTGGCTCATTAATTTGCTAAGTGGCAGAGACCTGCCACTCATGTTTGGTGTTTGGGTGCCATGATATTGAAACTGAAGGCAGTTAGATACTCATTCATACACAATAAAGCACTAAGGATAATATTGAAATTCTGCATATTTGAAATATATCATTTCAGTTTCTCTATTTCATTACCTCAATTGGATAAAGGTTTTAGAAAGAACCATGCTGACGTTCCCATCGATCGTGCTTTTGAATGTTTCGATATACGACTATAGGTGCTATTCTTATTTACCCACGCAGTTAAAGAGGGTAGGTAGATCATGAATACTTATTTATTTTACTTTGTAAAAACTGGATCGCGAACTACGGTTTACTTTGGATACAATTTTAAACTTTGCAACCTTATATTAAGGTTTTTTTTACCGCAGCAAGTTCGAATGATAGCACTATATAGAGATAGCACTAAGACTAGGAGTGTGGCCTTTTCTACTCCCTGCTCCATCAATAGATCTACTCTAGATCTTTATTAAATTGTAGTGATTTAAAATGCTTAATGAAAGAACGTATAAATGCAGTCGCCCCTACGGTTTTTGAAAGTTTCCTTTAAATTATCTGGTCTTCCATCATCAGATCCTGACCTAATGACTATGGGACTACATGGGAAGTATACCCTATCAATCAAAAAAGAATTTTGCAAATCGGTCCAGGCGTCTTAGAGTAGGTAATCGATAAACATAGGTACATAAAAAAAAAGTTTACGACGTATTGAAAACCTCTACCTTTTTTGAAGTCTGTTAATAATATACTAATATATAAAGCTGAAGAGTTTGTTTGTTTCTTTGTTTGCGCTAATCTCGGGAACTACTGGTCCGATTTGAAAAATTCTTTTTGCGTTGGATAGCCCATTAATCCAGGAAGGCTTTAGGCTATAACATCACGCTGCGACCAATAGGAGCGGAGCATAACAAAATAAAAATAAAAAATTACAATGTATGCTGTATATTTTGGGGTTAAAATAAAATGTTCAAATTAGTAACTCCACGCGAACGAAGTCACGGGCAGCCACTATCGGTTATAAAGTTCTTGCTCTGTTGGAGAATGATAATAATCATTGGGAGGGTACCATAATAGAAGCAGTGCAATGCAGATCAGCTACAAAAATAAGAGAGTTATTTGCAACCTTGATCTCAACCTGCAGCGTTTCTAATCCTCAACAGCTATGGGAAAAGTACAAAAATGGTATGGTAGAAGATATTTTAAAAAGATTGCAGATGACACACCCGAACATCACGTACAATGATTTCATTTACAACGAGGTTCTCATTTAAATAGAAAATAAAACTATGGAAATAACCGCTAAAAACTGAGTGAATTTGGAATAATGAGCTCACAACGATCAGAGTGAAGCGTAAATGACATTGCCAGAGAGCTAGATAATAATGATACTATACTGCAACAGCAGGTAAATGACATGATCCCACAATTGTTATCAGAGCAAAAACCTGTATTCGACGAAGTAACACGCTACGTAGAGTCAGGGAATGGCGCACTTTTCTTTCTTGATGCTCAGGGGGCACTGCTAAAACTTTCTTGCTGAATCTTCTTACGGCTCATGTCAGTAAGGATAAGAACATTGCAATAGCCCGTGCAGTAAACTGCCTCTAAATCTTGCTCAAGGGGAATCCCCAACCTGCAATTTAAGTAAAAATAGTGGTCAGGCCGCGACGCTGTGCCAGTGTATGTTGTTAGTTAAAGATGAGTGTACCATGTCGCACAAAGGAGCTATTGAAGCTCTCAATAGGACATTGCATGATAAGGCACTGCAAGAGCTTAATGGGAGTATTGGTAGTTTTATTAGCAGTTGACTTCCGCAAACACTACCAGACATACAAAGAAGTCCCCCTTTGTATGTCTGGTAGTGTTTGCCGGAAGTCCAGCAGATAAAATAAAAGCTTGCCTAAAATCGTCTAAGTTGTGGGACCATGTCACAAAGTTCCAATTAACCACAAACATGCGAGTGAGATTATTCAACGACATTCATTCAGGTCATTACGCGGAAACATTGTTAAAAATCGGTGATAGGAACATGGCAGTAGATGCAGAGGGAATGATTACTTTAATGGAAGAGATTTGTAATGCTGTAGGCAGCGAATCGGAGTTGGTAGACGATAATATACACGATGACCGATGGCTCTGCGAACGCGCAATATTTGCACCTAAAATTCTTTGGAATTATTTGGGGTGCCTTCTCATAAATTAAAATTCAAAGTAGAGGTTCCGGTGATGCTCATGCGTAATCTCGATGCCCCTAGACTGTGTAATGTTACCAGACGTACCAGGCTGCATATCACTCACCTTCGGCGGAATTTTCTTACAGCAACTATTTTAACTGGTGCAGCAAAGGGTGAAAGTGTACTCATTCCTCGAATTCCGATTATTCCAACAGACCTTCCATTTCAATTTAAAAGACATTAATTTCCTATAAGGGTTTCATTTTCAATGACCATTAATAAAGCATAAGGCCAAACTCTAAGGGATGCTGGACTACACTTGGAAAAATATTGTTTTTCGCATAGTCAGCTATATGTAGTGTTACGGACGACGAATGACTTTATGTGCAGTGTTGATGTGTACAAGTGCTTACTTAAGCGTGTGCCTAGCGCTATTATTAAAAGCAAAAGTGTTAGATATAAGTCAACTTAGAATTTAATAAGTTTTGTTATACTTTGCTAATGTTCGTCGCCCCGTTATAGCATCGCCTTGTCATATGTATAGCTCGCACTACGTAGATACCTTTATCTGTCCGGGAGGGCAGAGGGGCGCGGGCGGGGGAGTACAGCGCCCTCCCGAACGTCGCCATATAAGGTAAGGAAAGCTTTCACGCGTTGCCATTGGCTACGGTTTAGTAAGCCGTTTTGTTACTATATTTGGTAAGGTGCTCGCGAATCCGCTGAGTTTATAAGCGGGTCAGCCGGCGAGGCACTCTCAGTTCTGTCTGGTTCTGCTATGAGTTAAGTTCTGTTTTGTTCTGACGTGAGGTTAGTTCAGTTCTGTCGTGAGACTCTATCGGGCTTACGTGAATGAAAGCTTTCCACACTGTTGCGTTAAGTTCAGTTTATCTTGCTCTGTTAATTATTGTGTAAATAGTAAGTAATTGTAAAGTAACTTGTGTATTCCGTTTGTGTATAGTTTAGTGTTAGGACTTTGTGTTGTGGTGATGTAAATAGTAGGTTAGGATAGTTCGGTTGCAAATAAATTACTGTAAAAAGGGTCAGTGATTTTATTAAACCTAGTGAAAAGATAGGTCCTGTAGGTTGGCTAGGGACGCTAGGTTAGGCCGCAAGCTATCCCCCGCGTCATCAACAACACCGCCGGCGCAGAAGGCCGGCAAAAGTCCACACCGCTGTTGGCTCCCCACCACCAATTCCTGGCCTCTAAAGCCGGACCCCAAGAGCTCCTGGTTCTTCGAGGCCAGGTCATCAACAGTTTCTGGTCCTTCGACCCAAGATCAGAGAAGAGGCCAGATCACCAATAGTTTCTGGTCCTTCGATCCAAGATCAGCGAAGATGGTCGTCACACGCAGCCAGTGTGGGGAGGAGCGATGTCAGCTCGAGGAGGCACCAAGGTCAGCAGAAACCACGTCGGCTACCACTGTCAGGTATGATCGGCGAGGTGCTATCACGACAACAGGAAAAGAACAAGCACCAGCAGAACTCACACAGCTCGCGCCAGGTGGTACGCACGGTCCATGTACGGGGCTGCGTAGGACACCACCGGCGCCAGTATCGGTCAGGTCGACCGCCAG
Organism: Sesamia nonagrioides; assembly: GCA_017933935.1. Classification (NCBI taxonomy): domain Eukaryota; kingdom Metazoa; phylum Arthropoda; class Insecta; order Lepidoptera; family Noctuidae; genus Sesamia; species Sesamia nonagrioides. The sequence goes on from JADWQK010001419.1 coordinate 426,783, forward strand.
CACGGCGCTACAGGTGCGCCAAGCAGAGCTCCCGCCAGGTGGTACGCGCGGTCCATGTAGGGGGCTGCGTAGGACACCATCGGCGCCAGCATCAGTTAAGTCGACCGCCAGCACGGCGCAACGGGTGCGTCAAGCAGAGCTCGAGGCCGAAGAGCGGCTTATGGAGATTCGACGACGTGAACTCCGTAGAGAACAAGAGCTCAAGAAACTCCTGATGGAACAGGAGATGTTGCATCAAGAACTCCGCATGGAAGAGGAGTTTGTAAAGAAGCAGCTTGAGTTGAAGGTCATGGCTATCGAAGTAGAAGGTAGTCAACGAGACCCTGTTGAACCCCTCGCAATTGACCCCGTGGAGGACAGGGTCCATACATGGCTTACGAAAAGTGAACAATATGCTCCCAGCACGGAGCGGGCGCCGCCGCCACCCTCCGCGCACTCCGCACAGAGGCGGACGCTGCCGCAGCCGGAGCGGGCGCCGCAGATGCCGCTGCCAACCCCCGCGCGCCCCGCGGAGACGGCGACGCCGTCCCGGCCGGCGCGCGCGCGTTCCTGTCAGTCGCTCGCGGAGCCCGCACGAGATGCACGCTGTAGCGAGCGCGCACACGTCGCTGATAAATTATTACGCGTACGTGAGTGTTCCCCGACACCAATGCAGCAGGAAAGTTCACCTATCGAACAGCTAGCAGAGGCGATAAGAAGCATGGGACACCACCGGCCACCGCCACGACAGGTGATTGATCTACCGGTATTCAGCGGATCACCATCAGAATGGCTTGCATTTAAATCAGCCATGAGAGACAGCACACGACTGTACAGCTTCTCACCAATAGAAAACATAGCACGCCTTCGTAATTGTCTACGGGGGGAGGCTCGCGATTGTGTAGCGGCCTTATTACATACCACGAGTGATCCTGAGATCGTGATGAGGGCACTGGAACAGTCCTTTGGAAGGCCAGAAGTCATCGTGGATCGCGCCCTCGACGACATAAAGAAATTACCGCGCCCAGGAACGTCCAGTGTCGAGTTAAATAGTTTTGCAGTGAAATTACAAAACATTGTGTGCGTGTTACAAAACATTGATCAACGTAACTATCTAAATAATCCAATGTTAGTGCGTGAAGTTGTAAATAAACTTAGGCCGCATATACAGTCTCGGTGGGCTGATTACGCGGAAGAATTCGGTTGTTTTGAAGTGCCGGAGATAGTGACCTTGAGTGACTTTCTGACGCGCGAGGCAGACCGCGGACTAAAACATGCATATTCTAAACCCACTACGCAAGATGATAACGCGCGTAAGGACTGTATGCAGATAAAATGTAATGACAGTTCGAGTCATTTACGATTGAAAACTCTCGCTAAACGAGCGAGCTTTAACGTCACCGCGAGTGAAAAACTGTGTACATTATGTAAACAGGGTCACGAATTGCCCAAGTGCGAACAATTTTTAAAAATGAACACTAGTGAACGTTGGAAATTAGTGAAAGACAATCGTGTGTGTTACAAGTGCTTAGTGAAAACTCATAGGCGCAATGAGTGTAAAGCGAAAGGATGCTGTGTACAAAATTGTGACCGGCCACATCACAAACTCCTTCACTACGTAAGTAACCAACCACAATTAGATGCACCAGAGTCGCCCGCAGCCCAGGAGACAGTAATGACTGCTACCATAAGTTCTAGAGTCTTACTGAAAGTCTGTCCGGTAAGATTGTACGGTCCGCGCGGTGAGATGAGTACGTATGCCTTGCTTGACGAAGGATCGACAGTCACGCTCATCGAACAGGACACAGCCGCCGCGATAGGAGCTGATGGACCTACCAGCAAGCTCACCATCTACGGGGTAAGCACAGCCGCGGGAGAGGTCGACAGCAAGGTGGTTGAGGTCAAGGTCAGAGGTCATGCATCCGACTCGCATCGAATAAAGGCTCGCACAGTGAAATCATTGACGAACTATAGTCAATCAGTGCCAGCGAGTGTTTTAGAGTTGCCGCATTTACGTAAATTACGTCACACAGAGGTATGTTATGAAAACGCACGCCCAACTATATTAATAGGTGCAGACAATTGGTCTCTCATTGTGACCCGACAGCTGAGACACGGAAAGAAGTCGCAACCTGTCGCCTCACGTACCACGCTCGGGTGGGTGGTACTAGGTAATTTACCTACGAGTATTATCGACAGTGAAAACAATGGAGTTCATCATACACATTTTAGTCACTCAGCAAATGACCAATCATTAGAAGAATTAGTAAGAAGCCATTTTCACATTGACTCACTCGGAGTTAGTACTTTAACGAAAGTACGTACAGAAGATCGACACGCTGTCGAAATATTCAACAAAACAGTAAAACGAGCAGAAGGTCAATATCACGTGGGACTGCTATGGCGCGAAGACTGCGAAGAGATCGCTAAAATGCCGCCTAGTTATGATTACGCATTCCGCCGACTAAGGGCAATTGAGAGAAAAATGGATAAGAATGCGGAATTTGCAACTAGCTACCAGAAGCAGGTAAGCAACCTACTAGAAAAAGGTTATGCTGAACCCGCGACCCACGAAGATATGCAATCAGATAAGGCGTGGTACCTACCGCATTTCGCGGTAACAAATGTTAACAAACCTGGCAAGTTTCGATTAGTTTTCGACGCCGCAGCTGTGTGCAACAATGTTAGTTTGAACAGTAAGTTATTAGAAGGACCTGACCTTCTGAATTCACTGCCTAATATTTTGTTTAGATTTAGAGAAGGCAGAATAGCAGTGACTGCGGATATTGCAGAAATGTTTTTAAGAATAAAAATATTACCACGTGACCAACCCGCTCAAATGTTCCTGTGGCGGGGCAATGACCGCGGCAACCATCCGCGTAAGTACAAAATGACGTCTATGATATTTGGCGCAACAAGTTCGCCATTTCTAGCGCATAGTGTACGGAATAAAAATGCTCAAAACTACGGTGAGTCTCACCCTATGGCTTTGGAGGCCATACAGAATAATCACTATATGGACGATTATTTAGACAGTTTTGACTGCGAAGAAAGGGCCGCCGAGACGGTGCGGCAAGTTGATTACGTGCTACAAGAAGGCAAGTACATACCGAAAGCGAGTCGATTGTACAGACTCGACCCATTTGTAGGCAAGGATGGCCTGCTGAGGGCGCGCGGGCGTATTGGAGCCGCGCACCTGCCCGAAGAAATGAAGTGCCCTATTATTTTAGATGGGCGAAATCCAGTAATACAAAAACTTATTGGGAAGCATCATGAACTCGCGGCTCATGCGAGCAATGAACGCGTGGTCAATGACCTCCGACAGTTTTACTGGATACTGCATTTGCGACCGTCGGTAAAATTTTTTGCAAGAAATTGTCAGTGGTGTAAAATAAGAAAGAGTAAACCACTGATACCTAGCCTGGGTGACCTACCCAGTGCCCGAATTAATCCTTTTTGTAAACCTTTTACAAGTACAGGTGTTGACTACTTCGGGCCGATGTTAGTGACCGTCGGCCGGCGCCACGAGAAGAGGTGGGGCGCACTACTCACGTGCCTCACGACGCGGGCAGTCCACCTGGAGCTGGTGGCCAGCCTGTCCACCGACTCCGCGATCATGGCGCTGCGGCGAATGGCGGCGCGGCGCGGCTGGCCGCACGTCATCTACAGCGACAACGGCACCAACTTCCGGGGTGCCGACGCCGAGCTACGAGCCGCGACTCTAGAGTAGGCGGGAGCATTGAAGAGCTTCTGCCTCTCGCGGCAGGTCGAGTGGCGTTTCATCCCTCCTGGCGCGCCCAACCAAGGCGGCGCGTGGGAGCGACTGGTGCGCTCAGTGAAAACAGCACTGGGCGCCGTACTACACGAGAAGTATCCACGCGACGAGGGTCATCATCGGGCCTTCCTGTCACGGGGCCATGCCAGCCGAGCGACAGACGCGCTTGGCGAGCGGCGCAAGCGCTGGCCGACGAGTTTTGGCGGCGCTGGGTGCGAGAGTACCTACCCACTCTCGTGCCCCGAGGAGACTCTGCGGCGGGACGACGCCAGCTTCAAGAAGGTGATCTGGTCGTCGTGGTCGACGCAGCCCTGCCGCGGAACGTGTGGCCTAGGGGTGTGGTCGAGAGGATCTACCCCGGGCCTGACGGCGAGGTGCGCAGTGCAGACATCCGCACGAGTGGGGGTGTCTTCCGGCGGCCTACGAGAAAGGTCGTCGTCCTCCCGGTTGGAAGTGAGGCTGCGACTGGGAGTCTTCGCCGGGGGGAGAATGTTACGGACGACGAATGACTTTATGTGCAGTGTTGATGTGTACAAGTGCTTACTTAAGCGTGTGCCTAGCGCTATTATTAAAAGCAAAAGTGTTAGATATAAGTCAACTTAGAATTTAATAAGTTTTGTTATACTTTGCTAAAGTTCGTCGCCCCGTTATAGCATCGCCTTGTCATATGTATAGCTCGCACTACGTAGATACCTTTATCTGTCCGGGAGGGCAGAGGGGCGCGGGCGGGGGAGTACAGCACCCTCCCGAACGTCGCCATATAAGGTAAGGAAAGCTTTCACGCGTTGCCATTGGCTATGGTTTAGTAAGCCGTTTTTTACTATATTTGGTAAGGTGCTCGCGAATCCGCTGAGTTTATAAGCGGGTCAGCCGGCGAGGCACTCTCAGTTCTGTCTGGTTCTGCTATGAGTTAAGTTCTGTTTTGTTCTGACGTGAGGTTAGTTCAGTTCTGTCGTGAGACTCTATCGGGCTTACGTGAATGAAAGCTTTCCACACTGTTGCGTTAAGTTCAGTTTATCTTGCTCTGTTAATTATTGTGTAAATAGTAAGTAATTGTAAAGTAACTTGTGTATTCCGTTTGTGTATAGTTTAGTGTTAGGACTTTGTGTTGTGGTGATGTAAATAGTTAGGTTAGGATAGTTCGGTTGCAAATAAATTACTGTAAAAAGGGTCAGTGATTTTATTAAACCTAGTGAAAAGATAGGTCCTGTAGGTTGGCTAGGGACGCTAGGTTAGGCCGCAAGCTATCCCCCGCGTCATCAACAACACCGCCGGCGCAGAAGGCCGGCAAAAGTCCACACCGCTGTTGGCTCCCCACCACCAAATCCCGGCCTCTAAAGCCGGAACCCCAAGAGCTCCTGGTTCTTCGAGGCCGGGTCATCAATAGTTTCTGGTCCTTTCGAGCCGGAACGTCAACATGTAGCGTGTTCCCGGGTATCCAGTGCCCAAAAACTGCATGTTTTTGCTCCCCAAGGTAAAACATATAATATAGTTTACCCAATGATATAATATTAACAGATATGATATGTTCTAACAAACTAACCAAAATAAATGTGCCGTTCGGAGCAGCAGCACACACATGCAAATTTTTAATTCTGCTTACATTTCACACGTTGATAGAGTGTGAGTGAGATGGGGCGCAATCTGAAGCATAGAGAAGAAAAAGATGGCTAGTGTGTGTCGTTTGCGCTTAAATGGAAACAGCAACAAGTTGGCCAAAGAATAACAAAAATACAGATAGGAAATATAACTGAGTTAACGGTAACTGGTAATTTCGTAGGTGGTAGTGTAGTAGGTGCTCAATAGGTGCGTAGATTATTTTTATGAAAAGTTTTACACTTCAATTCAGTATTACAAAACTTTAATGCTTGTCATTGAAGTTTTGTAATACTTGATTAAAATGTATTTAATATTTTGTGACTTTGATCAAAGGAAACCTAATGCAATAAAATTGAGAGTGAGCGAGGAAATTGCATGATTTAATTCCCCCATCTCCGTTTCACCATCGGACGACCCGTCGTACGGCAAGTTTCCACCCTAATGTTGTTAACACCACTACGATCCGGACGAAGCGTTTCGCCTCCTCCTTTATACCGCGTACATAGAGGGCCTGGAACAGTTTACCAGCGGCGGTGTTTCCGTCGGACTACAATTTGAGTGTCTTCAAGGCTAGAGTGAATAGGCTCTTAATAAACTAGTGCGCTTTACCATCAAGGACTGCGTCACTGCTTACCATCAGGCAGGATTGCGGTCAAGCGCTTGTTTATAATGTATATAAAAAAAATTTCATGTTCATTTAATATCGACTCACTTTCCCATTTTATAATTTCATGTCATTTGACTCTATTACTTAGAAGCGCAAAATAAACACGTAATCTTATAAATGTTTTACTTAACTGTTGCAATAAGATTTTCATAAATAATATTAAACAGAACTATAATTGTAGGTATAAAAGTCACCATAAACATTATCGCTTCTGTGCAACTAATCTATGTCTCATGCCTTCGCGTCTTTTTCACACTCGCAAGAAATCCAATTAGCTCTCTCTTTTTTTATTTACTATGGCAACCTAAGCATCATTTGTAAGAATGTTTGACAAAATAATCAAAACTATATCATTTATCTAAATATTTTGAAATAATTACTTATGATATGTGATTCCATGACTTTTGTTGGTTTTTCTAAAATAATTCGTGCATTTACGCATTACACAAAACGCCATTTTGAATGCGGAAAAGATTTTCTTAGCCACCGAGGATAGACGCGCGTACGGAACGAGAGTATCGAGAGTGACTAAAGCGAGATACTGGACTTACCTTCTTTTGTACGCTTCATTTTCAGTGCGCTAGTGACATATCTACCTTAGTTTAAAATTATATCAATGAGTTTAGCACCCAATTTTGTTTTAATAACTCATGATATATGTGGTAATGCGAAAGTATTTAGATGAAATTTGGTATCCGGTAAAACATTGCTTATCTAGGACTCAAACTACCTCCAGTTTGAGATAAGCAATGTTTTACCGCGGGAAAACTTCTCATTCCCAAGGGAAAATCTAAAACGCGCGTTAAAACCGAATTTCACGCGGGCGAAGCCGCGGGCGGAAAGCTAGTTCTTTATAAATAAAGTTGAATAAAGAAATCTGACAGATTGTAGTAGCTTGATGTGCTATCGTCTGTACAATGAGAAGTCAAAATAAACTGAAAATGAAAATCTAAAAGTCCCCATAATAGGATTTAAAAAAAAATCATAACCCTCCTTTTGCTTTGCCGTAGTCGGGTAATTAGGTATCATTAGTTCACTACAATTAAATAGGTTTACCTTGTAACTTGTATCTAATAGTAGGTTTAGTATTCTGAGGCAGTCAGTTACTTCTATACAATATTTTCCAACAACAAAATTTCAGTCATCCTACTTATAAATCCTCATTGAATTAGATATCAACAGTTATGGAACCAGTAAAAAACTGCGATACTAATCATATTCATGTACAGTCTTGTTATTCAGAATGATCAATAAATCCATAAAGATGATATAATATGTAGATAACTACATAAATGTACGGACGACAGCAGGTCAAGCTACCCGAAACTGTCATATATTCCCAATCAATCTTGAGTCTTAATACTTAAGCGATAAAGTTGAAAATTTGTAGTAGCTCGATATGTTGTCGTCTGTAGGTACATAGTTACCTTTGTACAGTGGCCAATGACTTTCATTTTTTATATCCTACTTATCCACGTCCTATTAAGACTAGGATATTTGTGCAATCAGATTAAAAATAACTAAAAACATTTATCAAAGTTGTGACTATACAAACAGAAGAAATCGAGTCATCGCTATATTACAAGTTTTACACTTTGTCGATTCATTGCCGTCAGTCATATTTGGGACAGTGTGAACTAGTCGCCATGTTATCGTCAACAATTAGTTTTGCCGTACATTTATACTCTTCACTCCAAGGAGTGCAGACATTCCGAAGAGCGCTCGGATACGTTTTGCCCTACAGCAACATGGCAGGCAAAAGGAACTTCAACTCAAAACACCTGACAAAAGGTTAGTTGTGATCAATAATAATGGTTGTGATATTAATTTTAAGTAGGTCTATTTATATAATAGAACGTAATGTAGTCTCTGGTAGATATGTGAACAAAGTCAAGTAGGTATAGATAATAAACTCAAGAACACTTGACAAAAACAAGTGAACAAGCAATTTACGTTAATAAATAAAGCTAAAAATTATTGAGGCATAGATACTTACACATGTTGTATTTAAAACCATAGAAGATAGAAGTATGAAGAAGTTAAAATGCATAAATATTTATTTTGTTCTTAATTAATCGCAAATTATTTTTTAGCAGCGGGCAACATTTGCTGCTAGGCGCGTAATTTAAAAAGTTTTTTTAGAATGATCAAATCTGGAGTAATATATGTAAGTAATTGAAAAGCTTCCAACGAAGTAAATGCGAGAAGTATTTAAAATCAGCCAGATACACCTGTAGGTATCCCAGGAGTTGTAATGAATGAGGCAAACTGGTTCTATATTAGATAGAAATCGAAGCCGACATATCTACTTTGAATTTTTATTAAGCAAGCGAACTTACAATATAAAATTATGTAACATTCCGGTTCCATTTATAAATAACTATGTCTTCGTGTAAATAAAGGTCTGATCTTAGTCTTCTTATGACGAATGGAAATTCATAATAACTCTTAGTTTCTTTTAAAAAGTCCCTTGTTTTGGATAAAATCATCATCATCATCATCATCATCCAGGTTGCATCCGCGGCTTTCGCGTTGGAGCCCGGGGTCCGCTTTCCTACTAACATGGCCTCCATTTCGCACGATCTCTGGCATCCTGTGGTGTAAAATTCTTGGCATGCATGTCATCTGCCAAGCCAGCACTTCTTTGGTCTACCTCGCTTGTTCCGGCCCGTCGGCGCCATGGCAAGACATTTGTTACCCACGTAACATGCCTTTTCGTAAGACGTGACCGTACCAGCGTAGGCGACTTTCTTGCAGTTTGTCTGCTTTGTCACGGACACGGAGACTGCCACGGATGCGGGAGTTCCTGATGAGGTATTTTCGCGTAACTCCACACATCCACCGCAGCATACGCTAGAATACTCATCTCCGTGACACGCAGCTCCTGCTTGTCGCTCAAGCACAGTTAAAAACGAAAATAGATTTGGTAGAGTTGAACATCACCCTAGAAGCTAGTAAGTAGTTAAATGAGTTTGGTTAGGTTTTCAAGTTTTTTACTTAAAAATAAACAAGTCATTTGTTTGTTCATTTATAAATCGCATGAGAAACTTTGTGTATCGTGTTTTTGTGCGTTTTCTTAATGTACTTGTTTAGTTAATCGTGCCAACAATTTCATGAATAAATAACAGCTGGTTTTACCAGAACAGGTTATTTGAGCTTAGTAAAAAATTTAACCTCCATCGGTTTGTATAGAAAAAGTGTCATCTTTTTTTGAGAACCTTTTCGAGAACGATAGGATACTAGAACAATCGGTTTTTAACAGTTATTCAGCTAATTATGGTCCGCGCTACTCTTCAATCATTAGTTCATAATTGTTCATTTATAATTGTTCTTGGTTGATAGTATTAATCAATTTAGGTTGCGTAACGTAATAAAGTGCTTTGTTTATGACTTAGAAGAAGTCGCGTGAGCCCCGCTGCATCTCTATTGTCTAAATTAAGTAGGTACTAAGTAGCTTGTTACCTAAATTACCACTTAGGTTCAGTTGTCAAGAGTTGCGGATATTAAAAGAGGTTCATTTATCAGCGTACTAGTTAATATACTATTGTCGTAAAGGACCAAATAGGATTTAATGAAAACAGAATTATAAATATTGTACCTATTATAGTTATTTATGATTTCTTATATAAAGACATTACGAATGTTGATAAGACCAACTGGCGTTCGATAATGTTATGTATATAGATAAAAAGATAAGATAAAAACTATTTATTTTAATACAGTAGTAGTTTTAAAATGTTATGTATTTTTATAGTTAACAATAAAGCATATTGGCGCCGATTTTCTTGTTCACTAACTAAACGATCTTTATTTATTTATGTAGACACAATAAAAAAATAATATTAATTAAAACTAAATTATGAATAAATTAAAACCAAAAATAAATAAAATACAAACTACACGCACACAAGGTTCCGTACCATTGATATAAGAAATTAAAGGATTTAAGATTGAAGATTGAATGATTTGATTCAATTGGAAGAAGGAATAGTTAAATATGGAGTACCTCAAGGCAGCTTGCTAGGCCCTTTACTTTTTATACCTGCTATACCTACTTAAATTAACGACCTTCCAAATTTGTAACACAGTTTTCTGACGACAACATCATGACAAATGAATTTAACAAAAACAAAGATAGAATTTAGACATGAAAACCGCTAAAGCTCGTATGTATGGATCGGTTTTGCACGAATTTAGATGAAATTGGGTACAAAGATAGTTTACAACCAGGATTGACACTTAAGCTACTTTTTATACCAATTAAAATGATGTGGGGTGAAACCGGAGCACAAGGCACAAATAAATGTGAAAGTAATTCGTCTTTCTGTATATTTGTACATACTTAGTAAACTCTTCACGACGATGAAGGTAGACAATGACTTGGGCATAGAATATAAAGTAAGGTAAAGTTATTATCGTCAATACGTTGACGTTTAATTTTCGACCTACGGATGATGCCGTGGCAAAAGTTAGTACATAACTATTTTTTTTCCAACATAGGTGATGCTCTGCCGCCGTTCTCCGGTAAGCTGCGCGTATTCAACATGCGCTACTGCCCATACGCGCAGCGCACCATCCTTGCTCTGAATGCGAAGAATATCGACTATGAGCTCATCAACGTCGACCTCCAGGACAAGCCCGAATGGCTCACCAGCGTTAGTCCCTTTGGTAAGAGACTTCACATTTTTTCAGTGCTGTGGACTTATTTGCGTAACTATTACTATTAATTTGAATAATTTTGAAGCATATTGCTACACAATTGCTGCATATCATAGAAAATTTTTTTTATTCAACAACGTAACGCAATGAATGTGGTTGAACTGTCAAAATGAAACCCATTGCTACTGGTGTTACACAGCTACTCTGCGTATCTACTCATATAGCATAGGTACCATAACTTGAAGCAATAATATTAATATCTTGCTTTATTTTGATTGTTCAGGAATGTTGGGTCATGTAAGGGCTGCATGAAAGGCAAATGCATATAGCTAAGATGAGTACATAAGATGAAATCTGAAAGTGATACCGGTAACTGAAAAGTTGTGTGAAAATCAGTTGTTATGGGCATGAGTTACGGAGAAGTGAGGAGAATATCGTGAGGAGAGTTTTGAGTATGAACGTCGATGGTTACAAGAGTAGGGGAAGTACAAAGAAACGATTGATGCAATCTGTGAATGATGATATGTTTAAAACTGCTGTGACTGCAGAGATGATTTTAATAGCTCAGTTTGTTTTACAGCTTCAATACAGCTGTATTGAAGAAAAAGTCTTCTTACACCTTACACCGACCCTAAAAAGTTGTATAGGGGCAGGGCTTTGTGGAGGCATGAGGAACAGAGAGTAAATTCACTCATCCACCATAGAAAAGGAAGGATCCTTCGACCAGACGGGTGTTATGTCTGGTGGGAAATTGCCCAACGGTTGATGTTGAGAAGTTGTGTGTAGGGGTCGCAATACCGAATCATTTAAGCAAAACCGGTATTTTCGGTATTGGCTCCAGACCAATACCGGTAATCCGGTATTTTCGATATTTCCGGGATTAAGCTAAAGTTAAGAAATTTTGTACAACAAAGTTAGGTTAGGTTATGGAGTAATAGTAAGGTATATAATTAAATAATGAGACAAAAATTCGTGTGTGGATAAGAAAAACAAACCAACAAAACAAGCAATGACGAAATGTAAACAGTTGAATAGAAAATTTGACACTTATCTGTTGCAACTAATTTCAAATCCCTCACTTGCACCGTTCGCGTCACGCCTTTGACGTGCATCCTATAGAACACCGACATGCTGGCTACTCTTCGCCTGCGCTCCAGATTTGAAGACCGTTTTGCACCAAATTTTGGTCGCCAATTAGCTTCTTCGCACGCCTCTACCAAATCCAAAGTTGCAAAATGACGTTTTGCAGTACCAGCCCAAATTATCATCATCTCAGCGTTAATCCTATCCACATCCGAAGCTTTTTAAGCTTTGAATCTGGGGTCTGCTTTACCAGTCTAACTGCTGATTTTGGCTAAACTTAGATATTTTCCGTGAAGCGACTGCCGTCTGACCTTCACAACCCGAAGGCGATATCAAAGCATTGCAGTTAGACCAATTGTTGGACTTTTGAGGGCTCCAACAACCCGTAACGACTGCCACTAGATGTTCGTATGGCAACCGGAACCAAGAACTTAACGTGCTTTCCGAGGCATGACCAGACCTGTGCAAATATTCGTATTCATGCATACAAATATTTGCACTGCGCTAGGATCAAATCCTCGCCTCCTTGCGCAGCGCCTGGATTCGCTACCGCTACGCCACGGACACTGCCTAAAGCTGGAGTACCAGCCCCAATGTGGCTACATTACTCCACACATGAACGGACCTGCGCCAAGATGAACGGACTCCTTTTGACGGTGAATAGACGCTTGTGCTTTGGCAGGCGTTGAATGCCACAGGATTGGTTTCGTCCAATTTGGGGACTGCCTGTAGTGCAAAATTCGCACGCTCTACCATAGCCTTTCTTTCGGACTGGATTGCTTCCTTACTAGCACGAGAACTCGGCAGGTACCTCACCACAACTGTACTGTCGTCTACATACCCATAGATACCGGGCATCAGCAGATCGTTTATATGTCGTCATTAGTCGACATGGGCTCCGATAAGCATTCGTCGACAACAACTCGAAGGGAGCGTTTAGTCAGAAAATCTTTTACCCAGCCAGTCAGGCCAGGAGAAATGACATACGCTGGAAGCTTAATCAAAAGGACAGCGTGCCATACCCGGTCGAAGGCCCTCGAGATATCCAGAGAGACGGCAATCGTTTTCCCATTTTTCTCGAGGGCCTTGCCCCACGAGTGAATGGCATACACTAGTAGGTCCCAAATTGACCGATTGCGGCGAAACCTGTACTATTGGTCACCGAGAAGTTACCTTCCAGGTATGCCAAAAGGTGCGACTTCAATACACGCTTCATAATCTTGTAGAGTATGGAGGTTATTGAAATCGGTCGACAGTTAGAAGGATCGGCACAACTTTCTTTTTTGGGTATGGGCTGCACGTTGGCAAGCTTCCAGGACTTAGGCACTATACCAGTCCTAAATAAGAGGCGATATAAGCGCTTCAATAGAGGAGACAATTCGGGCGCACAAGCTTCGAGAATAATCGCTGGTATACCATCTGGGCCACTAGCCATATTCACGTCCAGACGACATAGTACTCTCAGAACCTTCTTAGTTCTTGTTCCTAATGCGAACCCCGGGTATTGAAGTGTCGCAGTGAGGTAAATTCAGTGAAGTAGCACTGCATATTATCTAGACGCGAAATGTAAGCAAAGAGAGATGTAAAGAGACCTGCTTTCTCTCCAGCCGTATGAGCCAGAGTTCCATCCACCAGTGGAGGCAGCGTGATTCATCGATCTTTCCGTAAGGTGAACGATCTCACGCACGCGTAATTTGAATTAAATGGCCCGTAACTTTCTCTATTTGTATTTGTTTTTTATTTATTTTACTAAAATCGAAAATACCGAATATCCCGGTTTGTGTGAAATTAATTCCGGTTTCAATTAATTAGACCTGAATTTGGCCCGGTATTCTGGTATTTTCGAAATTCGGTATCCCGGTTTGCGACCCCTAATTGTGTGTAAGCTAATTGCACGGTAAGGTCTGATTGCGAGATGTAGAATTTGGGTGACGTCAGTATGTTGTTCGCATGTGGCGGTTGTAAATACCACTACAGCTTTATGAGTATAGGTACATAAGAGCTCTGTTTGAGCGGGGTTAAAGATGTTAACTTGAGTCTCTTAACTCTGTGGTTCGGCAGATGTTAGTAAAATTAGGAATTCCTGCCATAAAGGATTTTGTTTGTTACTTTTTTATTAATCAAATAATTTTGCTCTAAAGGAAAAGTGCCAGCACTAGAGATATCAGAAGGTGTTTCTATCCCCGAGAGCCTGATAACCGTGGAGTACTTGGACGATGTTTACCCACAGAGGCAGCTTCTCCCTAAAGACCCTCTGCTAAAGGCCAAAGACAAGGTTCTTGTTGAAGCTTGGGGGGCCGTAAGTATTCTCATATTTATTTCTTTATTTGCCAATCGGCCGGACCCACTGAGTCGTTTATTTGACCCATTAATTATCACATATGTGTTCAACTCAATATCATATACTCGTGGCAGCTTTCCGAGTGACATCACTTACTTTAGTGATACTACTGTTTGATGTACCTATTATTAACCAGCCCCCTAATCGGCGAACACATTTTTGTCAAATGATTACGACTAGTTGGGATCGTTTGGATCGAACGGACCGATGGGCGGTCCGAACGATCCCAACTAGTCGCAATTATTTCACAAAAACGTGTTCGCCGATTAGGGGGCTGGTTTATAAGTATAGTACCCATAATACCCGTTCCATAGCTTTCTGAGAAGCCTCTACCGAATCGAAAATCTTATGTTTGTCGGATGAAAGATTCTTTTATTTTATTTCAGGTGCACTCCTTATACTTCAAACTGGTGAAAGGACTGGCTGACACCATCACAAAGGATAACCTGGCTGCCTACTACAGGTCATTTGACTTACTTCAGACAGAGTTGAAGCAACGAGGAACTAAATTCTTAGACGGAGAGCAGCCCGGGTACGCTGACTACATGATTTGGCCCTGGTTCGAGAGAATGCAAGTCTTGAAGACCGATGTTGGAAGGCTGGATGAGAAGAATTACAAGTTGGTGGTAAGTTTCGCAACCGTAGTTAGTAGGGAGGGTTGTAATTAAACCTACAAAATCAATTGCAAAAACAATGGACCGTTTAACATGGTTCATTGCGATTTTAATGATATCAGCTTAAATTAGTCGATGAAGGAAAAGAAATTTCCTATGTCTACCCAACACAAAATAATCTTTTCCGAACCCAACGCGACAAACATTTATCTACCCAAGTGGATACCTAGTTGGTATATGATAAAGATGGTTTTTAGATAGAGAACATTGTGTAATGATAAGTCGGAATGACTCGACGACAATATTGTCATGACTTGCACATTTCACACTTGGTGATGTCACAATTCTCGCAAGTACCTAATGTTATAAGCTTAGCTAAAATCATGATAAACATTGATATTTGGTTAAACATTATCGTTCATGTTTGGCTTTATTCATACTACACAAACTATATGTTTGTACAAAATGTATGGTGTAATTGCCAAAAAACCGTGTCACGAAAATTACTCACTCAAAAAATTTGACTTGTCCCCCCCTAGGCTGGACTTGCCCATCCCTAGGCCTGACTTGTCCCACCCCCCTCCCCTCCCTAGGCCAGAAGGTGGGTACGCCCATGTACTGTCTCAATACTCACAATAAATTCATCCTATTGCAATCCAATGCTGGAAATAGGCCAACACCCTGTCCCTCGACCTCAGTATCAGTATCGCAGCCCCGGGCAGGGCTGCGACTTGTTCGACAGAGATACCACGGCCCTGGTGCACAGGCAAGTGAACGAACACGAGTGGGTTTAAGTAAGTAAGTCTGACACGTTCTTCAGCTCCGCCCAGAAAGTGAGAGGTCATTTGATGATTATCAACCTGATGAAAAACCCCCAGCCCCTCCTTTAGACCGTCCATCTATCTAGCTGGTAGGCTTCTCATACTATGCTGGCGGATACACGGTGGTATTCACTCTAGTATCGTTTTCTGTAGCAGCCACTGGTACTTCAACAGACATATTCAGCCCATTTCAGTTTGCATAATCTGCAAGCTAAATAGGTAACTTCTGTTCTTTTCTGGATAATTTCATTCCTGATTCTATTTGTCAGAGAGACTCCGAGCTTAGCTCGCTCCATAGCGTGCTGAGTGACCTTGAAATTGAGGAGCAATAAGACCGTCAGTCTCGCATATGGTCTTGAGAACCTTTTGATATTGAACAGTCAGACAATTTCGTAAATATTAAGTATTTTCACACATCGCCACGGTCTGATCGATCCACTTAAATCAACCTGGAATTATTAAAAAAAAATCGGTTCTCCGTAAAGTCGGTTCACTGACGATAGTTGAACGTGACAACGCAGCAATTATCGTTGCTATAAATAATTGACACCACATTCACTTTTCACTACACTTCATGTAAATGTATTATTGTATAGCAGCTGTCCACGTGGCAGTGTTGCCAGTAGGGTCATGTCCGAAATTACCTAAAATATAAAAAAAAGTAACCTTTTTGTATAAAAAATAACCTTTTATATTTTTTTACTGAAAGGTACCTATTACAAGTTGATAAAATAATTGATAATAATAATAATTCACTCTTGCTCTTAAATACAAACCTGTGGAATCGGAGGTGCCGTACTACAGGTAGGTATATACCCGACCCAGTTCTCGAAAATGGCCATATCACATTGTACTGGGATCGATCCATCATCACTGACAGGACTATTGTTGCCAATAAGCCTGACTAGTGGTGGTGGTTCGATCAGAGCGGCGTGCAATGATTGTTGACATAACCATCCCACATGATGAGAACCTCGTGAAAGCTGAGAAAGATAAATAAATCAAGTATCTTGATTTGGCTCACGAGGTTGTCGATATGTGGGAAGTGGATTCAGCAATCATTGTACCGATAGTCGTGACAGCCAATGGCTTAATAGCCAAGAGCCTCGACCAACACCTCAGGAGGCTCTCGTTAGGCAGCTGGATCAAGGGCTTGATTCAGAAAGCGGTACTGCTGGACACGGCTCGCATCCTCAGGAAGTTCCTCTCTCTGGAGCCCTGACCGCGGGTAGCTTGGACCCTGTTCCCTTTTTTTTTTTTTTTTGATATGGCATCTCATGTGAAATGAAATGAAATTTAATGTATTTATTAAGCAAGTAGGATATGATCACTTTTGCACGTCATGTTTATTTTTTAAATAAAGGAAATAATAATTAAATGAAATGAAATCGTTTATTAAGCAAGTAGGATTAGTGGGTTAGGAGTATTTTATTTTTTTGACTAGATGAAGCCGGCATTTCCTAACTGACTACCTCTGAGAAGAAAAATGAAAATGTTTCCATTATTTTACCTTATAATTACGCATATTAATAACAATGCTTAACAGAGCGAGCAGCTCAGTCCCAAGCTTTTTTGTCTTCTAAATAATATGTGATTTTATAATACCCCTTTTTGCAAAGTTTGGCCTTTATATGGTTCTTAAATCATTTAATAAATAAGTTTCGAATGTCCATGGGAAGCTTGTTGTAAAAGTGTATACATTGACCCATGAACGAGTTGCCTACTTTGTGGAGACGAGTGTGATATACAGCAAGATTGTGTTTGTTCCTGGTATTTATATTATGAATATAGCTTATTTTCTTAAAATTCGATATATTTTTATGAACATACCTACATAAGATTTTCAAATATATATTGTGAAGATACAGTCAGAATGTTCACCTCTTTGAACTTTTCCCTAAGATAATCTCTAGGACCAAGGTTGCAAATGGCTCGAACAGCCCTCTTCTGTAAAACAAAGATGCTATTGATGTACGCACAAGTTCCCCAGAGAAGAATCTCATAAGTCATAAGACTATGAAAATAACTAAAATAAACAATTCTGGCTGTATCCACATCAGTTATCTGTCTAATTTTCTTAACAGCAAAGGCGACAGAACTGAATCTACCCGACAGCTTCTCAATGTGAGGACCCCATTGTAACTTGGCGTCAATAGTTAATCCAAGAAAAACTGTCGACTCGACAGGGATCAACTTTACTCCATTCAGTTGAAGATTGGTGCTTAGCTGCCTGACATTTGGCGTAGAAAATTTAATGACTTTAGTTTTTTTTTTTCATTTAAAAGGAGGTGATTTACATTAAACCAATGGACAACTTTAGAGAGTGCATTGTTAACTTCGTCAAAATTTGTTAGCTGACGCTTGACTTTAAAAATAAGAGAAGTGTCATCCGCGAACAATACTATGTTGTGATTATCCCTCACGTGATGAGGTAAGTCATTAATATAAATTAAAAACAAGAATGGACCTAGAATTGAGCCCTGCGGAACGCCCATGGTGACCACAGATCCTGCAGATCTCTTGCCATTAACATCAACCCTCTGAATTCGATTATTCAGATAAGAAGTCAGAAGGTCGAGAGCTCTGTCCCTCAAACCATAATGGTACAATTTCCTGATAAGAGTATCATGATGTACGCAATCAAAGGCCTTGGACAAATCACAAAAAATACCAAGAGCATCTTGCGATTCCTCCCAGGCCCCAAATATGTTCTTTAGCAACGCCACGCCCGCATCCGTAGTTGAACGACCCTTTGTAAAACCAAATTGTTTCACGTGCAATAAATTGTGTAAGTTAAAGTGCCTCAACAACTGTTTCAAAATTAATTTTTCAAAAATTTTGCTCAAAGTTGGTAATATCGATATTGGCCGAAAATTCGTGGGATCAGTTGTACTACCAGATTTGAACAGTGGAATTACTTTGCTTAGTTTCATCAAATCAGGAAATACGCCAGATGTGACACAAGAATTAAAAACAATTGCTAAGAAAGGTGCGATAACATCTATTATTGAAGCTGCAGTGTATACTGACAAACCCCAATGATCGGCAGTTTTTTTTACATCAAGATCCTTAAAAGATTCTATAATGTCTTTACTGGTCACAAATGCAAATTCAAAGTGATTGTCACAATCTGGAACACATTCTTTTAGTATGGCATAAGCAGAAGTGGAGGAAGAAGACAAAGTTTTTGTTGTCATTATTGGAATACTAGTAAAAAAATTCTCAAACTCAGTTGCTACCTCCAAGTCCGCCTTTATATCTTCATCGTTGATTTTAAGATGGAAATCGCGATTTTGTACTTTGGTTCTTCCAGTTTCAGAATTTATAATTCCCCAAGTTGTTCTGATTTTATTGCCAGAAGATTTTATTTTATTTTTAATGTGTATGGCTTTTGCCGAGGAACAGGCTCTTTTAAAAGTGTTTGAATAATTTTTAACAAATTCTTGAAAAGCTTCATCATGGTTAAATGTTTTTTCCTGATACAATTCATACATTTTTTCCCTGCTTTTATAAATACCTGGGGTTGCCCAGTCACTAAATATGATACGGTCGCTAACAGGCAATGTTTTTTTTGTGTCACAGGTAATGTCGTAGGTGGCCATTAGAGGCCGTAACTACTTAACCGGACTTTCCTGTGGATGCCTTAATTAAAAGTTAAAGCCTCCAGCCAGGGGCACTTAAAACTAACTTAAAATTAGGTGACTACGCACTAAGGGCACCCCCTGTGGGGTACGAACCTCGGCTTAGGGCGTCGCTAGAGAGGACAGCAGGGGACGGCTGTTTGATGACCGCGGCGTTTCCTAGTACTAGCTCTGAGAAGAAACGCCGAAACAAACTCAGAGGTTATTGTTGGGACATTATGATATTACTGGCTCAGCTGCGGCGCGGGCTGGCCTTCATCGGACAAGGGACGGGGGAGGGGATTACTACGTGAAGCGCGTCGCGGAGGACCTCGGCGGCGAGGTCGGTAGGTCGGTCTGTGTTTGTGTAATGTGCTGGTGGCCCTATTGGACTCTTGGAGGAGGGTAATGGGGTCATCGGGGTCTGAGAGAGCATGCCGCGGGCGGCGAAGTCGGGAGATGGTGGAACCCTGTTCCCGATACGGGTGGGTTATTATTTTTTATATTTTTAAATGTTTTTTTGTGCATTTATATAAATATTTAAAAATGTAGAACAATATGTACATATAGAAGAATAAAGGAATAATAATAATAATAATCGTTTATTTGGAACAAGTTTTAGGACATAAGTTTACAAAGAGAAATGAAGATAGCTACAAAAGATAAAACTGTGGCGCAGCTATCGACGCCTAGCTCAACAATACGTTACATTAGTTCCGGGCTAGTAATAAAGAAAGTTAATAATTAAACTACATTATCATTATCAACATCTCTTCTTTCATGTTCTCTCTCCTTCCTCTTCTCCGCTGTTTTCTTCTCACTTTCCTTATGTATTACGGCTCGTACAATGTTAGGTTCCAACGAAACAACAGGATCTTTTTCGCAATTCGGCGAACTATCGATATCACTTCCAATTTCATCTTCTCCACTCTCCATTGTTTATTAAATAATTGTTTATGTTGTGACACTAATCGCGAAACTTATAAACACAGTAGCGGGCTATTAAACCAACCGTCAGTTACGACTACTCGACAGCGACTCGACTGTTGCATTTATGTAAAAATTAAGAGTTAATTCTAAAAATTTCGAAAAATCACCTAGAAGTAACCTTTTCATTAGTGTAACCTAAAAGTAACCAATGTAGTTCAAAAATCACCTAAAAGGTTACAAAAGTTACCTTCTGGCAAGACTGCCACGTGGACGCATCGCTCACTCAAGTAGAGGGAGACAGATGTCGAACCTTGTCGAACGCTGAGGCTGATTGTGCCTCTTTGTCGCTCGTTCCGCGCTCTCGCTTACACTTCAAGCCTTAAATGGAATGCCTCACAGCGAGGTAGCGCCGCATGAGTGATTTTTTTTCGTGCGTGGAGCTGGCTCCAACGAATTACAAGACGTTGTCATGTCAAAAAAAACCTGAATCGGCTCATGTTATAAAAGTTTCAGAACTCTAACAAAAACTTTAACCACTAATCGCAGACGATTGTGAGGAGTCTTCTAAATATGGTCTTCTTCCTGAGCTTTGTTTTCTTTTTTAATTACAGTTGGAGTACATCGAGAATTTGGCCAAAGACCCCGTCATAGTAGAGTACAAGCTACCCACAGAGGCACTACAGACATTCGTGACCGCATACAGTCTACAGCAGAAACCCAACTACGATTTACTTCTTGATCAGTAATTGAACATGCTAGGTGGCAAGAATCTGAAATGAAAAGTACAATTTTACAATTTTTTTTATTAACTGTATACTATACTATTCGTGATTTTTTTTATGTACTTGTAAATATATTTTTAAGCTCCATAAAGTAATAAATTAAATGTAGCTGCAATGTTAAGTAAAGCATGATTTACATTATATCAGCGTTTATGAAATGAATAGACTATTGTGCGCTATGGTTTTGGTTTTACTAAGTACTTTCGCATAAACCTGGACTTATGGTACCTAGGCATTGGAGTGCCGAAGCCATGATAGCATAGCATGCATTGTATGCTTAACATACCGTGCAGAGCACAGCATGCCAAGCATAGCCTGCACAGCATAGCATGCATAACATAAAGTGCATAGCATAACATGTATAACATATGGTGCACAGCATAGCAGTGTTAGGATGGTAAAGAGTGGGTAATTAAATAAGATTCAAGAAAACATTACAGGAGAAACATTATGTATATATTTACTTATAACATTTCACACTGGACATATTTAGAATCATCAAATTAAATCAAATATCATCAGCAATATAAACTACATAAGACAAGGGACATAAGACTTATCTATAAGAAAACTTACTTAACTGGTAGTGTGCTCTGTTCGGCGGCTCGAAGAAGAACCCCCACCAAGGGTTGGGCTTCCGTATTCATAGACAGTAATAATATTAGAGTATCCTCATCTAGCCGTTATTTTAGTGTATACAATCGAAGCTACCCTTGGAACCAACTAATCTTAAACAATCCACACTTCAATACTTTTCTTAAAATTATGACTCATCATAAGATATAACACATGCATAAAATAGCGTGTACAACATAGCATGCAAAGTGTAGCGTGCAAAGCAGTAGTATTTGCATGATCATCTCTATTAACAGTATTGAATTGCCTAGCCCATATTAAAAATACACATGTGTTCACTAAATGCACAATTAAATCAGTTGGTTGCGACATACATATGTATACAACATTAGTTTTTGTATATACGAAACCCGAAATACGTGCCCGGTATTTTTATGTACAAAATTTCAAGAAGCTATCATGAAAAATCACAAAGTGATATGAGCTTGTTATGTTACCTGGTTTTCACGTACCGGGCCGGAAAGACAAATTAATGAACTCTGTTTCCGTTGCTTGAGCAGATCTACATCATCATCATCATCATCTCAGCGTTTATCCCGGTTGCATCCGCGGCTTTCGCTTTGGAGCCCGGGGTCCGCTTTCCTGCACATTCTCCTCCATTTCGGACGATCTTTAGCATCCTGTGGTAAGAGCTTCTTGGCACGCATGTCATCTCTTACAACGTCGAGCCAGCACTTCTTTGGTCTACCCCGCTTGTTCCGGCCGCCATGGCAAGACATTTGTTACCCACGTAACATGCCGGTTTGCGTAAGACGTGGCCGTACCAGCGTAGGCGACCCTCCTGCAGTTTGTCTGCAATGTCACGGACACGAAGGCTGCCCCGGATGCGGGACTTCCTGATGCGGTCTTTCCGCATAACTCCACACATCCACCGCAGCATATTCATTTCCGTGACACGCAGCTCCTGCTTGTGTCGCTCAAGCACAGGCCACGCCTCACTGCCATACAGGAGAACAGGTCTAATGATGGTTTTATAGACCTGCCCATTAAGCTTAACCGGCATTTTGGGGTCACAAATGACACCTGTGACCTCACGCCATTTCGCCCAAGCTGCGGAAATACGTGCCTTGACGTCGCAAGCAATGTCGCCAAAATCTTCGCGCAAATCTTGAGCAGATTTACATGCCTATGAAATTCTCTACCAGAAGTATCTACCACCCTATACATGGTCGATTATTAACCATGAATTTGGAAATGCAAGTTCGTGTATTAATAATATTTGTGAAATACTATTAGATAAACAAGTAGGTACTGATAAATCTCACTGACATAGCGAATGCTTTTAGCAATTATTTTATTGACTCGACTAACACCTTGACATTAAAAAATCAACATAATTATAATTCCAATAATTATTGTATGTCAATTTCTAACTCCATGTTTCTTAGCTCCATGACTGAAGATGAAGTTAAAAAAGAACTGATGACGTTAAACAATACTAACTCTGAAGGTTATGATGGAATAAATACAAAAATACTTAAAGCGTGCAGCACAGAGTTAATTCCTATTCTGACATATTTAATTAACTTCTCATTTTCATCAGGTACTTTTCCTGGCGCTCTAAAATTATCAGTCGTGAAGCCACTATACAAAAAACAGGATAAAAAGGATGTCAAAAACTATCGACCAATAACATTTATTCCCGTAATGTCAAAGGGTTTCGAGAAATGTATGCTCAAGAGACTTGTTGACTTTTGTAGTAAATATAAAATTATATCCAAAGATCAGTTTGGATTCCAAAAGCACAGATCAACCACACAAGCAATATATACTCTCGTGAGCAATGTCCTGAGTAACTTAAACAGTAATAAATTAACAACAGGACTATTTTTCGACTTGTCGCAAGCTTTTGACTTCGTAGCGCATGATATTTTATTGGAAAAGTTGGAAATTCTAGGAATAAGAGGAGTTGCGCTGCAGTGGGTTTCGTCATATATAAGTCATCGAAAACAATACGTTGTCATAGATAAATTAAATGAGAACATACTTAGTTCCTACTCTTCAAACACTACGGTAAATAAGCGTGGTGTCCCTCAAGGAAGTGTATTAGGTCCTATATTATTTTTATTATATGTAAATGACATGCCACTAGTGACTAACCATAAATTTATATTGTTTGCAGACGATATCTCAATTATCGTGTCATCTGATAAAAAATCAATATGTAAACATGAAATTAATAACAGTATTGACAAAATTTTACAATGGCTACAGATTAATAAATTAAAAATTAACTTAGATAAATCTAATTACATACAATTTAATAAATCAAACATGCCAAATACAACTTTAAACTTAATATTGACAGACTAAAAGAAGTAACGGAAACCAAATTCTTGGGTGTATTCATAGATCAAGACTTAAACTGGAAAGTACACTTAGATGATCTATGCAATAGATTAACAAATTTACTTACGCACTTAGACATATTAAGAACATAACAAATGTAAAAACGGCAATTATTACCTATCATGCATATATTGAATCAATATTACGTTACGGACTTGCTGTATGGGGAAACAGTACGGTTATGGACAGAGCATTCATTGCACAAAAGAAGTGCATCAGGGCCATTTGCGGACTTCGTCCTGACGAATCTTGCCAGCCATTTTTTAAAAAGTTAGGTCTGTTACCACTTCCTGCACTTTACATATATGTAATCTGTAACTTTCTTTACAGTAATAAGGGATTGTTCAAAAAGCATCTGAGGTAATCACTCGTCCAACAAGGGACAAAGACAGACTTATTGTGAAGGATAATCCGAAATCCGCCAAGTTTGCGAAAAGTTGCCCTGTTATGTGCAATAAAATCCCTAAAGAGCTAAGAAAGAAGAAAGAAAGAAAATACGTTTATTTGCGGTAAATATGACATAAAGTGTACAAAAACAATTGAGTGATCATAGTTGACATGCGTCACATCCACGCAAAACGGCTATCGCTCAGCATTATGCTGCGACCCTATGCAAAACAGAGCCCAGCGCTGGTTTTCAGCGACAGCCGGTGCCGACGTAAAGACGTCACCCGGTGCAACAGACAATCACAACTGACACCGAATCGGTACAAAAAAATAAAAAATAAAAATGCAATAATAATAATAACAAAAAATAAAAATCTAAATTTACAAGACACTTTATTTGCTAAAATACATAAATAATACGAATTTATTTAAAAACAAGCTGTACAAATGGCTAACTAAACATAATTTTTATGACATTAAGGATTTTTTTGACATTACTATTTACTTGGATTTTTTTTTTTTATAAGTTATAAACAAGCGCTTGACCGCAATCCCGCCTGATGGTAAGCAGTGATGCGATCATTGATGGTAAAGCGCGCTAGTTTATTAAGAACCTATTCACTCTAGCCTTGAAGACACTCAAATTGTAATGTGACGGAAACACCGTCGCTGGCAAATTGTTCCAGTCCCTCGATGTACGCGGTATAAAAGAGGAAGCGAAACGCTTCGTCCGGGTCGCAGTGGCATCAACAACGTAAGGGTGGAAACTCGCCGTACGACGGGTCGTCCGGTGGTGGAACGGTGATGGGGGAATTAAATCATGCAATTCCCTTAAAAATAGTAAATGTAAAAAACCCCATAAATTTCCCGGATTATATAATGACATTGTTGATATAATTATTATTTTTGCATACAATTGATACATATTCTGTATACCTACTAAACATGTGAACATTGTACTTAAATAAGACTGTAACATCATTATACCATGTTTAAGGCAAATAAAGACTTATCTATCTATAATCCGTGGCTACCATTCTATCTATCACTTTCCCCTGTACCCATCTATCCTATCCCCTATATTGGCGCAGCCAGACTTCATCCCCTGGACTAAGCCAACTTTTTTCCACTTAGGAAGCGTCTGTCACGCAAACTATTCGGTTTAGAAAAAAAATATTTTAGAAACCTCGATATCATTTTTGAAGACCTATCCATAGATATGTACGTACGGGGTATATACGTATGGGGAGCCCCTAATATTATTATTTTTGCATCAAAATCTTAATGCGGTTCACAGAATACATCTACCTCCCAAGTTTCAGTATAACTCTTAGAGTTTCGGATAAAAAATGGCTGTGACATACGGACGGACCGACGGACAGACAGACATGACGAATCTATAAGGGTTCTGTTTTTTGCCATTTGGCTACGGAACCCTAAAAAATAATACTATTACTACTCATATCTAAGTGACAGTATGTTCGGTTGGCTTAATGGCTAATAGATGTCGACTTTTGCAATTTCATAAGCTATGGGTGTTTGTGAGTTCAAACCCCAGTAGCAACAAATTACTTTTGGTAAATTATAAATACAATAATTTCGGAATTCGACTATTGAGCTGAGAAAGCGCTTGAACATTATAATCTCATGCCATCAAACTCCGAAAAAAATCACTGCAAGATGGCGGCACTAATGATATGCTATACACGAAAAAAAAAAAATAGTAAATGTAAAAAGCACTGTTTTGTGTTCTATAGATTATTTTATGATTGTAATAATACCTATTCAAATTAAGCTTCACTCCTCTTTTCTTTAAGAAAATGAATAATTAAGCTATGACAACATATAATGATAACATACAATATGTAAAGAAAACACTGTCCGACCCATAAGGATAATAAAGGTTAGGTAAACACTTGACCAAATTTAATATAAAATTTTACATAATCATCATAGTAACAATACTAATGAACTTTGAAATAATCCTTTTTCCCCGGGAATTAATTCCAATTTCCCCGAAATTTGGTAATTTTAAAAAAGTGACAACACCGGTATTATTATAAGCGAATAGCGACGCGACCACGTCACAGGTGCTGCGTGCCCTGCCCCCCGCCGCCCGCGGAAGGGATTGCGTACCGCACATGTATTAAGTTACCTCTTTTTGCGAAATAATAATTATTTTTTTAGGGGGATTGTTTTTTAAGTTTAGCCTGTCTTTGTGGGCATTAGTAGAATCAGTTATCGATACCTAACAATACCTTCACGGATCGGACAGGGTTTTCTTTACATATTTTATAATATTATCATTTTCATATCTAAAAACCAAAAATCTTTTATATTTTTTACCATAACAATATCATAAGTTTGTCAGGGATTACTTTTAAGTATATAAAATATTACAATGCTACCATATCAACGTTTATTTCATTTATTAGTCTATGTATATCTACACCTAATAATATTTAACTTTATAATATATTGCATTATAATGTTTATTGTTGAAGTTGCCGAAAAATTCTTAGAATATTGCAAATACATTGCAAGAGGTCGTGGTGGCCTAGTGGTTAAAACACCAGCCTCTCAAGTATGAGTGCGCGGTTCGATTCCAGGTCAGGCAAGTACCAATGTAACTTTTCTAAAGTTATACATATAACTTTAGAAAGTACATACTTTCTAAGTATATCTTGGACACCAATGACTGAAGGTGAAGGAAAGCATCTTGAGGAAACCTGGACTTTATAAGTCTGAAATCGCCAACCCGCATTGAGCAAGCGTGGTGATTACGCTCGATCCTTCTCTGTATGAGAGGAGACCTGTGCCCAGTAACGGATTAACCCTTAATCAAAATAAGCAATTGCCTAGGGCATCACGTCTGGGGTGCACCAGTAGAAGCACAAAAAAAGTTCGTCCTTAGGGCATCACAAATCACGTCTCACTCTCACGTCACCAAAAACCACACCAAAAAAAGATTCTAGGACTAATTTGAAAATTCGCGCGTTTTAAGTTGACATAAAGTCCGGCCTAGAGTCATAACCCCGTCCCCGCTTGCCCACTCGCTGCCCGCTAGTGCATCAAATAATGCGTCAGTGTGCCGCGGCCGGTTTAGCGCAGCCGTCTTTAAGGTGAAGGTCGAATTCTGTCGGTGATAGTACGGACGACTACAGGTCAAACTACCTTAAACTGTCAAATATTGCCAATCAATCTTGACCCTTAACAATTAAGCGATAAAGTTGAAAACCTAATAAAGAAATTTGACAGATTGTAGTAGCTTGACGTGCTGTCGTTTGTACCTCCGTACAGTGGCCAATGACTTTCATTTTTTATAACCTACTTATTCACCTCCTAATAAGATTAGGATTTTTGTGGGATCAAGATTAAAAATAACTAAAAACATTTACCTATCAAAGCTGAAATGTGAATACATACAAACAGAAACATTTGAGTCATCGTCTTAAAGTACTTTTACACATTGTCGATTCATTGCCGTTAGTCATACTTGGGGCAGTGTGAACGAGTCTATGTTATCGTCAACAATTAGTTTTGCTGTAGGTATATTTATACTCGTCACATCAAATAGTGCACACATTCTGACGAGCGCTCGGATACGTTTTACCCTACAGCAACATGGCAGGCAAAAGGAACTACAACTCAAAACACCTGAGAAGAGGTTAGTTGTGATATTAATTAATAAATTATGTATGTCTATTTATATAAATGAACGTAATTTAGTCTCTGGTAGTTATGTGAAGGACAAAGGTGAACACTGAACATAGTCAAGTAGTATAGATAATAAACTCAAACAACAATGTTGACAAAAACAAGCCACAGAAAAATCTAGTGGTAGTGTTAGCAGTGGCTTTGAAATATGTAAATTTTACTAGAGATATTAAATTATTTACCTTAATAAATAAAGCTAAAAATTATGTAGACGTAGATACTTACACATGTTGTATTTAACCATAGAAGTATGAAGAATTTTATGCTTTCATATTTATTTTGTTAATATTTAATCGCAAATTTATTTTTAGTAGCGGGCAACATTTGCTGCTAAGCGCGTAATTTAAAAAGTTCTTAGTTTAAAATTAGTACGACCAAAACCGGAGCTATGTAATTGAAAAGCTTTCAACGATGTTAATGCGATAAGTGCTTAAAATCAGCCAGATACATCTGTAAGTACCAGCAGTTGTAATGAATGAGGCAAACAGATTTTATATCACAAATCGGAGCCGACTTGCTTTGAACTTTTATTAGGCAAGCGTTATAATACTACTATATAGGTATTATAAAACAATTTTTTATACAACGTTCACAGTTTTTCTGTAGTGTATTTACATAAAACATATTACATAAAAGCCGGGGCGGGTCGTTTGTAACATTATGTAACTTTCCTGTTACATTTATAAATAACTATGTGTTCGTATAAGTAAGGTCTGATTTTAGTCTTCATATGATGAATGGGTAATTCACAACCACTCACAGTTTCTTTTAAAAAGCCCCTTGTTTTGGATAAAATAGATTTGAACGTTACCCTAGACGCTAGTAGTAATCCCCTCTATTCATAAACGTTGCTTAAAGTTAACTAGTGATTAGCGAATGTTTAACCATACATTTTTGACGTTTGCGGTAGGATTCTATAATCGGATCGTTTTTATTCTTTACTTTTTTGTTGATTACGACTCGAATCGGAATCAGTTACATTTATAATTAATGAATTCACACATCCATTCATGATGTGGTCGAGTTGACACATTTCGTCTTCAACTTTTATGGCATGATTGATGCACTTTCCGGTGTCACTTCCTTCAGGCCTTCTTCAAATATTTTTTTACGTCTTTTATTTTAAAGGTTTTGTTGTTCCTGGCGACGTACCCCTTTGCTTGAGCCCAAACTGACTCTATTGTGTTGAGCTCACAGTGATAGGGGGGCAGACGCAGGATTGTAACACCGTATTCAGCGGCCAATTCTTCCACAGCATAGCGTTCGTTAGTTTTTTGTAACTTTACTAGTCCCATTAATTGAGCCTTTATCATTGCAGTTTGATAATTAATTTGTTTGTCATCCAAACACTGACTAATACCAGCCTTCCGCCAGTTTGAAAGGTACGGTGCGTTTGTTGGATTATGATGGAAAAAAAGTAATTACCCAGGAGATGTTTTAATGAATTTATTTATTAAACGACACCATCGTTCACATAACCACGAGAAGTCAGTGACACACACAGACAATATAGAGAATTATAAAAATATCTAATTACAATCCTCTTTGGTTTGATATTGGCGAAGTTTACATCTCCAACACTAGGCCTTAAACTAAGACAATATCAGTTACCTAACCTTCTAAGTTCTAGGCCTTAATCCAAAGAACACACTATATTGAAAATTAAACAATCATGAAACCTAAGTTACATGTAGGCTCCACTTCCACAAGTCTAATTAAAACAACTCTGTTATACATAGTGCCTCTGACATAAATATTATATAAACAGTACAATAAAAATAGTTTACAGCAGATAAATAAAACACGTAACAAAGAACCTATACTGTTATGTACACATAATCAAAGCGCAACCTATATCCTAGCTTATGTTTAGCATCTTGGATATACACTTCATATGTTTATCTTTACATAACGACTTCGTTAGTACATCTGCCACCATTTCTTCAGTACTTACATAACTAACACTTACAACATTTTTGTTAATTAAATCTTTGACAAAATGATGTCTTATATCTATGTGTTTTGTTCTAGAATGGGATAGAGTGTTACAACAAATCTTTTGAGCTGACTGATTGTCATTGAATAAACTTATGCTACATTCAACACCAGTACACTCCCGAATAAACGTTTGTAAAAACAAACCCTCCTTGCAAGAGTCAGAGATTGCCATGTACTCAGCCTCTGCACTAGACAAGGCTACCGTTCGCTGTTTACGACACTCCCAAGATATAATAGATTTATTAAGAGAAAAACAGTAACCCGTGTATGACCTGCGATCTGACTGATCTCCACCCCAGTCGGCATCTGTATATCCCACTAACTCTAGATTACCCTTTTCAAAAGACAAATGATACCCAGAAGTCCCTTTTAAATACCGCAGTACCCTTTTTGCTGCTTTCCAGTGGCTTTCTGAATTACAATTGTTAAATTGACTGAGGTAGCATACACTATGAGCAATATCAGGCCTGGAACAGACTGCCAAATACATTAAATAACCTATAATACTTCTATAGTTGTTATTATAGTCATTATCTTCTGACTTTTCTAATTTCAAACCAACCTCCATTGGAGTCTGACATGGTTTACAATCTGACATATTAAATTTATCTAAAATTTTCTTAATATAAGACGACTGATCCAAAGTAAACTTTCCATCTAAATTTCTGGTAATTTTCATACCTAAAATGTGATTACTTGGACACAAGTCATTCATCTTAAATTCATCCTTAAGCTGTTTCTTAAAAATGTCTCGTTTTCGAGAATTCTTAATCGAGAACAACAATATGTCATCTACATATAAAGCAATGAAAACTATTTCTCCATCTTGATTATAGACATAAACACATTGTTCAGAAGACAACCTTCGAAAACCTTAATTTATTGACTAAAACATTGTTTATCTTTTCATAGCAAGCTTTTGCTGCCTGTTTTAGACCATAAATTGCTTTATGTAACAAATAAACTTTTTCCCTGTTTTTCCTATCAATAAAGCCTTCAGGTTGCTCCATATAAACAATTTCTGTTAAGTCACCGTTTAAAAATGCCGTTTTGACATCAAGATGTTCTATCACCATATCATACTGAGCAGCTAAGGCCAATAAAATCCTAATAGTTGAGTATCTAACAACCGGTGAAAATGTCTCATAGTAGTCTACCCCATACCTTTGCGTAAACCCTTTTGCTACGAGGCGAGCTTTATAACGTAATAATTCATTATTTAAACCCCTCTTTTTAGTAAAGATCCATTTACACTTTACAGCTTTAGGGCATAAAGCTGTAAAGTGTAAATGGATCTTTAGGAAGATCTACTAATGACCAACACTTATTTTGTATAAACGAATCATACTCATCTATCATTGCCTTACGCCAGTGTGCAGCTACACCACTACTCAATGCCTGCTCTGCCGTGACTGGAAAGTCATCGTCCCCCGTAGTCCCCACGAGCCCCGCAAACTCGACGGATTGATCAGCATCTTCAAATGTCATTGCTGACTCATCAGAATCAATGCTGGAGGAACCTGGAATATATGTAGGATCGGATGAGTGGTCTGTGACCTGAAAATCATCGGTTTCATTCAGACTAAATACAGTTTGCCTGCGAAGATTTCTGTCACCCGACATTTCATCACTCAACGGGACAGATGTGTCCAGCGACTGCTCTCCTGACTCACCAGGAGTCACTGAAGTATTCAACGGTATAGTACTATTTTCCATTGGTATTATACCAATACTGTCAGATGCCACTTTATCACCATTTGACACATTTTTGTTTATGAAACTATTCTCGAGAAATACGACGTGCCTAGCCTTTATGCAAGTCTTAGGACAAGAAGGATCTACTAATCTGTAACCCTTACTAGTATCACAGTATCCTACAAATACATACTTCTTACTTCTCGGATCTAGTTTCCTACACTTATCAGACACAGCGTATGCCAGACAACCAAAGACACGTAAGTGTGCTACGTTTGTCTTCTTTGAAGTCCACGCTTCCTCTGGAGTTAGTCCCATGACGGCTTTGGTGGGTGAGCGTTTCTTGAGGTACACGGCTGTGTTTGCCGCCTCAGCCCAAAAATGTTTTTCAAGCCCTGAGTCCTGCAGCATGCACCTAACCTTATCCATGATACATCTGTGGCCTCGCTCAGCAACTCCGTTCTGTGAACTGCATTTGGGTATTGTAGTTTCATGTTTTACCCCACAGTTTTCTAGATACTCTTGAAAAACATGATTGACATATTCACCCCCATTGTCACTCCTAAGGACCTTTAGTTTCTTTCCCGTCTGATTCTCGGCTAAAGCCTTAAATAATTTAAATTTTTCAAAAACCTGAACTTTCCTTTTTAGAAAATAAATAAATGTTTTTCTAGAAAAATCATCTATAAAAGTTACAAAATAACGCATCCCACCTAGCGATGGTACCTGCATAGGTCCACATACATCCGTATGTACAAGCCCTAATAGCTTCTTTGACCTACTATAACTTTTCTTAGAGAACGGCAGCTTAGGTTGTTTGCCCTCAATACATGGAACACAAGGATTAAAAGTAGAAACATCATAATCCATACCTGTGACTAATCCATTCTTCATTAGGTTCATACTTCTGGAGTTGAGATGTGCCAGTCTCCGATGCCAAATCTCCTGACTTACTTTATGTCCGATGCCCCATGCCGCCTCAAGACCACCTTGTAAGCCAGCATCCGGTTCCCCATCCACACAGAAAGAAGTCATGGCCCTCTCTGACTGTCGCTTGCCTGCTTTGTAACAATCCAATTCGTATAGGCCGTTGTTACATGTAGCAGTAGCTACAACCCTACCTCCATCCAAAATCCTACATTCTGTAGAAGTAAATATTACCCTATATCCCTTTCTAGACAATTCACTTACAGATAGCAAATTGGTAGATAATGCAGGAACATAATACACATTACTTATTGTTTTGTAACCTAATTTCTTTAAATTTACACAAACTCTGCCTTTTCCTTCCATAAATATGCTCTCTCCGTTAGCCACATTCACCTCTGTAGACCTGGATCGCTCAAAGTCCATCATCTGATCCTTGCTGTTACACATATGGTTTGTACAACCGGAATCAACATACCAAATTTGACGTTTTGGATACACTGACAATGCTGTCAAAAGAGTACTGCTATCCTTCTTCGGCTTATCTTTTCCAACAGAATATGAACCCTTCATGGGACAATCCTTTTTCATATGGCCTGCCTTCTTGCATCTGAAGCACTTGTACACTTTCTTTGTAGCCAATGCGCTCACATCTGGTACCTCTTTGTCATCCCTACGCAACTGTTCCAGCATCAGTTTAGACTTCACGACTTCACTGGTCAACTTACTGTCAGAATTTTCTAGAGCCATTATTAGTGGGTCAAAATCGCTTGTTAGCCCACTTAATAAAATGACAGCAACAAACTCATCATCTAAAGGTGAACCAATATCAGCCAATTGTTGTGCTAACTCTGTGACTCTCGTTATGTACGCTTGCATGCCTTCCATCTCCTTCAATTTCACCCCAAAAAGCGATCTCAGCAACCCTAGTCTTCTGCATAGGCCCCTATCTTCATAAGCTTTTTGCAAACATGTCCAAGCTTCATAAGCAGTTTTAGCGTTGCGCACATGCTGCAAAGCAGACGGTCCAACAGACAGACAAATTTTCGCGAGTGCCTTTTGTTTCTTACGTTCATCTTTGCAATCTTCCGATTCAATGGTTTCGTACAGGTCTTCGTGTATTAGGATCATCTTCATAATAAATTTCCAATTATTATAATCCTCCATCCCTTTTAATTTGTCTATTGGAATGCCCACTGAAGATCCTGAAACCCCTGAAGCCATTTTGTTGAAAAACGTAACTGACGTGAAATTTTGAAATAATACTTATTTCCACCAAAACACGCGAAAATAATAATTTCGACGCGAGACTAACGTCCTGGGCCCATAACCTGTTGGATTATGATGGAAAAAAAGTAATTACCCAGGAGATGTTTTAATGAATTTATTTATTAAACGACACCATCGTTCACATAACCACGAGAAGTCAGTGACACACACAGACAATATAGAGAATTATAAAAATATCTAATTACAATCCTCTTTGGTTTGATATTGGCGAAGTTTACATCTCCAACAGCGTTATCTAAAACCAGCACTGCATTTATCGATATCGAAAAGATGAGACATTAACTAGCCGACTCATAGCTCGGATCTATCCCCAATGGGTTTTTTTTGGGGGTATCTTAAGGCTAAAGTTTACGACATCAACCCAGTTGATGTATTAAAGGATCGTATTCGCACAGAAATCCAAAACAACACAACAAAAACATGTAAAGTTTTATTCTACCTACTGTAATTTTTTTCATAATTATTTGAAATATAAATGGACTTTTGGTCCAGCCTGTATTTTTATTTATATACATATACGCAATTTGAATTTGAATAAAAAAAAATACAATCTCGACTAACTTCTAATTAACAAAAAACCTGCAACACTGGAATTGCCATTTTTCTGACTCTAATTAAAAATCAAAGTGTAGATCAATCTGTGTTTTAATATTGAACATTGTTAGTTATTCAGCTAATTATGGTCCGCGCTACTCTTCAATCATTAGGGCATAATTGTTCATTTATAATTGTTCTTGGTTGATAGTATTAATCAATTTAGGTAACGTAAATAATTGCTGTGTTTAAGTATGTCTTAGCAGAAGACGCGTGCGCTCTGCTGCATCTTTATAACCTAAATTGAGTAGGTACCTACCTACTAGCTTATTTCCTAAATTACTACTCAGGATAATTTATCAGCGTACTAGTATATGTACTATTGTCGTAAAGGAACAAACAGGATTTAATGAAAACAATACTATAAATATAAATAAATATACTTATAAGGACAAATCACACAGTTTGAGCTAGCCCCAAAGTAATTTCGTGACGTGTTATGGGATACTAACTCAACGATACTAGGTATATTTATAATAGATAAACATCCAAGACGATAGAATAGGAGCGAGTCTTGACAACCTCCGTGGCGCGGGTTCGATCCCCGCACAGTGCAAGTATTTGTATGCATGAATATAAATATTTGCACTGGTCTGGTCGTGCCTCGGAAAGCACGTTAAGCCGTTGGTCCCAGTTGCCTTACGAACATCTAGTGGCAGTCGTTACGGGTTGTTGGAGCCCTCAAAATTCAACAATTGGTCTAACTGCAATGCTTCGATGTCGCCTTCGGGTTGTGGAGGTCAGACGGCAGTCGCTTCACGGAAAATGTCGAAGTTCAGCCATATCAGCAGTTGGACTTGTAAAGCGGACTTCAAAGCTGAAAAGGCTTCGGATTCGACTGGGATTAACGCTGGGATGATGATGATGAGATACACATCCAAGACCCAGGCCAATCAGGAAAATATCGTTTTCCATCATAACCTGGCCGGGCAGGCAAATATTGTCTCACAGATTACGGATTGTATTATCGTTATATAACGACATTTAAGCATGTTGATAAGATCAATTGTAAGTACCTACTTACTATATTTTATAGGGTGCTATTTAAACAGGCTTCTTTTAAATATCATTATTTGCCCCCAAAAATGTATGTTAAGTACCTTATAAATTACTAAGTCAGCCACAATTAACGAGCATCAAATAATACTATCTAAGCCACTACTTATCTTCTATGTAAACCACTCTAAATACAACTCAGCATAATGATTATTTTTTAGCATATAAATTTGTAACAAATACATTCTAAGGTCCGTATTACAGAACTTCATTCAAAACTCAAGCTCTACTTAAGTCTCGTTTCAAGCCATTTGATTGGTTGAAACTAGTTTTAATTTATGTTTAAGCAGAGATCAATGCTTGAGTTTCCTTCTGGAATACGCACCTTACAGTAAACTTCTAAAATGCTAAAAAATGACATCAAAAAATGTATTTATTTAGCTTCTAAATTGTTAACTCAGTACGTTTAAAATTTAACTCTTCCCTTAGTAATTGATCATCAAAATTTTGCTAAAAATGTCACCAAATAGTCGGTATATTGGCCACTAAATATTATCAGAAGCTATTGATGAGAGACAAAATAAAAGGCTTTATTTTTGAAAAATCAGAAAGGAATATAGGCTTTTTAGCTTGAACCTAACCACATGTCAGTCGTTCTGGGTGGTCATAAAAAAAAAAACTAACCTAACCACCTTTCTGCCATCAAAGTCGTTCTGGGTGGTCACAAAAAAAAAAACAACCTAACCACCTTTCTCCCCTCGCAGTCATTCTGGGTGGTCATAAAAAAAACTAGCCTAACCAAATGTCTGCCCTCACAGTCGGTCTGGGTGGTCATTAAAAAACTAGAATCTAACCACCTTTCTGCCCTCACAGTTGTTCTGGGTGGTCATAAAAAAAACTAACTTAACCTAATCAACTCAACTCAACTCATCGTCACATGAATTGAATGGCGCTCTCTGATTGGTACAAATGACCGGTCGCTGTCGTCTCGCGTACTCGCGTCTAATCATGCAGTGGCTATTTTCACGATAAATGAATATGATGTACCTATTATTTTACATGCTAAGTTATAATAAATGATGATTTCTGTAGAAGCTTGAATTATATTTTTTGAGGACATTGCGTTGAAGTTGTAAAACGTAAAATGGTGACAAGATGTAAAATCCGTGGTCGAGTTAGTACTAGTGAGTACTAACACGTTAGTGAGTTACTTGACGCTTTCTATAGAATATTTAGTGGGCGTTGTAAAAAAGACGAATTTTAGTTTATTAGAGGCTAAGTTATTTTCCCGTTGCTTAGTTATAAAATTAGAAGTTTAATGACATGTCCAATGAGGGAAGTTAGGTAGATACATAAACTGGTAGTAAATGCTTTTATTTTAAGTTTAATTTTCTCGGTGGTAGGCCACAACATCAGCCGCCGGCATAAGTTACCACCCACCAGACAAAGTCTTGCCGCCAAGCGATTCGTCGTGTTCCGGCATGATGTCTGGTGAAGCCGTACGGAGAACGGGTCTGAGCAGTTGTGTTGCGATGTGTGCCGGGTACGATGTGCCTAATGTTGTTGTGTCGGGAGTTTGGTCGTGAAGGCTCTCCAGATCATCCTCTGGCGCAGCATCGTTGGTCGTGTTGTTGGGTTAAACATTGCATCACCTCGCTCAACTGCCGTCTTCCTTCCTATTGACTCAGTTTTTTTGAGTGAATAGGCTTAATAAGCTAGTGTGCTTTACCATCAACGATTGCATCACTGCTTACCATCAGGCGGGATTGCAGTCAAGCACTAGTTTATAACTATTAAAAAAAAAAAAAAAAAAAATTAAAAATATTGCATTTTACGGGAATAGTCTCGTACCACTTTCCCCTTTATTGACGACCTGCCCTTTGTAACACTGTTTTCTGAGGATAATGTTATGATAAATGAATTTTAAAAAAATATAAAGATAGAACATAGATTTAAGGTATTGAACGACTTTGGATGAAATTGGGTATATAGATACCTAGGCTACTTTTATACTAATTAAAATTATGTAGGTGACCGAAGCACAAGGCACAAATAAATGTGAAAGTAATTCGTCTTTCTGTCTATTTGTACATACTTAGTAACCTCTTCACGACGATGAAGGTAGGCAATGACTTGGGCATATAATATAAAGTAAGGTAAAGTTTTTATCGTCAATACGTTGCCGTCTAATAATTTTTGACCTACGGATGGTGCCGTGGCAACAGTTAGTAACTAATATACATAAATATATTTTCCAACATAGGTGATGCTCTCCCGCCGTTCTCCGGTAAACTGCGCCTGTTCAACATGCGCTACTGTCCATACGCACAGCGCACCATCCTTGCTCTGAATGCAAAGAACATCGACTATGAACTCTTTAACATCGACCTCCAGGACCCGCCCGAATGGATCACCAGAGTTAGTCCCTGTGGTAAGATACATCAGATTTATTCAATGTTTTGGTCTTAATTTCGTAATTATTACTATCAATTTAAATAATGTTGAAGTATATTGTTAATCCATTGCTGCATATATTTGAAAACTTTGTTTCTTTAATAACGTAACTCAATGAATATGGTTGAACTGTCAAAATGAAACCCATAGCTACTGGTGTTATATAATTAGGTACTCTGCGTATCTACTCATATAGTATACCATAACTTGAAGCAATGATATTAATATCTTGCTTTGTTGAGGAATGTTGGGCCACGAAAGGGATGCAGGCCGACTAGCTTCATCTTGCTGACTGCTGCCTGTAACTGGTTTATCCATACTAATATTATAAATGCGAAAGTAACTCTGTCTGTCTGTCTGTCTGTCTGTTACGCTTTCCCGCTTAAACCTCTTAACCGATTTTGATGAAATTTGGCACAGACAATCTTTAGACCCTGAGAAAGAACATAGGCTACTTTTTATCCCGGAAAAATTTGATATTCCCGAGGGAAATCTAAAAAGCGCGATATAACCGAACTCTACGCGGGCGAAGCCGCGGGCGGAAAGCACACAATCTTTAGACCCTAAGAAAGGACATAGGCTACCTCTTATCCCGGAAAAATTGGATGTTCCCGAGGGAAATCTAAAAAGCGCGATATAAACGAAATTTACGCGGGCGAAGCCGCGGGCGGAAAGCTAGTTTGAAATAAATGCTTTGATTTGATTTGATGAAAGGCAATTGCATACAGCTGAGATGAGAAAGCTAAGAGGGTACACGAATGGATAGAATAAGAAATGAGTACATAAGAGGAAGTCTGAAAGTGAACACTGGTAACTAAAAAGTTGTCTAGAAATTGGTTGTTATGAGCATGAGTTATGAAGAAATGAGGAAAATATCGTGAGGAGAGTTTTAAGTGTGAATGTCGATGGCTACAAGAGTAGGGAAAAAACAAAGGAACGACGAAACGGCAAAGAGTCTAACAGAGCTCTATTGAAGAAAAGGACTCAATGCGCTCAATGCGGGTTGGTGCTCCGCCCAGAACGGGAAAAGTCATTTGATGATTTCCCATCCCAACAAAAAAAAAGGTCACTGAGAAAGTATTGCGACATAAAGTTTTTATGCATGGGAAAGTGGACAGTTATAATTTATTTTAAAAAAATATGATTATTTAATAAGAAAAGGTACGCTCCAAATTCAAAACATCCGTTCACATATTTTGCGAGCTAATTAAAATTATCGTGTCTCTTTGAAAAATATATTTGCATCGAGACCATTTTCACGCTATGATTTTTTACGATTTAAAATGTCGCCTGAAATCAGACAAATCGTACGATAGCCTGCAAATGGCATACATGGATGAAGGCCCTTCTAAGGCAACCGTGTAGCGAATTTAATGAATTTATGCGCGGTCGACTAACTTTGGGGGATGATGAAAGAAGTGGTCGCCCTTGGACGGCTGTTACAGAATAATCTAAGACAATGGACGAATTACATACAAAAAATTCAGCATATAGGTACTGCAGATTGGATCAGGAAGCATTCATGAGATTCTACTATTGTATCATCGGTTACGGAGGATAAGTTCACGCTGGGTGCCGCACAATCTCAGCGAAGCTCAGAAGCAGGCACGGGTGGAATGGTGCCATGATCATCATCATCATTATCCCAGCGTTAATCCCAGTTGCATCCGAAGCCTTTTCAGCTTTGGAGTCTGGGGTCCGCTTTACCAGTCCAACTGCTGATATGGCTAAACTTCGACATTTTCCGTGAAGCGACTGCCATCTGACCTCCACAACCCGAAGGCGACATCGAAGCATTGCAGTTAGACCAATTGTTGGATTTTGTAGCCTCCAACAACCTGTAACGACTGCCACTAGATGTTCGTATGGCAACCAGGACCAATGGCCTAACGTGCTTTCCGAGGCACGACCAGACCAGTGCAAATATTCATATTCATGTATACAAATACTTGCACTGGGCGGGGATCGAAACCGCGCCACCTTGCGCAGCGGCCGCGTCCGCTACCGCTACGCCACGGAGGTGCCATGGTATGATAGACAAATTTGAAGCAGGCTGGTCTCGGCGTGTTTACGACATCATTACAGGTTCTCTTGGATTTATCAATACGATCCAGAAAGGAAGCGCCAGTCGACGGTTTGGGTGTTTCTAATCGAATCAACGTCTACCAAAGTGAAGCGATCTAGAAGCGGGGTTAAGATTTTGATCGCGAGCTTTTTCAGTTTAACTGGCTACTTGGTGTCAATTCCTTTACGAAACCTAAGAAGCATTAACGCTGAATGGTATACTACCAAATGCTTGACAGAAGTTTTCTCTGTTGTGAGCATCAAGCGACCAAACATAGGGTTCCGCGGGTTACTGCTTCACCACAACAATCCCCCCGCTCACACCGCAATCAAAACCAGGGACTTCCTGGACAGTACACCACTCAAACTCCTGGAGGACACCCTCCTTACAGCCCTGACCTAGCAACATCTGAATTCATCTTCTGCCCTAAAAATAAAAGATCAGCTCAAAGGGATACAATTTTCATCGCCGAATGATGCGCTGTCAGCATTCGAAGAAGAGTTTCTCGGTGGTAGACAACAACATCAGCCGCCGGCATAAGTTACCACCCACCAGACAAAGTCTTGCCGCCAAGCGATTCGTCGTGTTCCGGCATGATGTCTGGTGAAGCCGTACGGTGGACGGGTCTGAGCAGTTGTGTTGCGATGTGTGCCGAGTACGATATGCCTAATGTTGTTGTGTCGGGAGTTTGGTCGTGGAGGGTCTCCAGATCATCCTCTGGCGCAGCATCGTTGGTCGTGTTGTTGGGTTAAACATAGCATCACCTAGCTCAACTGCTGTCTTCCTTCCTATTCACTCAGTTTTTTTGAGTGAATAGGCTTAATAAGCTAGTGCGCTTTACCATCAACGATTGCATCACTGCTTACCATCAGGCGGGATTGCAGTCAAGCGCTAGTTTATAACTATTAAAAAAAAAAAAAAAAAAATTCGAGCAGGCTGTAAACGGGGTGTCTGCGGCGGACTGGAAAAAGTGTTTCGAAAACTGGTTCAGACGCTTTGTGTAGAGGCTGTTGGAGAGTAGTTACTTTGAAAGGATGTAATAAAAATATAAGTACCTCTAGGTTTTTTTTATCATCGTAAAACTTTCTAAGTGTCCCACACAACTTAGAAAAGTTACCTGCATTGGTACTCGCCTGACCTGGAATCGAACCCGGACACTCATACTCGAGAGGCTGGTGTTTTAACCACTAGGCCACGACGACGTCTGGCGCATGTTGGTAAAATTAAGAATCAAGAATTGCTGTCTTAAAGGCTTTCATTTATTACTTTTTATTAATAAAATAATTTTGTTATAAAGGAGGAGTGCCAGCACTGGAGATATCAGAAGGTGTTTCTATCACCGGTGACCTGAAAACCGTGGATTACTTGGAAGAAGTTTACCCACAGAGGCCGCTTCTCCCTAAAGACCCTCTCCTAAAGGCCAAAGACAAGGTTCTTGTTCAAGCTTGGCGGCCCGTAAGTATTCTCATGTTTATTTTTTTGATTGCCAATAGTCCGGACCGAGTCGTTTTTTTGTACGATTAATTATCACATTAGGCAGATGTGTTCCACTCAATATCATGTACTTGTCGGCAGCTTTCTGAGTGACATAACTTACTTTAGTGATAGTACTATTTGATGTATTATTAACCTGGTTTATAAGTATAATACCCATAATACCCGTTCCATAGCACTATGATAAGCCTCTATCGAATCGAAAATCCTCTGTTTGTTGAATGAAAGATTCTTTTATTTTATTTCAGGTGCTATCCTTACAATTCAAACTGGTGAAAGGGTTGAGTCACACCATCACGAAGGATGACATAGCTGCCTACTACAAGTCATTTGACTTACTTCAGACAGAGTTGAAGCAGCGAGGAACCAAATTGTTGGACGGAGAGCAGCCCGGGTACGCTGATTACATGCTCTGGCCCTGGTTCGAGAGGATGCTAGCCTTGAAGACCGATGTTGGAAGACTGGATGAGAAGAAGTACAAGTTGGTGGTAAGTTTCGTAATCGTAGTTAGTAGGGAGGGGTTTAATTAAACCAAAAAAAAAACTATTTGTTATAACGATTGTTCGTTTATCATGGTTACCCACCTATACCAACGCGAAGCTCGATAAAGAATAGAGGTAAACAAACTAATTTAGGGTTATCGCAAGTCACGTTTTACATTGGAGGGATGGGTTGGGCGCCGTCACGGCAGCCTCACCTACCGCTTGGTGCAGGTACTGAGCGGACATTGTATGGGGCCCCGGTGTGGGCTTCTGACCTGACGGCCGGCAGCATCGCTGTACTGCGAATACCGCAGAGAGTGATGGCCGTCAGAGTCATACATGGGTATCGCACGATCTTCTATGAGGCGGCCTGCCTACTGGCTGGAACCCCGCCCTGGGACCTGGAGGCGAAGGTCCTCGCGTCACTGTACCGGTGGCGTGAGCAGGCGCGAGAACGGGGCGAACGGCCGATGCAGCGTCAGCTTGAGCAGCGTCGGTCGCAGCTCAGCGAGGTCCTGGTGGCGGAATGGCGGGACAGGCTTTCACGCCCTACCGCCGGCCTCACCACCATCGAGGCCATCCGGCCGGTACTGGCGGACTGGCTCGGGAGAAGGCATGGCTCCCTGACGTTTCGGGTGACACAGGTGCTCTCGGGGCATGGTTGCTTCGGAAAGTACCTGTGTCGCATAAACAGGGAGCCGGACGCCCGGTGTCACCACTGCGTCGACTGCCGAGAGGATACGGTGCAGCATACGCTGGCAGAGTGTGCCGCTTGGGAGGAGCTGCGCCGTGTCCTCATCTCTGAAGTAGGCAGTGACTTGTCGCTGCCGGCCATAATCAAGTCGATGGTCGGCAGCGAAGAGTCCTGGGATGCGGTGGTTTCCTTCTGCGAAACAGTTGTCTCGCAGAAGGAGGCTGCGGAAAGGGAGAGGGAGATCTCGTCCTCTCACCCGACCCGCAGCAGGCGTACCGGGCGTCGTCGGAGGGCGGATAACGCCCTCTTCCAGCCCCCCTAAATGGGTCCAGGGGCGATAGACTCGGGGACATCTGTCGCCCCCCAAACATCAGGACCCGAGGTGGCGGCGCGAAGTGTTCCACGCGCGCTACTCTTAGACGTCACGGGGGGAGTCCTACACCTCACTCCCCCCCCCTGACCCGAGGAGGCCCACGGTGGTGGGCCAGCACCAATCGGGGGTTGCGGAAGCAGTATTAGTTCTCGCAGCCCCCGGTGTAGGTGTGAGACGGAACAACCGGGTGGTTTTTAGTCAGTAAGAGTCTGACAGACCCCGTCACCCGCCTCAGGGCGGCGGAAATCAATGAGGATTTTCCAACCGGAAAAAAAAAGAAAAAAAAAAAGGTACTGAGCGGACATGGGTGCTTCGGTCACTACCTGCAACAGGTCGCCCGTCGGGATGAGTCGCCGCCACCACTGAGACTCTCTCGACGACATGGCGGAGCACACCTTGGTGGAGTGCACGGCCTGGCGAAACAAGCGCCGCGACCTCGTTGCGGCGCTCGGAACGGACGCCTCTCCCTGGCAACCATGGTGCAAGCCATGGTTGAAAGCGAGAGTGCATGGGAGGCTGCCGCCTCCTTCTGCGAGACCGTCCTCTTGCAGAAGGAGGCAGCGGAGAGGGAGCGGGAAGAGGACGCTCTTGCCGCTCCCCTCCGGCGTAGACGGGCGGGGCGAAGAAGGCGGGGGACGAACCCCCGTCTCCTTTAGCCCGCGAGTGTGACCAGCGTGTGTGGGTAGCTCCCGCACGCGCATTGCACTGGTCACCACGTCTGAGGATTACTCCGGTACCCGGGTAATCCTCCCTTGGCGCGGAAACCGGCCAAAATTAGGCCGGTAAGCCCTAAAAGTGGCACGGAATTATATCTTCGGGCCGATCCCGTGTC
This sequence comes from Sesamia nonagrioides, assembly GCA_017933935.1. NCBI lineage: Eukaryota > Metazoa > Arthropoda > Insecta > Lepidoptera > Noctuidae > Sesamia > Sesamia nonagrioides. Next base: position 470,636 of record JADWQK010001419.1, read on the forward strand.
ACTCTCAACGCAGGGCTCGAGAAAAAAAAAGTCACGTTTTACAAATCTATTATTTACATGATTATTGCTTTTTACATGCTACCTATTTATGAACAATTCCTATTGCATCATATTTCAATAGAATCTCTAAAATAACATAATTAACTTGGTATTTCGAAAAATCATTTAAAAGTCGACATTAATTTTACGTGATAGCCCTACAAAAAAAGAAACATGGATGAAATCCAGGTATTAAACACATTTTGTGGAATTCAGCCAGTGAATAAAGTTGAGGCGTTTGTCAATACAATTTTTCGTATTTTAATTACTTTCAAATCAACTGCATAACACATGCATTGTGATATTTTGAAGTATAACATATATGTATCAAAAATCTAACCTATTAGAAAATTGGCTTCTATGTGTGTCATATTTCATTCAAAATGGTTCTGTGCATATCATACATTTCTAAACATAAATAAACTGTTTGCATTAGTAGGATTATTACTTTTATGAAAATCATCTATGTAGAAAAGGTTGTTTACATCTGTCTTTTAGGCGTAAACAACTCGTTGCCTAGCAACGGTTTGTTTACCTCTATTCTTTATCGAATTCGGCTTTTATATAGTTGGTATTTGTATGATAAAGATGGTTTTTAGATAGAGAACATTGTGTAATGATAAGCCGGAATGACTCGAGGACAATATTGTCATGATATGCACATTTCACACTTGGTGATGTCACAATTATCGCTAGTAATGTTATAAGCTTGACTAAAATCATGATAAACATTTTATTTAGAAATTGTCTTCTGGTCCTATACCTGAGCTTTGCTTTTTTATTACAGTTGGAGTACATCGAGGATTTAGGCAAAGACCCCATCATAGCCGAGTACAGGCTACCCACAGAGGCACTACAGGCATTCGTGACCGCGTGCAATCTACATCAGAAACCCAACTACGATTTCCTTCTTGATCAGTAATTGAACATACTAGGTGGGAACAAAATGACGAAATGAAAAGTACAATTTTGTATATTTTTTTTCTTATTAACTGTATACTATACTGTTCGTAATTTTTTGTATGTATTTGTAAATATATTTTGAAGTTCCATAATGTAATTAAATGTAGCTGCAATGTTAAGTAAAGCATGATTTACATTATATCAGCGTTTATGAAATGAATAGACTGTACTGTCGCATAAACCTAGACTTGTGCTATAGGAGTGCCGAAGCCATGATAGCATAGCGTGCAAAGGCGTCTATATTAAAAGCATGGCAATCGCGTCTCCATGGTATGTATTTTTCCGCAAATAAATCCAGTTGAGGGAAGCCCCAAGTGTCAGTAGTTTTATTAAAAGCTGGCGGCGATAACTCCCATTCCGTATCAATTTTTCACGTCTGGTCTCGTCATCAGCCTCTACGTTATCCTTGGACTTTATGTAAGACGCAAAAATAAAAGTGTGACGCTCTTCGCACCAGCACCATATCTCGCGTGATATCTTGTTTAAATGATCATATTGGACGCCCCGCATTCTGTTGATATATGATATAGCGGTCATATTGTCAATTCTAAGAAGGATTTCCTTGTTATTTATTTTGTCAGCGAAGCATTTCAAACCTATGAAGGTTAACTTCAGTTCTAACCAATTACTGTGGTTTTTAGCTTCTCTCGTGCTCCAAAAACCACCAGAACATTCACCGTTACATGTAATGCCCCATCCTGTAAGGGATGCATCTGAAAATATTTCTAGTACGTATTTATGTTGACTTATAGGCTTGCTAACAGTCATTATGTTATTATTCCACCACGCCAAATCGGCATTTAAATAACGATTTAATAACATATTTATCGCAGGTAAGACCCCATTAGGTAGGTAGGTAGGATAGGTCAAATTTTTTTCTCTTTCGAACAGCTTCGTGTAAATCCATCCGTAATCTACGGCTGGGCAAGCTGAGGTTAACACTCCGACAAATTGAGCAAATTCTCTTATAGATCAATAAACGTTTCTTCGAAATTTTTTCAACCATATCTTTAGTTTTTATTAGTTTATTTAATGGCAACTTTAAAGATAGTTCATTAGAGTCCAGTTCAAAACCTAAAAAAAAAATTTGCATTGACTAAGTATCAAATCTTTTTTTATATAATTTATGACAAAACCTAATTTATCTAAGATGAAACTGTTTCTGAAACTCGTCTAAATATATTACAAACAAATGTCCCCTCTGCCTTAGATAAGTTTCAACAGGCCTCATCAATTTGGTGAAAACATACGGCGCTGAACACAAACCAAAAGGAAGGCACTGAAATTCATATGTTTGACTATTAAATCTGAATCTTAAATATTTTTTGCTTGATTTATGAATTGGAATTAGAAAATAAGCTTCTTTCAAGTCAATATTTGACATAAAGTCGAAACGAGATATCACTTTAGATGCGGTTCTAATGTGTTCCATCTTAAAGTGCTGTGTATCAATAAACTTGTTAAGCTTTTTCAGGTTAAGAATAAATATAGTAGAACGGTCGCTTTTAGGTGTCAGGAAGATGTTTGAGATGGGGTTTTTTGACGGGAAGCTAAGATGAGTGTCACGCGCATTTTTCATTGGACTTTTAAAATTATTTATAGTGTCGTTTACTAAATAAAAGCGCGTGATTTATGTAGTAAAAAGTGCATTCAGTAAATAATGCATAAAGAACATTGAAATATCGCAGCATAGTGGCCACATAATGGCTTTGCATCAAATGTCCTCTTAGTCGGCTAACGCGGCCGTGTTTTCAACTGTCATTGGCGATATCCGCCATTATTGTGAAATATTTTTTAAAGAATTTCTATAATTTGTTACACGTGTTATTAGCAAAATTGTGGTATCTAACTACAGAAGCCATTGAAGAGTTGAAGTAGTACCTATTCACTTTACAGAAAAGAAAAGATAATAAATTGACCGACTACTACGTCTTTACAGCTTTTTTTTAACAGCATCATTATTTAAAAGTTTTGACATTTCTAAATTTATAATTTCAGTTACAGAAAAATTTGGTTCCCTAGGTTCGACAAGCTCAATTACAGGACAATTAAAGGGTATTTTGTAACCCGTAATGAATTCTAATACTACAGGGTCTTGGGTAACAGTTTTCCATACGTCAAGGAAATGCCGAAGCCTACCAGCATGTTGTATAGATACCTATAAGTATTCTTGTGATTGGTCGATGTGCTCGCGTTCGTCGCAGAGTTGTGTCGGTCCGCAACAGCCGGCAAGCGGCGAGCTGTTTGAGCTGACGATAGTTGAGTCCTGGGTCCCTCTGATCTGCCCTGGTGAGCATATTGCCTGGGTGGACCCTTCATTGCTCTTCCCTGGCAGTTGTTATAAGGCCGGTTCGGCCGATACGATGTTGAAGGTCGAGGTTCAAATTTTCTTTTGATTTGCAAGCCAGATTTTTCATATGAATCTCTCTTTAAATCCTTGATCATGGAATGAATTTTTGGATGCATTGGGGTCCCACCACCATCTTTGGGGCTCAAGTCAACCCCACCTGCCAGACGGTGCACCTGCTGACATACGGACGGGGCCCTGACGCCGCCTTCCCTTTCGGGGTTGAGTGGTCAGACGGCAGTCGCACTCATAAAAGCCAAAAATTCGCCAAACATGACAAGGAATAAAAGAAAGGCACGAGTTACAGTTAGGGTGCCGCCGCAAAACGGCGCGCAGGAGCCCCGCCCGACTCCTGTGACCTGTGGGCTAGGGCTACCGTGTCAGGGGCGGACACGGCTGAAGAAGCGAGCCCAAACCAGTAAACTCCGTTTCGCTTCGTGGAACGTTGGCACGCTAACTGGACGCGCGAGAGAACTGGCCGAAACTCTCCACAGGCAGAGGGTGGCCGTGGCGTTCCTGCAGGAGACTCGGTGGAAAGGCAGCAGATCCCGGCTTATTGGGAATGGCTACAAGCTGATCTACATGGGTGCACCTAGTGGGTCGCCGTGGTGTTGTCTAACGAGCTCCAGGATGACGTCTTGGAGGTGAATCGCATCAGTGATCGGCTAATGTCGGTGCGGGTGCTTGTCAATGGGGTAATAACACACTTGATAAGTGCCTACGCTCCGCAGGCCGGGTGCGGTGACGCCGAAAGGACGTTGTTCTGGAGCCAGTTCAAAGGATTGCTTCGCGGGATCCCGTTATCCCAGGGAATCGTTCGGGGTGGTGATTTGAACGGTCATGTGGGTGAGAAGTGTGACGGATTTGAGCGTGTTCACGGTGGCTTTGGGTACGGTAGCCGCAACGCGGAAGCGGACAACATTCTCCGAACGTGTGCGGCCGCTGACCTGGCAATTGTGAACACCTATTTCAAAAAAAAAAACCGGAGCACCTTGTTACCTACCGGAGCGGGCGAAGCGCTACCCAGATCGACTTCCTACTAACTAGGAGACACCACATCGGCAAAGTAGCCAACTGCAAGGTCATACCCGGTGAGAGTCTTACTGCACAACACCGTCTCCTTGTCATGGATCTCTGCGTAAAGGCCCAACGTAGACGTGTTGAGCACTGCCGACGCCAGATCCGGTGGTGGCTGCTTGATGAAAATAAGTACCAGGAGTTCGCTTCGGTTATTGGAGACAAGTGCGCTGGTACCGAGGGAGAATCTGTCCAAGATCACTGGGACAGAATCCAGGCAGCTATTACTAGGGCGGCGCGGGTGGTGCTCGGCGTGTCTAAGGGCGGTCGCAAAAGTGACAAGGAGACCTGGTGGTGGAATGACACAGTCCAGAGGGAGACAAGGGTGAAGAAAGCTCTCTTCAAAACGTGGCAGGCGACCGGATCTCCTGAAGATCGCGACGCATACAAGGTTGCCAAACGTGCCACTAAAAGAGCTGTAGCTAGAGCCAGACGAGACCACTTGCAACCGCTCTACGAGTAGTTGGAATCGTCTGAGGAGCAGAAACTCATTTACAAGTTGGCACGTTCTAGGGTGAAAGCGGCACTGGATATAACCAAGTGCCGTTGTGTAAAAGACCCTACTGGCAACCTGCTTTGCGAGGATCGCGCGGTGAAGGAGAGATGGCGTACGTACTTCCACGAGCTGCTGAATAAGCAGCACAAAGAGGTGCAGACACTGGAACTCCCTCCGAACCTTGAATTAGTGCCCCCGATAACGCCTGAGGAAGTCCACACGGCTCTTGGTTGCATTGCGAATCGGAAAGCTGTCGGAGCTGATGGAGTCCCCATTGAGGCCTGGAAGGCGATGGGTCCTCGCGGTGTGGGCATGTTAACTTGCTTTTTGAAGCGCGTGCTCCTGACCGGTAAAATCCCGAGCCAATGGAGACTGAGTATTATTACTCCAGTCTTCAAAGGCAAGGGCTCGGTACAGGAGTGTGGCAATTATCGCGGTATAAAGGTCATGTCCCACACCATGAAGACCTTTGAGAGGATTTTAGACTCCCGGATCCGGCAGGAGTATGCTGTCTCGACGTGTCAATATGGGTTCCGTCCAGGGCCGCGCCGACCCCCGTCTGCGTCTGTGTGCGGAACCTATGAAGCGCCTCTTTTTAACCGACTTCTAAAAAGGAGGAGGTTATCAATTCGTTGAAATATGTTATTTTTTATTTATGTTCCCCGATTACTCGATGACGCCTGGACCGATTTGCAAAATTCTTTTTTTGTTTGAAATGTGTATACTTTCCCGTTGTTGGTCCCATAGTCACCAGGTCAGGATCTGATGATGGAAGACCAGAGAAATCAAGGGGAACTTTCAAAAATCGTATGGATGACTAGTGCATTTCTAAGTATTTTCATTAAGTATTTTAAAGCACTACGATGTAATAAAGGTCTGGGGCAGATGTGATGATGGAGCCGGGAGACAGTCGAAGGAACTCCTCAACGATTCACAGCAGCTACCTGGTGTCTGTGCTTGATTAATTTGTATTGATAAGAGCTTTACACCTTGATGTATTGTGATTGTCATTAGGGGTTTTATGATGAAGACAAAGAATAGTTAAGGGAACTCCTCAACGGTTTACAGTAGCAACATTGTGCTTGGAATTAATTCATTTATATTGATGAGAACTTTGCACCTATTGGGTTAAAATTATGGTTTGCAATAAATCTGATGATGAAGAATATATAGGCAGTTGAGGCAAGTCCTCAAAAATGTACAGCTTGAAGTTCAACAATCAATTATAATCAAGAGACTAAATTTAAGTTCCGTAATCGCGTCATGTCTAGCATTGTTCATACTTTCATTTTGGTTTCATAGGAATTTTATAAAAATCGGTTTAATGGCTCCATTTTTAAACTAAAATTACGAGTAAAAATTAAAGTAAACAACATTACGTCGTTTGCTCGTCGTGTCGGCATCCAATCTAACCGGATGCAGCTGAACAGTACTCTTCACAACGAAAAAGTGTAAAATAAAAAATTAAAAAAAAAAAACACAACAGACTTCCACAAGAGAAAAAAAACACTACAAAGTGAAAAATAACTAATTTCGGAAGTCGGTGGTAAAAATGAATATACATAAACCAAAACACCATGACCATGAACAGGTACTAGCCCCGCACGATGATATTGCGATCGGCGGCCATCTTGGTGACGTAGTCGACCTCGCACCGTCAGTACCGTTCGCAAGTTCAGTCCGCGCTTACCCACTTACGCACATCGAATATTTTTGTTAGTTTTTTGTTTTTGTTATCCTGTTTTATTGTTGTTCTTGAGTTTTGTTGTTTAGTTTTGTTAGCTGTTACTCGTTAAAATGAGTAAGAAATTAATTCACAATCGTGCTCGTGAAATTATAATTAAAGTGGACAATTATTTTGTTAAAGAAAAAGAGGACTGTAAGTTAGTTCTTGAAAGTATAAACCGTGCTTTAAAAAGTACTTCGGACACTACTGAGGACATTTTAATACCGAAGCAACAGCTAAACCAAAGTCACGGAGCGTGTGGCATGTGCCACAGGCGTTGCAAAAAAATACTGTGACTAAATTGCGACGAGAGCATGAGTCGGCAACAGCAAGTGGCAGCAAAATGAGAACTCCTACTAAAGGAAAAAGACAAAAGAAGGAATATTTCGACGGGTTTTCCTTAACAGCTTTAAGAAATATTATACATTCAATGTATACGGTGAGGAGAGAAATACCCACAATGCGCAAAATCTTGGCGGCTTCAAAATTAGACCTTAATTATACCAATAGTGAAACTACATTAAGAAAAATAATTAAATGTGATTTAGGCTACCAATTTAAACGATGCTACCAAAAAAGACTGGCTCTAATTGAAAGACCCCAAATTCAAGCGTGGAGGGCTAGATATTTATGACGTATGAAAGAAAATGACTCGCTTGCTAATAACAAAAGACCCGTTATTTATCTCGACGAAACGTGGATACACGCACACTACACGGTAAAAAAATGTTGGCAAACAGCAACCGATGTCGGAGTGAGACGGAACGACAGCCCCGGCCGCCGATGGATAATAGTTCACGCGGGAAGTGAAAGCGGTTTTGTTGACAATGCCCTATTAATGTTTAAAGCAGACACCAAAACGGGGGATTACCATGATCAAATGAATGTTGAGAATTTCACCAAGTGGCTTACAGAAAAATTAGTACCCAACATACCACGCAACTCCATAATTGTGATGGACAACGCCCCTTATCACAGTAGGGAAGAGAATAGGCCACCAAGTATGAACAATAAAAAACAGTTGATGGTTGAGTGGCTACAAGCTCACAACATCGACTTTCCCAACGACAGTACAAAACCTGAACTGTATTTATTAATTAAACGGCACAGACCGCCGAAAAATTATAAAATTGTCAATTTATTAGCTGCCAATGGCCATGAGGTCGTTAGATTACCACCCTACAACTGCGACCTCAACCCCATTGAGTACATCTGGAACCTGGTAAAGATGAGGGTGTCAGAAAAAAATGTGGAGCAGTTGGAAAGTCGCATTGAAGCTCTGACATTGGAGGCGTTGGCGTCAATAACTCCAGATGACTGGCGAAAGGAAGTCAATCATGTTAAACGGCTTGAAGAGGAATATTGGAAAAAAGATCGAATAACTGACGAGTTATTTATCATAAATACGGCAGACGACAGTGAATCGGAAACGACAGACACAGAAAGCCGTTCTGATTCGGAAGACTGTATGAGTGGAATTGAATAAATAGGGTAAGATTATATTGAATTATATATAAAAAAAATTTTACATACTATCCTGGTGTTATTTGGTACTCTGGTTTAATTCCCGCTCACAAATTAACAGAAATGTAGTTAGCAAAAGTTAATAAACATGTAAGAAAGATATACGAATAAGTATATTTTTCTTACGTCTACAAGAATTATTTCCTTGAATTTTTTAATAATGAAAGTTTATTTGTCAGAATATGGATGAGTAGGTATGTGTATGTATAATAAAATTATAAAATACAAATAAATCCTTAACCCGAAAGAATGTTAAATGCAAAATTAATAAACTATAATTTTGCATTTAACATTCTTTTGCTAGCTGTCCTTTCGTGTGACAGATGACGTCACAAAGCTGTTATTGTGACAAGGTTCCGTCGCAATATCATCGTGCGGGGCTTATATATACAGGAAGTCAGTTGTTTTTTTTTTTTTTTTGTAAAAATAGTTGTTTTCTATATTAAAAGAGGTTAATCTAGCGCCAGTTGTATTGATAATTGGACAGTAAGCTAGAAAATGCTCTCTTGTTTCTTACTTTCTAGTTTCTGTGTTAAAATTGACAAATCTTATACTAATTTGTTCTACGTGTGAAACGTCAGGAGTAGGTACAATCTAGTGTTATTGAAAAATATGTATTAATTAGACATAAATTTAAAAAAAAAAAATTAAAAATATAGAAAAATTAAAAACTTAAATTTTTAAATATAATGTTGAATTTGGTTACCGAGTATGCAAATTATTTCATTTTGAATTGTATTTCCAAGATAAGTCGGCATATTTTTGAAATCGGTATCATTCGTACGTGAACAATTTTTGTATGTCTGTTCTTTGCGTCTAAGCTCTAAACCGGTCGGAAAAAGTCAATTTTTCTATTCAAAATTGAAAAAAGAAATATTCTTTTAAAATATCCCAAACAGAAGTTATATTTACATATTTGTATAGAAAATCACATAAAAGGTACATACCACTGCATGAAGCGTTTTTTGAATTAGATTTATTTAACAACACTTTCATCGATAACATGACTGGTTTCTGTCTCTAATGATTGTGTGGAAGTGGATGGTAGAGCCGTAAAATATTTACTTATTTTAGTTGCATTTTTGTTACGTTCTTTTTCTTGTTTTCTTTTCCTTATTAGATTCTGGTGACCAAATAATTTCTTTTTTTTATTATGATTACTATCACCCATCGTGAAAACACGTTAAAACCTAGTAACACACAAACTAAGTATTATTTTATTATAAGAAATCAATGCGCACCTTACACACACACTTTCAATCAAAATTCAAATGATTGTTCAATCAATTGTTTTATTTTGGCTATCTCGTTCGTTAAAATCGGAGATTCGGTTCGACGCCTACTACTACGGTTCAAAATAACTAATAAGTACTTTGTTTGAGGTTCAAAAGAACTGCCGCCCTTTTAAAGTTGAGATCGTATGTAATGTAAACTAAAACCCTAAGCGTGAAATGAAACCATAAACGTAAATATTAATAAACTAGCTTTCCGCCCGCGGCTACGCCCGCGTGGAGTTCGGTTATATCGCGCTTTTTAGATTTCCCTCGGGAACATCAAACTTTTCCGGGATAAAAGGTAGCCTATGTTCTTTCTCAGGGTCTAAAGATTGTCTGTGCCAAATTTCATCAAAATCGGTTGAGAGGTTTAAGCGGGAAAGCGTAACAGACAGACAGACACGGGGGCCTAGACAAAATCCTTTTTCTGTAAGCGTTAACGTCAACGCAAAAGTCAAAATGTATGGAGTTGACGTTTGCTTACCAGATGTCACGTGACTGCTGCTAAATTGGTAGACAAGTCACTATTTGTTATGCGGAAAGGAACGTCGAAGCGAGCGTGACAGATACAAGTCATAATTGTTCATCAAAATGGTAGACAAAAGCCACTTTTGACAAACGCATATGATATTTCAACGTTTCCGCGGCACGTTACATTAGGGGGAGCTATCACGCTCACGTTAACCTTATAAATAGTAATTTTTGTTGGTAATTTCATTCAAATTAATTAGTAAAAATGCATACTTTGAGACTATTATGGGCGGCTAATAATGAAGCAGCTTTGTGAAGGCGTCAAAGAAGATTAAATCGCCGTAACATGGAGCAAATTGTTGAGATGTCGGAATTGGAATTTATTCATGGTTTTAGGCTGGATAAACAAAGTTTTTGGCGTCTTTGTGATGATCTTCGGCGTTTAATATCACCGCAAATTAGTGTTCAAATCAAGGTAAGTTCTAAGTTGTGTACTTACTTCCAACCTAAGATAAAAGTGCCCTAATTGTCTTTCTCAATTAATTCATCATATTTCAGGTTTTGTGTACATTGGCTACGGCTTCATATCAAAGTCCAAAGAACAGTTACTAGGTGTATACGCCAAGTTGTTGAAGCATTGTGCCATCCTGCTATTGTAAATAAATGGGTCGTGTAATCGTGTTTCCAAGGTCGCAAGTACAAGGATCCCAAATAAGACTTGAGTAAGTTAATGTATGATAACTAATAATTTTTATTAGTAACATATTCCTAAGTAATTCATATGAAACAATATACCTTCTTTAATGACAATAGGTACTTAGAAAATGGAATATATACACACTTCCAAGTAGTAGTAATAAATCTGTCTACCATAATAAACAAAACATTATTATACTCCCAAAACAACAGGTTTCAGAGGCGGTTTAGACTCCCAGGTATAGTTGGATGCATAGAATATACTCATGTGGCGATTGTCAAACATCAGAAGAAGAGCGTTTATTTTTTAATCGGAAAGGTTACCATTAACGTTGATTCATTGAATGTACAATTGGTAAGTATACATGTGTTTGTGGTTAAACTATGTATAATATTATTATTGCTATAAATGCTTATAGAAACATATTTTATAGGATTATTATGTCATGTTCCATATAATTTTTTCCTTTGTCTACAGGTGTGCGATAGTAATTTAAAAATTATTAATTTCAATTTGAAGTTTGGTGGAGCCAACCATGACTCGTTCATAGGAGCATCTAGTAGAATGGAAAGTTTTATGCAAGAACTGCACCAAAATGGTTATTAGGTAGGTTAACTTTTTCTATGTTATTTATATTTGAGCACATCGATGTACCCTGCCCTACCTTTTTATCTTAATGACTGATATTTGTGTCATTTAAAACACCCATTTTATATCCAAAACAATCATGTACAAATAATTACTTGTGTTGCCAACAATTATTACATAATACTGCTAATATTTATTACATAATACTGCTAATATTTATTTATGTATTTTTAGGTGATTCTGGATATCCTCAACGGAATTGGCTGATGATTTGCAGTTCCTGGCTCTGTCGAAGATACCTATACCCAGCGATATGTACAAGCAAGGAATTGTATAGAACACTATTTTGGATTGCTCAAGTCACGTTGGTGGTGTTTATTAAGACACAGGACCTTGTATTAAAATATTTTATGTAAATAGTAGTTGCCTGTTGTGTTACACAATATTGCTTTAAACTTTAGAGGCCAATTTACCTCCTCCAGCTGTTATGGAAGTAGAAGAGGTGTTAGTGCCTCTAGTAGTCAGAGTGCCTACTCCAAGGCAGGGCTGCACTGAATAAGGTTTTATCCAGAATTGTAACTGACAACTAAAAATATGACTAAGAGTCGTAATTTTAGTACCTAGTCAGTCTTTCTTAGTTATTAATGTGTATGTTAAGTAATTTGTGAATGCAGTGTTTGTTATATTACATTGCTTCCACAAATTAGAAGCTCATTTTCAAAATGAAGGTATATCAAGATGAAAAGTTTAATGTTCTTTAAAATATGTTTCTATTTTATATCCTTTCATAGTTTTTTATTTATTGCAGTATTGAATCGATTTATAAAAGTGATATAACAATAGCTCATTTCCAAAATATTAAAAGTTGAAGCAATGTTAAAATTAAAGAGTTTTTATGTTCTTTAAAATATGTTTGTATGTTATATTCTTTCTTAGTTTTTAATATATCATGGTATTTAAGTGATTTGTAAAAGTATTGTATCAAGAGCTCAAAATTAAGGTTAAAGCAATATTAAGATTAAAATTAAAGAGTTTTTATGTTCTTTAAAATGTATTTCTGTCATTAAGAGTTTTTTTTTATTTAAGCATTTTATTAATTCTAATGTCTAAATGAAAGAAGAACTATATAAAAAAATACACTAATAAATCTAATTGAAAACAAATGTTTGTTGACACCACTTTCACCCATCGAATTAAAACCTTCCGTTAACTCCTGCCACAGACGTTGACTCCTTACTTTTCCTTGAAGCCCAGGTTGTGGCCTTGAAAGATCACCATGGCTAAACATACCTAATGTTAGTGTGCAGTGAGAATAAAGCCCAATAAATATAAACCCTCTTATTTATAAACAATGTTTAAAGTTAACTAGTGATTAGCGATTCTTTAACCATTCATGTCACTCAAATTTAATCATCGTTTATGAATAAACACACCAGTGTTTAAGAGGTTTGTTCATAAACGATATGTAAAGATAACTTTAAACAACGTTTATGAATAAGGGGGAAAGTTTGCTACCAGCATTCTAATACCGCATCTAACAAACAAGTTTTAAGGTTTAGAATAGAGTTTATGTTTATAGAAATAACAAACGTAAGGACCACAATCATTTAAGTGAACCACTTGAGTTTGTTTACGTTATGCATTCCATAACCTTAAGTAAGTACCTAGTTCCGATAGTAGTATAAAATGGGATAGGAATTTGAAATAAATGGTAGAACATCGAAAAAACTTTCCTTTCCATAAATTCTATCAGGAAATTAAATTGGCCGGGACTCGTACGAAGTCTAGATTCCATCTAAAATAAAATGTAATGATTACTCATCGCAATAGGAATAATTGATCTGTTAACAATATTAATATACAATGATTTCAAATATAACAATTTAATCACAATCCTTACATTAACTTAAGCCGTTTACTTGCTTTCTTTGTGATAAAACTATTTAATTACTTTCAACGCACACAACATTCTTGAATATAAAATTGGCTTAAAGGCCTAGTAACCGAGCTAAAAACTTATAAAAAAATGCGTTTGACAGTGAAAAAATAAATGCAATAGTGTCACTCCGACATTTGCTCCATTTGCTACACACAATTCATAGACTAATAATAGAGTGTTTCGGTTAACACTGCGGAATGGGCGTTCGACGTTTCATAAGTCACTTGTCTACCATTTTTCACACGCTAACGTTAACTCCTTAACGCGAAAGGAAAACGTTTGAACGGAAAACGCTTGGATTTTGTCTAGGCCCCACGGACAGACAGATAGACAGACAGACAGACAGAGTTACTTTCGCATTTATAATATTAGTATGGATTTCTTGCTTTAACCGAATGCATCAACGGGTGAGACTTTTTTTTTTAAAGATGTACGGTGTATGGTACCAGGGTAGCACAAAAGTGTAGGAGAAGTCGAAACAATGAAGCTCATTCATCATTATTAATCTAATATTACATGGATAAAGTTTTATTTTGCCTACTTTGAGGAGGTGCAATGTACCAGGGTAGCACAAAAATGTAGGAGAAGCCGAAACAATGAAGTTCATTCATTAATGATAAACGCACAGGATATTGTAATCGTTTGAACTCAAATGGCATATCAATTGGGATCATAGGGATACTCCGTAACATACAAATTTCTCCTTTTGATATACCAGTTGAAATCGTAGATTCAATTAAATTTCGCAATAAGTTTTTCACTGTCAATCTGGTGCCATTACACAGTTTTGGTGGATTAAAAAAAATACAAAGAAATTGGCATTGAATTTTATATATCCCCTCCAATGTTCGGCCCCTATTGCGTAACTCCGGGGGTGTGTGGTGTGAGTGCGCCCGGCCGAAATTGTGTTCGCTAAAACTACGATACCTCGGAAATTAAAGAGCGCAGCTCGACACACCGTATGTCACTGAAATCGTTAAGAAATAAGCTATGATTGTCTATAGTTTTGTACAGTTTTATCGTGGAATCTATTTTCGATTCGAAATTGAAGGTAGGCTTAGCTAAAAGTCGTAAAGACGTCATTTAAAAAAAAAAATGCATTTTTTTTTACCAAAGTTATTGTTTTATTTACATAATAACATATTATTGTACAATAATCAAGTAAAAATAACAAACATTTCTATACATATTTTGCATCTGCAAGCTGAACAAAAATAGTGAAACCGGACACCGTTGACCTACCCGCTTTTTTTTTTAAAAAAAAATCGATAAAAATCTTTTTTAATGTTTAGCATGTGACGTTTTATACCTGTCTTATTCTTTCCGTATTTAGTCTGTGTAGCATAAAGTAAGAAAGGTATACTCTATAAGGCAATATTTGATCCACCGTTCATTGAATTCATTTGTGAAAACGTGATAAATGAAGAACCGCTCAGCGGATTTTATTCAAACTTCACACAAACCATCTACTAATTAGTCACAACAAAGCCTAAAAATTTGGTTTGGATAGGTGAGTCCGTTCCTGAGTTATAAAATTACAAAGAAAGTGGCAGCTGACCCGGCGAACTTTGTTCCGCCTTGAAGGCAATATCACATGATCCAATTTTTTACTTTTTAAATTAGGGTAACACAAAAGTGTAGGAGAAGTCGAAACAATGAAGCTCATCATTTCGGTTGAGCGTAATCACCACGCTTGCTCAATGCAGGTTGGCGATTTCAGACGTAAATTCCACGTTTCCTGATGTTTTCCTTCACCTTGCATAAATGCATCTAGCTCTGAGAAGAAACGCCGAAACAAACTCAGAGGTCATTGATGGGACATTATGATATTACTGGCCAAAAGGAAAATAAAATAAAAGTTTTATCAATAAAGTTCCGCCTTAAAGGCAATATGGCATGGTCTTATTTACTACTTTTTAAATTAGGATAATCTATATATATTAAAGAAAGTCGAGTTAATTACACTATTTATAACTCAAGAACGCCTGAACCCATTTGGCTGAAAATTGGTAGGGAGGTAGCTAAGAACTGGGAGAAGGACATAGGATATCCTTTTTACCCCGTTCCCGTCGCTCCTGTGTGAATGAATGAACTTCATTGTTTCGACTTCTCCTACACTTTTGTCCGACCCTGGTACCTTGCAACTCCTCAAAGTAGGCAAAATAAAACTTCATCCATGTAATATTAGATAGATAGATAATAATGATGAATGAGCTTCATTGTTTCGACTTCTACACTTTTATGCGACCCTGGTACCTTGCAACTCTTCAAAGTAGGCAAAAGTAATATTAGATTAATAATGATGAATGAGCTTCATTGTTTCGACTTCTACACTTTTGTGCGACCCTAGTACCTTGCAACTCCTCAAAGTAGGCAAAATAGAACTTCATCCATGTAATATTTATTAGATTAATAATGATGAATGGAGCTTCATTGTTTCGACTTCTACACTTTTGTGCGACCCTGGTACCTTGCAACTCCTCAAAGTAGGCAAAATGAAACTTTATTCATGTAATATTAGATTAATAATGATGATGAATGAGGCTTCATTGTTTCGACTTCTCCTACACTTTTCTGCGACCCTGGTACCTTGCAACTCCGAGCTTCATTGTTTCGACTTCTCCTACACTTTTGTGCTACCCTGGTTAACAGATTAACAACTGAAGTTAGCTAAAATTGAGTTTCTCGAAGCCGACCACTATTTATGTACTATATGTATTTTGAGACTATGCAATTTTGTCGCGTTCGCGATTCACTTTCACTTTTGTTGAGTTTCAGAACGCGATATTAGATCCTCTAACGCGCACGCGAATTTGAACTTTATGCAGCGGTAATAAATTACAAATTGACTCTCCATTTTATTTAGAAAACGTTTGTATGGGAAATAGAAAAATGCTGTTTTGAGAATTTTCCCGGCAGTTATTCGATTTTTTCTCACCTTTTATACTTTCCCTAGACCTCCACGAATAATTCAAGACCATGATAAGATAAATCCGTTCAGCCGTTCTCGAGTTTTAGCGAGACTAACGAACAGCAATTCATTTTTATATATATAGATATATAAACATTGAGAGACTTGTTCAATAAGCGTAATATAAGTATGTCTTATTGTTTACAAGACCTATGTTGCGCCTATTGTACCTACTTACTTATCAATACTTTACTACAAAAAACAATAATTTAGAAACCAAAAATAATTTCGGTTGCAAAGGCGGCGCGGCGCCCCTATTGACTTGGCGCCTGTGTGCGCCGCACACTTCGCACACAGGGGCGGCGCGGCCCTGGTTCCGTCCAGGGTACAGGAAGATAAGAGTCCACGGACCCTATCTTCGCCCTAAGGATCACCATGGAGAGATACAGATCGAATAACACGCCTCGGCATATGCTCTTTTTAGACATGCAGAAGGCCTTCGACTGTGTCCCTCGGGGGGTGATCTGGTGGGGTTCAAAGGGGTACCAGAAGCCTATGTTGACATAATTCAAGACATGTACCTCAATTCCAATTCCGTTGTTAGGACCTTTGTTGGCGACACTAAACCCTTCCCCATCACCGTCGGAGCACACCAGGGATCCGTCCTTAGTCCGTTCCTGCTCAGCCAGACAGCATCTAGAATTCACATGAGCAACCTCCCTGGTTGCTCATGTATGCTGATGATATCAGGCTGGCAGAGGCGGACAGGGAACGGTTGGTGCGGCGGGTAAATGCGTGGAAGAACTCGGTTGAGAACGGAGGTCTTAAACTCAATGTGGCGAAAACGGTGTACATCCACAGACCCTATGCCTGTGTGCATAGGCGGAGACATGGTCGAGTGCACAGACCAATTTAAATACTTGGGGTCTGTGCTCCACGCGTCCGGCGATATTGATTGCGACGTTAAAACACGCATTTCCGCAGCTTGCGCAAAATGGCGTGAGGTGACAGGTGTCATTTGTGACCCCAAAATGCCGGTTAAGCTTAAGGGACAGGTCTATAAGACCATCATTAGACCTGTCCTTCTGTATGGCAGTGAGGCGTGGCCTGTGCTTGAGCGACACAAGCAGGAGCTGCGTGTCACGGAGATGAATATGCTGCAGTGGATGTGTGGAGTTACGCGGAAAGACCGCATTAGAAACTCTCGTCTCCGTGTTCGTGACATAGCAGACAAACTGCAAGAGAGTCGCCTGCGCTGGTACGGTCACGTCTTACGTAAACCGACCGGTTACGTGGGTAACAAATGTCTTGCCATGGCGCTTCCGCCGGGCCGGAACAAGCGAGGTAGACCAAAGAAGTGCTGGCTTGACGTTGTAAGAGATGACATGCGTACCAACAAGCTCTTACCACAGGATGCTAAAGATCGTGCGAAATGGAGGAGAATGTGCAGGAAAGCGGACCCTGGGCTCCAACGCGAAAGCCGCGGATGCAACCGGGATAAACGCTGAGATGATGATGATGATGATGATCATGGAGTTAACTTTTTTATCCATGCTGATTGTTATTAGTTGTCGTCTTGTAAAAGGGTCTCGGTTATGCAAATCCATAAGAATCTGTCCCATTTAGACATTAAGTTTGTAATTGATGCTATACCTAACACCTAAATGATTTTGTGCCTTCTCGAGCCTATTGTCCAGGTTTTTAGAAGACTCGGGAAGTAGGTTAAAAAATAAAATCCGCAAAATTTTTATTATGAAGTATCGTCAACATTTGTTTCAGTCTATAATAACCAAAAGTATTTGAGCGCACCAATAAAAAAAAAAAGTGCCATGTGTGTTACTTCTGTGGTCTATGAATTTAACTTGTATTTGTAGGTACTTCATTCGCCAGACTGCGCTAGTAATATTTTGCGAAGTAAGGAAGGAAGGTGGGGCGCAGTGAAGAGGGAACAAATGCTCAAGGTCATTGGCTCACGGTATGGCCTTAAGAACAGCAGCAATTTCTGGGTTAAGCTTCGGCGCTTTGAGCAGCTGGAAGTTTTCTGGTATTAACACCCCTTCCATGAACCTTCAATTTTTGGTCATTGTTCAGCCCTTCGTTCGACGAAGTTGACCTTCTGTCAACTTCGTCGTCGAATCTTACATGAGTAGGTGAAAATTGGATTTAATTTACTAATTATTATTTTTAATCAAGTATGCACAAATGTAAATAATGTTATTGATATTAAAATATACAACGTGTTTCAGAAAGGTGAAACAATAATTTCTGATATTGAATTTGAAATAATAAGAACTGTACCGATGTGTACCGGGTACGATGTGCCTAATGTTGTTGTGTCGGGAGTTTGGTCGTGGAGGGTCTCCAGATCATCCTCTGGCGCAGCATCGTTGGTCGTGTTGTTGGGTTAAACATTGCATCACCTCGCTCAACTGCCGTCTTCCTTCCTATTCACTCAGTTTTTTTTAAGTGAATAGGCTTAATAAGCTAGTGCGTTTTACCATCAACGATTGCATCACTGCTTACCATCAGGCGGAATTGCAGTCAAGCACTAGTTTATATCTAATAAAAAAAAAAAACTATTAATTATATTAAATAAAAAAAGTATTCCTCTTCTTATTCTTCTTCTCCAGCCTATAGATGTCCACTGCTGGACAAAGGCCTCCCCCAAAGCTTTCCACGATGACCGGTCTTGTGCTGCCCGCATCCATCGGCTTCCCGCGACCTTCACCAGGTCATCGGTCCGCCTTGTTGGGGGCCTCCCTATGCTGCGTCTTCCAGTACGTGGCGGCCGCTCCAGAACCTTACTGCCTCATCGGCCATCGGTTCTACGAGCCATGTGCCCTGCCCACTGCCACTTAAGTTTAGCGACTCGAAGAGCTATATCGGTGACTTTGGTTCTTCTGCGGTTCTCCTCAGCGACTCTCATGCAATTGAGTTTTTGGAGAAAATTCAGGTTTTTTGGGACTAGCCGAGCGGCAACATGTTTCACACCCAAATGATTAGTTAAACTGGTACGGATCGACTCGTAAGATACAGAAAGTTCAGCGGCTATCTCTCTCAAACTTGAATGAGGATTTTCAGTCACTATTTTCTTCACTTTTGCGATGTTAACTTCAGTTGCAAAGGTTGATGGCCTGACAGAGCGAGGCAAATCTTCCATCACAACTCGACCGCTTTTGGATGCTTTGTACCACTCATAAGCACGTGTTTATGATAAAGTCGATTCACCGTCAGCCTTCTGTAACATTTTCAGTGACTTCGAACACGAAATTCCATTGGCGATGCAAAATTTAAGACAAACTCTTTGATCGATGTTTTTATCCATTGTGAAATTCGCAATTTACTAGATATGATGTAACTAAAACCAGCACTGTATTTAATATAAATAACAGATGCAACTCAAACTCCGCGCCAAAATGGAAAACAGTTGTGCCAATCTAACAACAACAAAAAAAAAAAATTGTTATGGCCTCTCGTAGTTGACCATTAGAAGCCGTGACTACTTAACCGGAGTATCCTTAATTATAATTAAAGCCTCCAGCCAGGGGCACTTAAAAACTAAACTAAAACTAAGGAGCGATTATCTACGCATTAAGGGCACCCCCTGTGGGGTACGAACCTCGGCTTAGGGCGTCGCTAGAGAGAACAGCAAGGGACGGCTGGATCGAAGTTTCTTAGTGGTTTGATGACCGCGGCGTTTCCTAGTATAGTACTAGCTCTGAGAAGAAACGCCGACATAAACTCAGAGGTCATAGTTGGGGCATTATATTTACTGGCTCAGCTGCGGCGCGGGCTGGCCTTCATCGGGCAAGGGACGGGGAGGGCAATTAAGCTGTGGGGCGCGTCGCGGAGGACCTCGGCGGCGAGGTTGGTAGGTCGGTTTCTTGTGCAGGGTGCTGGCTATTGGCCTAGTCTCGGTTCTTATAGGGGCTGTCCTTATATAGTAATATCGTAGGGTGGCTGATGACGTTGTCAGGAACTCTTAATACGGTCTCGACGTTAAGTCGTCCTCAGCGCAAATTCTTCGAGCGATCCCACTAAGACCTGCCACTGGGAAGGTCGGAGAATCTACTCCTTCATCCACCAGAGGCATGGACAGAGCAGCTGTAGAAGTTTACAGCGATTTAAATGAATATATTCGAAGATATTACAGATTTAAAAATTGCGGGGCGTCGCGTTAGGAGACGTTTCGCGACGGGAGTGGGCGGGCCGCTATGTTTTTTGTACAACGTTCACATTTTTTCTGTAGTGTATTTAGTACCAGCATTGCGCCCATGCGAAGCCGGGGCGGGTCGCTAGTTGAATTATATATTAACAGTCATTGAACCAGTAAAGAACTGCGATACCAATCATATTCATGGACACAGTCTTGTTAGAATGATCAATAAATCCATAAAGTAAAAAAAAAAAGTAAATAAAGATATAATATGTAGTAACGTACATACGTACGGATGACAACAGGTCAAGCTACCCTAAACTGTCAAATATTCCCAATCAATCTTGACCCTTAATGATTAAGCGATGAAGTTGAAAATCTAATGAAGAAACTTGACAGATTGTAGTAGCTTGATGTGATGTCGTCTGTACCTCTGTACAGTGGCCAATGACTTTCAGTTTTTATAACCTACTTATCCACCTCCTAATAAGCTTAGGATTTTTGTGGGATCAAGATTAAAAACAACTAAAAACATTTACCTATCAAAGCTGAAATGTGACTTCATACAAACAGAAACATTCGAGTCATCGCCGTATAATACTTTTACACCTTGTCGATTCATTGCCGTTTGTCATATTTGGGGCAGTGTGAACTAGTCTATGTTATCGTCAACAATAAGTTTTGCTGTAGGTACATTTATACTCGTCAAATCAAATAGTGCACACATTCCAACGAGCGCTCGGATACGTTTTACCCTACAACAACATGACAAGCAAAAGGAACTACAACTCAAAACATCTGAGAAGAGGTTAGTTGTGATATTAATTAATATAATTATGTATGTCTATTTATGTAAATGAACGTAATGTAGTCTCTGGTAGATATGTGAACATAGTCAAGTAGTATAGACAATAAACTCAAACAACAATGTTGACAAAAATAAGCCACAGAAAAATCTGATATTAGCAGTGACTTTGGCTATATGTAAAATTTGCTAGAGATATTAAATTATTTACGTTAATAAATAAAGCTAAAAATTATGTAGACGTAGATAGGTACTTACACATGTTGTATTTAACCATAGAAGTATGAAGAATTTTATGCTTTCATATTTATTTTGTTAATATTTAATCGCAAATAAATCCCTTAAACACTGTGGTGTTTATTCATAAACGATGATTAAAGTTAAGTAACGTTAAAAGGTCATAATTGTATGGTTAATGAATCGCCAATCACTAGTTAACTTTAAGCAGCGTTTATGAATAACGGGGATAAATAGATAAATATATAGATAAACATCCAAGACCCAGGCCAATCAGGAAAAAATCGTTTTCCATCATGATCTGGCCGTGGATCGAACCCGGGGCCTCCATGTCGCAGGCAGGCAAATATTATATTATCGTTATATAACGACAATAACGAATGTTGATAAGATCCACTGTAAGTTCCTACGTGCTATATTTTGTACACACTCTGGCGTTCGATAATGTTGTACAGATAAAAAAGATAAGATAAAAAGTACACACATCAAAAGTGTCTAGGGATCAAGCATTTTTATGCGGATTTCTTGAGATTGAGATGTGGCTTTGTAATAAATTTATGATTTTATAAATTTATATGGATCCTTTTTGGTGCATTTCATAATTTGAATCAGGAACTGTGAATCAAATTCGAGTAAAAGATGAAAATCAGCTGTCAATATTTTCCCTATAAAAACATACAACGCATTGAAGACATTATTAGTGCTACTGTTTCCCTACTACTGATTAAAACCAACGTTATTATGGAGCGGCGACGTCATTTAAGCAGGGAAGAAATGCTCAGAGCCGTGGGAATGATAGAAGCTGGTTCCCGGCAACGTACTGTGGCTTTAGCTCTGAATACAAGTCAGAGTGTTATCAGTCGACTTTGGACACGTTACCGAAGCACTGGTACCGTGGCTGAGCGCCATGGAGGACGGTATCGCTGCACCACACGGAGACAAGACCGATACATTCAAATCTTAACTCGAAGAGCTCCAACAATAACCGCCATGATGTTAGCCGTGAGGCTTCATCACTCTTCAGGGAACTTAATTAGCGACCAAACAGTCAGAAACCGCTTGCATGAAGTGAACCTTCATTCCCGAAGACCGCTACGGGTACCACCTATAGCAATGCACAATCGTAGGATTCGATATCAATGGGCTCTTGAACACAGAAATTGGGCAGAAGAACAATGGCGTTTCGTGTGCTTTTCTGATGAGTCTCGTTTTGGTATGAGACCGGATACAAGACGTATACGACACTGGAGAACCCCTGGACGCCAACAGCGATTAAAATCCTGCCAGGAAGTCCATCCTTATAGTGGTGGAACCATCATGGTATGGGCGGGTATTTGGATCGGCGGAAGAACTGAGTTGATTTGGATCAGAGGCAACCTCAACGCTCAAATTTATGCTGAAACGATTGTATCAGACGTCATCGTTCCTCTACAAGTGCAAATCGGTCCCTTATTTCAGTTAATGCATGATAATGCACGACCGCACACCGCAAGAGTTGTAAGACAGACTCTCGCCGCAGCTAACATCAATGTCCTGCCCTGGCCTGCTCAGTCGCCAGACTTGAACCCGATTGAGCATGCATGGGATATGCTACAGAGGAGAGCTCTGCCGAATATGGAGGGTATCCAGTCGCAAGAAGACCTTTTTTTGTTGTTGCAACGAACATGGGCGGCCATTCCACAGCGTGATTTGGATGAACTCATTTTGAGTATGCCAAACCGATGTTCTTGTGTTGTTAGTGTTCGCGGTAGAAACACGGATTATTAATTGTTTAAGTTACCCAATAAAATTTTAGAGAAAACTGTTATTTCAGTCTTTTTTTCGAACTTTTGTGTTAGTGGTTCAAATGTCAAATATCCCTTTATTAGGAAAATGGCAAATTTCTTTATTAATGCAAAGGTGACTTGGTTTATCGTTACTGTGACAAACGAAAACACTTTATTTGATGAATCCTTAAAGAAAATTTTAATTAATATCAATCAGGAGAAAAGTTATTGCAAAAATATATGTTGATCCCTAGACACTTTTGATGTGTGTACAACTCATGGTAATACACAATATCGGTGGTAGGCTCAACATCAGCCGTAGTAAGCCGTCAGCCGTCATAACTTCATAAGTTACCACCCACCAGACAAAGTCGTGCCGCCAAGCGATTCGTCGTGTTCCGGCACGATGTCTGATGAAGTCGTACGGAGGACGGGTCTAAGCAGTTGCGGTGCGATGTGTGCCGGGTACGATAGCGGGATCCGAAGCACGATGCTCCGCTGGCCGACCGCAGGTAGTCGGGGGCCCAAGTAGTGTGCCAGCCACATACGAAAGGCTGCCTCGCCAACTGCGAAAAATCCCAGGGTGGCCCCATCGTGTCTTCCTTCGTATTCACTCTGTATTTAAACAATGAAAAGTCTTAAAAAGAAAAGTAGGTGTGCAGAGCGGACGCACGTCCTCTCGTTTAAAGTGCACCTCTCAAACATTTGAGGTTTGCACTCCAATATCGATGCAGTCCATCACCACCTTGAGATTGAAAAGCCCACCTACTTTTATTGACGGAGACCCACATCAGATGTCCGTCCGATGCGGCATACCTCAGCTACCCGGGATACTCTTTGGAGCATCATTTCCAGTGCAGTGTGCCGGGGTCTGTGTGGATGGCCGCAATGTCATCTGGTGCCGACGGCGTCTCCGTCACCTCGAAGCCCCTCATTTTTCATTCTTATGGCTGTTGGTTGACACTGGTGTAGACAAAATGGTGTACACCTGTGTCTACCGATCGCACAGCGGTGATCAGGAGATATCTCGACTATTTGACCACCTCAGTAAAGCCACTGACAATGCGCTGCTTCGGCACCCTGATGCACAGTTCGTTGCCCTGGGGGACTTCAATGCCTGCCACCAAGACTGGCGGCTTTTCCCATACCAGAGGACCGCCCACGCTGAGAGATAAGCGTTAAACTTTGCGCTATCAATGGGCCTTTCCCAGCAGGCGGGACAAGCGACCAGAGTGCCTGATGTAGCTGGTCATACCACCAATTGTCTGGACCTTCTGCTGACCACTGATCCGGATAGATGTCTTGTTACAGTTTCCTCACCATTAGGAACTTCAGACCACTGTCTGGTGAAGTCTGTGTCATCCTTCTCCCCACCTGATTGCGACTCGCGTTGTGAGCGGCTAATGTGGCGATAGAAGTCAGCAGATTGGGATGAGATGCGCCACTTCTTTGCGTCTTATCCTTGGCAACAGGTTTGCTTCTCTTCTGACAACCCGTCAAGCTGTGCGGACGCTATATCCGATTTGGTGCGTCAAGCTATGGAGTATTTTATCCCCTTCAGTGACGTGCCCGTCGGTGACTCAGCTCGCCCATGGTTTAACGCCGACTGTGTGCAAGCTGAACAGCGTAAGCACACGGCATTTCTCACCCCAGACGCTCTTGACCCCAGAGCTTCGGATCTAAGCTCAAAGAAGAGAGCCTTTAACCGTGCTGCCAAGTCCTATAAAAAGGCGCTGAAGAAGGCTCCATTCTACCGCATTACTCATATTGGCAGCAAGCTCTCTGCGCAACTATCTGGTAGCAGATCTTTCTGGTCCCTAGCCACACTGCCTCCGCTGATTAGGTCTGATGGAGCAATAGCTCATACCTTGTCTTGACACTAACAGTGCTACTCCACCTAAATTACCTGATTGCGGAACTTCAATGCCGGAGGTTTGCATTAGGAACAAGGAGGATCTGATAGTATTGCGTCGTCTGGACGTGAATAAGGCTAGTGGTCCGGATGGTATACCAGTGATTGTTCTTAAGGCATGTGCGCCCGAGTTGTCTCCTGTATTGACGCGCCAATTTTGTAGCATTCAATGGCGCCAAAACATAGACGAGTCTTTTCACCGCCAAAAGGAGCCCGTTCACCTTGGCTCCTACCTTTCAGAATGTGTCCTAGGAGTGCACCGACCACCTTCAGCTTTTGGGAGTTGAGATTTCCTCTAACCTAAACTTTAGGCGGTTCATTGAGTCCAAAGCCAAGGAGGCTGCCAGAAAACTTAGCGTCATCGCAAAGGGCTGGCGGTACCTCACACCAAGGCAGCTTCTGATGTTGTTCAAAGCACAGTTCCGCTCGTGTGTGGAGTACTGCAGCCACATTTGGGCTGGTGCTGCGAAATGTCACCTGGCTACTTTGGCTTCAGTGGAAAGGCGTGCGAAGAGGCTGATTGGCGACCCAAATTTAATAATAATAAAACAGAAACTTTCCGCCGTAAAAAGTAGGCGCCAAAGACATCTCAACTGCACCACTAAACGAAAAGATCAGAATACACAATTTACAAACAACGAAAGACAGTTTTACAAAACTTTAACCACAGACACGATAAACACACAACATAGACAACAGACGACAAATAGACCCAATCCTACTCCTGATCAGCTACACACCTACTGGTCAAACATTTGGTCGAATACATTAGAACACAATCACACGGCCACATGGATACAGGACGATAAACAAAATTTTGAAAACGTAATAGATATGTCATTTACCACTATTCCATTAGAGGTTTTCATTAGCGTCATCAATAAAGCACACAACTGGAAAACTCCTGGTACAGATCACATTCACAACTATTACTATAAGAAACTAACCTGCCTTCACCCCGCCATCTATAATCACATCAATAATTTCATTAAATATCCACAAAATATCCCAGAATTTATTACACAAGGCCTAATCTACATGCAGCCAAATACAGACCCATAACTTGCCTTCAAACTATTTACAAATTAACTACCGGTTGCATTGCTGAAATTATTTATAAACACACCGTACAGAACAATATCTTAGTAGAGGAACAAAAAGGGTGCCGTAAATACAGCCAAGGATGTAAAGAGCAATTAACCATAGATACCATAGCCATGAGAACCCCAGACTCCAAAGCTGAAAAGGCTTCGGATGCGACTGGGATTAACGCTGGGATGATGATGACCATAGCCATGAAACATAATGCTAATTCAAAAACTGACATCTGCACCATGTACATACCTATAAAAAAAATTTTTGATTCTGTTCCCCATAGTTGGCTACTATACATACTACAACAATACAAAATTCATCCCGAAATAATTAATTTCTTGACAGAGTCCATGAAACATTGGAATACTAAACTTAAAGTAGGAAAATCAATAGAAAAAGATCCCATACTTAGAAAGCGAGGAATTTACCAAGGAGCCGCTTTAAGCCCCCTATGGTTTTGCCTTGCTCTAAACCCTTTATCTAATCTTTTAAACTCTTCTGACATTGGTCTTACAATTAGAAATAATGAAACACCGGATAATTTTAAGCTGACCCATTTACTATTTATGGACGATATAAAACTCTAGCAACAGTATATCAGGACATCACTCACTTACAGATCTTACTCAAACCTTTTCTGATGATATAAACATGTCTTTTGGCATTGATAAGTGCAAAACATTTACCCTCCAAAATGGAAAGCACGTTGATAGTAACCCATACGTATTAGAATCTGGCCAAGCAATAGATCCCCTATCACAAAATGACACCTACAAATACTTAGGTTTTGAACAATCACACCAGATCGATCAAAAACAAACAAAAAATAAAATAATCACTAAATATAAACACAGATTCAACATGCTCACAAAATCACAACTGACGTCGCGCAATTTAATAAAATCCATTAATTCATTTGCTATTCCCATACTCACCTACTCTTTTGGAATTATAAACTGGACCAAAACTGATCTGACTAAATTACAGCGCTGCATAAATACTACATTAACTAAGAATAGAAAGCATCATCCACGATCCTGTGTTCAAAGACTCACGCTACCGCGAGACGAAGGAGGACGCGGTCATAGAGACATAGAAAACTTGCACAACAAACAAATAACTAACTGAAGAAAGTTTTTCATACAGAAGGCCCAACAATCACCCCTACATAGAGTAATCACACAAACAGATAAAAAAATTACTCCACTTAACTTACACGCTATTGGCCCACAAACCAATGAACGTATTACCACTAAATCAGGAAAAACAGCAGCTTGGGAACGTAGATCTCTCCATGGAAGACACCGCCTCGACTTGCAGCAACTCCATGTCGATATCAAAGCATCGAACGCGTGGCTGAGGCGTGGCGAACTCTTCCCTGAGAGGGAGGGATTTATGATTGCCATCCAAGATCAGGTCATTGACACAGCCAACTACCAAAACTTATCATTCGCAGACCCAACTACAATGACTCCTGCAGACGATGCCATGGTGCATCCGAGACCATCCAACACATCACAGGTGCATGTAGAGCCATAGCCCAAACCGACTATAAACACCGCCACGACCAAGTTGCTGCAATAATCCACCAATCACTAGCAATCCAAACAAAACTAATTACAGATAAAGTTCCCTACTACAAATACAAACCACAGGCAGTGTTAGAAAACAGTAATTTCAAGTTATACTGGGATAGGACCATAATCACAGATAAAACCATACACAATAACAGAACAGACATAACTATGGTAGATAAAGAAAATAAATTAGTGTACATAATAGACATAGCTATATGCAACACCCATAATCTTACTAGTACACACACTGAAAAAATTGCAAAATACACAGATTTATCCATAGAGCTTAAAACGCAGTGGAATATCACCCACACCAAAACTATCCCCATCATAATATCCAGCACAGGAGTCATCCCAAAAACCCTACACAATAGCCTTAATACATTAAACATTAGCCCGTCTACTTATCTTCTACTACAAAAAGCAGTTATTCTGAACACATGCAGGTTAACCCGAAAATGTTTAAATACTTAATTAATTCAATATTTTTTACTTAAAAGCACTTGGCTTCGGCCCATGCCAAATTCGACCCACACACAGATGTGAGATATTTTTTTAAAAAATAACGAGGAATAATAATAATAATATTTATTTGCGTAAAACATGGTATACAAAGCTGTTAAAATATGAAATGAGCTCATGTTTTGCTTAAAATTAAGAAAAATTATGATGAAATGTTACAGTTTATGGTCCAAAAATTCCTTAACAGTATAAAAACATTTTCATTTAGCCAGTTATACAATTTAATTTTAAATAGTCTGCCATTTAGTTCTTTTAGTGCAATTGGTAATTTGTTAAATATACGTACACACATAGCCACACAGTTTTTATTGTATTTAGCACTTCTAGGCAGATCATCTAGAACTAGTCTATGTAGGTCACGCCGACTTCGTGATCATACTTCTTCCGCTGTTTTGAACAGTTCTTTATATATCTGTACAAACATACATACTTCATACACATACATTGAAGGCAATGGTAGCAAACCAAACTTTTTAAATATGGGTTTACCGGATTCCTCGGATAAAATCCCGTATATGGCTTGTATACATTACATTAACTCGAAGTGGTCTCCAAAGCCTGGAGCACAGGAGACGTAGAGTAGCCAGCCTTTCGGTCGATGAATGATTTAATTCCCCCATCTCCGTTCCACCATCGGACGACCCGCCGTACGGCGACTTTCCACCCTCACGTTGTTGACACCACTACGATCCGGACGAAGCGTTTCGCTTCCACTTTTATACCGCGTACGTTGAGGGACTGGAACAATTTGCCAGCGGCGGTGTTTCCATCACACTACAGTTTGAGTGTCTTCAAGGCTAGAGTGAATAGGCTCTTAATAAACTAGCGCGCTTTTCATCAACGATCGCATCACTGCTTACCATCAGGCGGGATTGCGGTCAAGCGCTAGTTAATAACTTGAAAAAAAAAATACAACAGTAGTTTTAAAATCTTTTTGTATTTTTATAGTTTACAATAAAGCATAAAGGTGCCGATTCTCTTGTTCACTAACTAATCGATCTTTATTTATTTATGTACATCATCATCATCATCAACCTTTATATCGTCCCACTGCTGGGCACAGGTCTCCTCTCATACAGAGAAGGATTGAGCGTAATCACCACGCTTCACAGTATGTCGACTAGAACATGCTAGCTGGACAGAAATCGTTATCAACCACTCGAAAACAAAGTGTTGTTTAACGTAAACAACACCATAGAGGCCCTGATTCAAGGAATTGTTATCGTTTAACACTGTGGATTTGTTTTGTTTGAAGTGTGTAAGTATCCTTTATTGTGTAAATCACAAATGCACATTTATTCAGTTGCAATTTAGCACTACGTTGGTTAACATCTCCAAAGAAATTTTGTGATTGAATCTATTTTACAAGTGATGGATTATATACTAGAAGGTATGTATATTTTTATTATATATACATGATAAAGTAATTTTAACTGTGTAAATTTATAAAAGAAATCTACCCTCATACGTCTTTCAAGGCGTAATTTTTCTAACTTTCAAAGGTTTGTTGGAGGGTAACTAAAAACCCCCAGTCTACCCCAGTTTACTTTTTTTTTCTAAAGGTAGCTACATATTTAAGCTTTTAAATAATGTATATTTTTTTACCCCGAACACAGTCCAACATGGTTTTATTTTTATTTTTCAGAAGTTACATACAAACTTACTCGTATGGAATTTTTTCAAGAGTGGGTAAAATTAGATAAAAAGGATAAAAATAATTTAATGCTAAGGTATATAAAGCAGAAATGGAGCTTGAAGGATGTTGTAGATACATCAGAAAAAGAAATTAAATTACAAATATCAAGATTTTCGACAAAATTGACTGAAAAATGGAATTCTTGTCGATTCAATAAAAAAAGGATGTTAGAGAAAAATAAGACGCGGCTGGAAGGTGCAGACTTAGAGTTTAAGGTTGCTTTTCACAGACCACAGGCTTCTACATCGGCACCGCATAAGCTACATCCTGGAAGACTGCCAATAGATTTCGAAAATGCTTCTGAGAAAACTAAAAAACGCCGCGTAGAAGAACTCGTTAGTGAGCGTAGCGCAAGTGAGCTAACGTTAGCTGCTGAGATAGCTCATAGAAAGGCAGGATACAGGAATGTAGCAAAAGCTATTAGAAGTAGCAACAGCCCAGCCAAGGGTAACCAATCCACGTCGGAATCTTGTGTTGGTGGCAGACAATTAAGTAGTGATGAAGCTTTAGCGTATTATATAGACTCTAAGTGCACCACTCACTCTTACAAGCAGACAAGGAAG
This sequence comes from Sesamia nonagrioides, assembly GCA_017933935.1. Classification (NCBI taxonomy): domain Eukaryota; kingdom Metazoa; phylum Arthropoda; class Insecta; order Lepidoptera; family Noctuidae; genus Sesamia; species Sesamia nonagrioides. The sequence continues at coordinate 501,017 of JADWQK010001419.1, forward strand.
TGGTCTATGAAGGCGGGACATCGAGTGTTTCCATCATATTATAGCTTATGTAAGTCAAAATTATCTTGTTATCCATTAGAGGAACACATTTCTATAACAGAATCACGCGCGGACATTAGGCTTCAAGCTATTTTAGATTCAACCACCAATCGATTAGCAAAAGTTCAGAATGAAGTTATTAGAAGTGTGCTCTCAAAATCGTCATCGTTCACATTAGTCAGTAAATGGGGTTGTGATGGAAGTTCTGGCCACAGTACTTATAAACAGAAATTTGAAAACGTGGAAGCTACAGATGAGTTTCTGTTTGTTTTTTCTTTTGTTCCTTTACAATTATATGACGGTGATACCATCATTTGGCAAAATCCTCGCCCGTCATCGACCACCTACTGCCGACCAATAAAGTTTATTTTTGCTAAGGAAACAAAAGAACTTACAACTACAGAAACACAAAAAGTTTTGGATGAAGTTTCTCAACTGCTTCCAACATTATGTAACGTTGCAGGTTCTCAAATTTCTGTAAATCATAAGTTTCTTTTAACCATGACGGACGGGAAAATTTGTAACGCGTTGACGGATACACTATCCGCTCAAAAATGTTATATCTGTGGCGCCACACCCCTAATGATGAACGACGAAAGCAAGGATTTTCCTGCCCAACAAGATAATTTAAGTTTTGGTTTGTCTACACTACACGCATGGATCCGTTCCTTTGAGTGTCTTTTACACATAAGTTATCGCTTAGATTTTAAGAAATGGCAAGCAAGGTCAAAAGCTGATAAGGATCATTTAAAATTACGTTCGGAAATTATTAAAGATAAGTTTAAGAAAGAGTTAAGTTTAATTGTAGACAAGCCAAAACCGGGATATGGGAATTCAAATGACGGAAACACTGCCCGTAGGTTTTTTTCAAACGCAGCTCTAACTGCTGAAATTACGGGATTAGACGTAGATTTAATTAAAAAACTCGGTATTTTGTTAACACCTTTATCTTCTGGCTAGGATATTAATTTAAATAAACTCGCGAAATATTGTTCAGATGTAAAAACGCTTTATTTAAATCTGTATTCGTGGTACTACATGCCAGTTACTTTACACAAAATACTTGTGCATAGCACTGAAGTAGTCAAATCTTCACTTCTTCCCATAGGACAACTATCGGAAGAAGCGCAAGAGGCTCGCAATAAAGATTGTCGTCGTTTCCGCGAGCACCACACTAGGAAAAGGTCACGTAGTGCCACGAACACAGACTTGTTGCATATGCTTCTATTAACGTCTGATCCTTTGATTAATTCCCTTAGAGAAGTCCCTGTTAAAAGGTTGAATAAATTACCCGCAGAAGTTTTAGACATGATTATCCCGCCTTCACAGCCGCCATTACAGGTACCAAGTAACCTTGATCATACTGATGAAAATTATTTGATACCTGATTCATCTGAATCTGAATGTGAGAGTGATTAATTATAAATTGGTATTAGGACTTACTATAATTATATTTAATATTTATTTATATAATACTTACAAAAATCTTATTCGGTTTATATGTTTTTTTTAGATATAATCTGGTTGTAAATAGAAATTTCTAGTACTTGTACATAATATTAACATAAGTTCTTAGTGGTATTTGCATTTCATTTGAATTTATTTCTGCATTTTCATAAAAAAAAAAAAACAATTTAGATGATTTTTTTGACGTATCTAATGAGATTGTAAGTAGTAATTTTCAGCCTTTTACATAATGTAACGTTTTGTTTTTGTATTTGTAATGTTTTTGTAGTTATTTTTTGCATAAATTCATTTTAATTTAGTGTGTATCATTAATTATATAATTAAACCGGTCATTAATATATTTATATTTTTTAATTTATACCAATAACACCAGAACTCAGGAAAAATAATAATTTTGGCTTATTTTCATTCATCATAAGTGATATAAGTCAAAAAATATTTTTGTCCAGCTAGCATGTTCTAGTCGACACACTGTGCGCTTGCCCAATGCGGGTTGGCGATTTCAGACTTAAAGTCCAGGGCCTGTAGCCAATGTAACATCGCTTCATAGCGAAGCGAAATCGAAAACCAAAACAACCAATGGCGAGAACGATAGACCACGCGATGCGATAAATCACGTGGTCAATCGTTCGCGCCATTGGTAGGTTTGTTATTCGATTTCGCTTCGCTATGAAGCGATGTTACATTGGCTACAGGCCCAGGTTTCCTCAAGATGTTTTCCTTCACCTTCAGTCATTGGTGTCCAAGATATACTTAGAAAGTACATATAACTTTAGAAAAGTTACATTGGTACTTGCCTGACCTGGAATCGAACCTGCGCCCTCATACTTGAGAGGCTGGCGTTTTAACCACTAGGCCACCACGACTTCATACGACGACTTATTTATGTACGCAGAATAAAAATTGACATTAATATTAATTAAAACTAAATTTTGAATAAATTAAAACTAAAAAGAAATAAAACACAAACTATGTAACTACAAATTAAAAAAAAACCTCACAGTAAATAAAAAAATTAACCCAGATCGCTGCGATCACCGGGCAGGGTGCCCAAAAGGATAAACTATTTTTAAGTTAAGTGCAACTTTTTCTTTTATTTCATAAAGAAAGCGATAGAAGATAACATTTTAGTTTAATCCTGTTAAATTAGACGCTAGCTTTTGGCGGGAAGCCAAGATGAGTGCCACGCTCGTTTTTCATTGGACTTTTAAATTATTTATAGTGTCGTTTACTAAATAAAAACGTGCGATTTATGTAGTAAAAAGTGCATTCAGTGAATAATTCATAAAGAACAGTGAAATATTGTAGCATAGTGGCCACATCATGGCTTCGTACCAAATCTTCCTCTGTGTTCGGTTCGCGCGGCCGTCTTTTTCGACATGAATAATTCATTACGTGACATTGGCTAAATGCACAAACCGTGCGAAGCCTTATGAGAAAGAAAGAAAAAAATTAGACGCGATTATAAACATGGCGAAAATACATCAATTTACACCACAGGTCCAAACTAACATTTCATGTTAAAGATGCACTGAACTAAAATTTGACTTAATTTGTGAACATGGAAATCGGGCTCATTGTCTAAATGAAATAAATAAACTGCCAAAATATTGTCAACTACAACTATTACAATAGTACAGAGTTTACAATTAAAATAAATATTTACAGCTACCGTGACGTAGCGGTAGTGAACGCGGCCGTTGCGCAAGGAGGCGCGGGTTCGATCCCCGCCCAGTGCAAATATTTGTGTGCGTAATATTTGCACTGGTCTGGTCGTGCCTCGGAAAGCACGTTTTCCGTTGGTCCCGGTTGCCATACGAACATCTAATGGCAGTCGTTACGGGTTGTTGGAGCCCTCAAAAGTCCAACAATTGGTCTAGTTGCAATGCTTCGATTTCGCCTTCGGGTTGTGGCTGTCGCTTCACGGAAAATATTGAAATTTAGCCAAAATCAGCAGTTAGACTGGTAAAGCCGATGCCAGACTCCAAAACTGAAAAAGCTTCGGATGCGACTGGGATTAACGCGGATATGATGATAATGACAATAGTACAGAGTTTACAATTGAAATAAATATTTACTATTCTATTAAATAATATAATTTAAGTTCGTTCAAGCATGATATTCTGTTAGATAAGAAGCTGGAAGCATATGAAGATATGAATATGCAATACCTACATTCTTACTTAGATAATAAACAGCAAGTCACAGAAATATCAATTATCATTGTAAAAACTAAATATGTAAATAAGTAGCAATTGGAAGAATGAATGGTTAAATATGGAGTACCTCAAGGCAGCCTGCTGGGCCCTTTACTTTTTATAACTGCTATATATTGACGACCTACCCTTTGTAACACTGTTTTCTGACGATAATAGTATGATAAATGAATTTAATAATAATAAAGATAGAATATAGATATGAGGTATTGAACAACTTTGGATGAAATTGGGTATATCTACCACCTGGGTATACCTAGGCTACTTTTATACTAACTAATTATGTAGGTGACCGGAGCACAAGGCACAAATAAATGTGAAAGTAATTCGTCTTTCTGTCTATTTGTATACACTTAGTAATCTCTTCACGACGATGAAGGTAGGCAATGACTTGGGCGTAGAATATAAAGTAAGGTAAAGGTTTTATCGTCAATACGTTGCCGTCTAATAATTTTTGACCTACGGATGATGCCGTGGCAACAGTTAGTAACTACATAATATGTATATATATACAGTATGTTAACTAACAGAGGGCGTTCCCGTTAACCCGAAATAGTATAGCATACATACATGCTAAAAAAAATATTTCCATTCGAAAACAAAATGTTTTTTAAATTTTTCCAATAAGAAAATATTCAATAAAAATTTTAAATTGACATGTAAAAGAAACACACTGTACACGCGAACTTGAAAGACGGCAAGGTCGCAATTTGTTTATGATACTACGCTACTATTTTGATTTAAAACAGGAGGTTTCAAATTTATTTCCAATTAGGATTTTTTAATGCTTATTTTTCTATGCTGATATTTTTATTTTAATCTAATAATGATATATATTAACGAGTTTAAGGGAACGCCCTCTGTTATTTAACATACTGTATATATTTTTTTTTTCCAAAATAGGTGATGCTCTCCCGCCGTTTTCCGGTAAACTGCGCCTGTTCAACATGCGCTACTGCCCATACGCGCAGCGTACCATCCTTGCTCTGAATGCGAAGAATATCGACTATGAGCTCATCAACGTCGACCTCCAGGACAAGCCCGAATGGCTCACCAGCGTTAGTCCCTGTGGTAAGATACTTCAGATTTATTCAGTGTTTTGGCCTTAATTGCGTAATTATTACTATCAATTTGAATAATGTTGATGTATATTGCTAATCCATTGCTGCATATATTTGAAAAATTTGTTTCTTTAATAACGTAACTCAATGAATATGGTTGAACTGTCAAAATTAAACCCATTGCTACTGGTGTTACATAATTAGGTGCTCTGCGTATCTACTCTTAAAGTATACCATAACTTGAAGCAATGATATTAATATCTTGCTTTGTTGAGGAATGTTGGGCCACGAAAGGGATGCAGGCCGACTAGCTTCATCTTACTGACTGATCGACCTTCTTACAATTCAAAAGTCCCTGTAACTTGTTTATTTGAAATAAATGCTTTGATTTGATTTGATGAAAGGCAATTGCATACAGCTGAGATGAGAATGCTAAGAGTGAATGTGTATGTGTATGTGAGTTCATAAGAGAAGTCTGAAAGTGACACTGGTAACTAAAAAGTTGTGTAGAAATTGGTTGTTATGGGCATGAGTTATGAAGAAATGAGGGAAATATTGTGAGGAGTAGCTACAAGAGTAGAGAAAGAACAAAGAAAGGACGAAACGTCAAAGAGATGACGTCTAATAGAGCTCTATTGAAGAAAAGGACATGTTACGCCGCCGATCCCAAATAAATTGTTTAAGGGCAGGATAATGATGCCTCATTAAGAAAATTGCATAGTGTAAATAAGGCTTTATGATTATAGGTTCATAGGTTCATAAAGATGGTAACTAGAGTCTGTCAACTCTGTGGTCTGGCACATCATCATCAATTCATCATCAACATTTTTACTGTCCTACTGCTGAGCACAGGTCTCGTCTCATACAGCGAAGGATTGAGCGTAATCACTACGCTTGCTCAATGTGGGTTGGTGATTTTAGACCAGTCATTAGTGTTCAAGATATACTTAGAAAGTATGTACATATCAGGTCACTCAAAAAGCGGTAAGTCCCCTCTTTGAGGAGTGGCTAGAGAGGCGCCACGGCGCCCTCACCTTCCGCCTGACGCAGGTCCTCACCGGACACGGTTGTTTCGGGAGGTTCCTGTTCCGTATTAGGCGGGAGGAAACACCAGGATGTCACCATTGTGTGGATCGCCCTGAGGACACGGTGGAGCATACGGTGGAGGTCCGTCCGTCCGTCCGGAGGGCGATCTCTCGCGTCCGACCCTGGTCCAGGCCATGGTCCGGAGCGAGAGTACATGGCAGGCCGTCACCTCCTTCTGCGAAGCAGTGATGCTGGCAAAGGAGGAGGCGGAGCGCGTGAGGCAACGGGAATCCCAGCGCCCTCACGCCACTAGCCGCCACAGGAGATGCCCTGGTCGGGAGACGACACCTAACTCCCAGCCATCGTAGGCGCGGGCCTGCGGGCAGTGGGCAGCTCGCCGCCCAGTAAGAGATGTCAACACATCGTGACGGGGTCCACGAAGACCGATGCCTCCTGGGTCAGGGTTGCGGGTTGGTTAAACAAAAAAACCGTGGCCCTGGCCGTCGCACAGGCAAACGAAGAAACGGGTGGGTTTTAGTCGGTAAAAGTCTGACACGCCCTTCCGCTCCGCCCAGAGCGGGAAAAGTCATTTGATGATTTCCAATCCCAACAAAAAAAAAAAGGGTCACTCAGAAAGTATTGCGACATAAAGTTTTTATGCATGAGAAACTGGACAGTTATAATTTATTTAAAAAAATATGATTATTTATTAATAAAAGGTACGCTCCAAATTCAAAACATCCGTTCACATTTTTTGCGAGTTAATTAAAATTATTGTGTCTCTTTGAAAAATGTATTTGCGTCGAGACCATTTTCACGCTATGATTTTTTACGATTTAAAATGTCACCTGAAATCAGACGAATCGTACGATAGCCTGCAAATGGCATTCACGGATGAAGGCCCTTCTAAGGCAACCGTGTAGCGAATTTAATGAATTTATGCGCGGTCGACTAACTTTGGGGATGATGAAAGAAGTGGTCGCCCTTGGACCGCTGTTACAGAATAATCCAAGACAATGGACGAATTACATACAAAAAAAAAAATCAGCATAAACTGCAGATTGAATCAGGAAGCATTCATGAGATTCTACTAGTGTATCATCGGTTGCGGAGGGTGCCGCACAATCTCAGCGAAGCTCAGAAGCAGGCAAATTTGAAGCAGGCTTGTATTGGCGTGTTTACGACATCTTTACAGGTGATGAATCTTGGATTTATCAATACGATCCAGAAAGGAAGCGCCAGTCGACGGTTTGGGTGTTTCAAATCGAATCAATGTCTACCAAAGTAAAGCAATCTAGAAGCGGGGTAAAATTTTGATCCCGAGCTTTTTCAGTTTAACTGGCTATTTGGTGTCAATTCCTTTACGAAACCAAAGAAGCATTAACGCTGAATGGTATACTACCAAATGCTTGACAGAAGTTTTCTCTGTTGTGAGCATCAAGCGACTAAACACAGGGTTCCGCGGGTTACTGCTTCACCACAACAATGCGCCCGCCCACACCGCAATCAAAACCAGGGACTTCTTGGACAGTACACCGGTCAAACTCAACCTCACCCTCCTAACAGCCCTGACCTAGCACCGTGTGACTTCTACTTAAAGCCAAAAATAAAAAGATCAGCTCAAAGGGATACAAGTTTCGTCGCCGGATGATGCGCTATCAGCGTCCGAGCAGGCTGTAAAAGTGTTTCGATAACTGGTTCAGACGCATGAAACTTTGTACAGAGGCTGGTGGAGAGTAGTTACTTTGAAAAGATGTAATAAAAATATAAGTACCTGTAGAACATTTTTTTTACAATCGCAAAACTTTCTGAGTGTCCCACGTATAACTTAGAAACGTTACCTGTTTGTTACTCGCCTGACCTGGAATCGAACCCGCACACTCATACTTGAGAGGCTGGTGTTTTATCCACTAGGCCACCACGACGTCTAGCGCATGTTGGTAAAATTAAGAAACAAGAGTTGCTATCTTAAATGCTTTCATTTGTTACATTTTATTAATACAATAATTTTGTTCCAAAGGATCAGTGCCAGCACTAGAGATATCAGAAGGTGTTTCTATCACCGAGAACCTGAAAACCGTGGAGTACTTGGAAGAAGTTTACCCACAGAGGCCGCTTCTCCCTAAAGACCCTCTGCTAAAGGCCAAAGACAAGAATCTTGTTCAAGCTTGGGGGCCTGTAAGTATTCTCATATTTATTTTTATGATTGCCAATAGACCGAACCCACTGGGTCGTTTTTTTTGTACCGTATCATGTGCTCGTGGCAGCTTTCCGAGTGACATCACTTACTTTAGGGATAGTACTGTTTTATGCACTAAATATTAGGTTCTTACATATGAAATTGGCGTTTTGTATGGGAGGAATAAAACCCCGTTTATTTTTTTTATTATAATATATTTATTTAATCAAATTATAATCCATTGCTATCTATGCACTTCTGCCATCTCATCTCATCTCGTTTATGTTTTTTCTAGAAAAACATTAGGACGGGAATCAATAAAATCTTTGCAGGCGGTTTGGACTGCCTCATCGGAATTGAATTTTTTCCCCTGCAAAAATTACCTAAATTTCTAAAAAAATGGTAGTCTGTTGGAACAAGATCTGGGGAGTACGGTGGATGTCTAAAGGGCCCTCCACACGCTTGGCAAAAAATGGCAAACAGCCTACAGTAAACAGCAAACACGGACGTGTGAATGGGTGTTTGTCTTTGTTTGCCTGTTTGTCTTGGTGTTGGCAGTGTTTGGCAGAGTTCGGCATCGGTGTCGGTTTTTCTTGCCAAATCAAAGGACGTTTGACAAACAGTTTGCGAGGTATCCACACGTTTGGCAGCGATCAGTAATGCGTGCGAGCTTTCGGGAGGCGGACGTATTTACTTGGTACATATTTCCGTTGGCGCGCAAAGCATAAAAATGAGTGATTGGTCTGGATTCTGTCATTTTTGGAGGCTTATCAAAATGAGCCATATCTCTGTAATTCTAAAGATCACAAAAATCGCCAAAAGGTTAATGATGCATGGACTCGAATCAGCATTACAATGAATAAAAGTGTTAGGGATTTAAAGACCAAAAAATAAATACTGATGGCTACGTTCCGTAGACATATGAAGAAAAAGGATAAAGGATAGCAAATACTCAAAATCTGTGAAACTCATGCGACAGAAGTCATGAAACTCCCCTGATGGTTCGTGAAGAAGCTCATTAGATTTTTCTTCTATAAATTGCCTGAAATCAATAAAAAGTTTTAAGTAAAATTAAATAACACGGCAAATTAAAGTCCAAATAGTAGGTCTAAAGCAGTACCTTGTACGATTTTTATGTATTTGAATTATCCACCATCATCTTCGCTTTCTCTTTTTTTATTCGCTTGTTTTAAACTGTAATAAAAATATGTCAACCCGAAAGTAATACTTGCCACAAACTCGACGTCCGCCATGTTTGCCGATTCGGAATGTAATGAACGTTCACCAAGCATGTTGGATGTCTGTTTGTGTTGGGTGATTTTTGTTGGATGTTTGGGACTTTCTTTGCTGTTTGCGGTGTTTGTGACAGACAGCCAGCGTGTGGAGGCCGCTTTAAACATTCCAATTGAAGCGCCTGTAATTTGGTAGCAGTCTGTTGTGCAGTGTGTGATCTCGCGTTATCCTGAAGTAGTAGTGGCCTTGTGTAATTGACTAGTCTCGGTTGTTTAGCGGCTAGTTTATCGATCATTATGTGGAGCTGCTCACAGTAGAGATCTGCAGTAATCGTCTGGCCAGATTTAATGAAGCTGTAGTGCAGCACACCGGCACTAGTCCACCAAACGCTGACCAATAAGTTTTTTCTAGTCAATTTTCTCTTGGGGCAGAATTTGGATGGTTCACCGGGGTTCAGCCATTGCGATGTGCGCTTCTTATTATTGTAGAGTATCTACTTATCATCACAGGTAATGGTTCGATTTAAAATCCCTTCATTATTGTGCCGATTCAGTAATAGTTCAGTTTAGTTAGTTTTCAGTAGAAGTTAGTACCAGTCGTCGCGCGTTTGTCGGTTTGCTTCAATTCATGAGGTTCCCACCTTTCGAGCTTTCTTATTTTCCCAATTTGTTTCAAGTGGATTAAAACAGTTTTATCACTAACACCGCAGCCTGCAGCTAACTGAGACGTAGTTTGCGATGGACTCGCTTCCACAATAGCCTTCAACTCTTCATTGTCGACTTTGGTCTCCGGCCGTCCACGGGGGTTGTTCTGTAGGTTGAAATTTCCAGAATGAAAACTTTGGAACCGAAAACGCACTGTGCTTTCTCTAGCGACACCACTGCCATACACATCATTAATTCTTCGAGCCGTTTCTGCAGCACCAGTACCACGGCGGAACTCATATTCGTAAGTAAACCGAAATAAAAAAAAACATTTTTAAAATTCAATAACGCAGAGAAAAAACCAAAAGAAACAAAGAAAACAAAATACGGTTTTCGAAACACTAACTGTTGAGTAAATAGCTGTATAAATTTGACTTTGGAATTCTAAACCAAAGAGGAGATATTTGAGATCAAAGTGGCCATTACGACAAAACGCCACTTTCACATGTAAGGACCTAATATTAACCTGGTTTATAAGTATAATACCCATAATACCCGTTCCATAGCTCTTTGATAAGCCTCTACCGAATTGCAATCCTCTGTTTGTTGAATGAAAGATTCTTTTATTTTATTTCAGGTGCTTTCCTTACAATTCAAACTGGTGAAAGGATTGAGTGACAACATCACGAAGAATGACATAGCTGCCTACTACGAGTCATTTGACTTACTTCAGACAGAGTTGAAACAGCGAGGAACCAAATTCTTGGACGGAGAGCAGCCAGGGTACGCTGACTACATGCTCTGGCCCTGGTTCGAGAGGTTGCTAGTCTTGAAGACCGATGTTGGAAGACTGGATGAGAAGAAGTACAAGTTGGTGGTAAGTTTCGTAACCGTAGTTAGTAGAAAGGGTTTTAATTAAACCTAAAAAAAACTAATTGCAAAAACGATGGACCGTTTAACATGGTTAAATACAATTTTAATGATATCAGCTTGAATTAGTCGATGAAGGACGAGTAATTCCTTTAATAAATTCCTATGCCTGCCCAACCCAATATAATGTTTTTGGAACCCAATGCGACAAACATTTGTCTACCCAAAGTGGATACCTACCCATACCAACGCCAAGCTCGATAAAGAATAGAGGTAAACAAACTAATTTAGGGTTATCACAACTCACGTTTTACAAATCTCCTATTAATGCTAACTATTTATTAACAATTCCTATTGCATCATATTTCAATAGAATCTCTACAATAACATGCATATTAACTTGGTATTTCGAAAAACCATTGAAAAGTCGACTTGATTTTAGGTAATAGCTCCACAGTATAAAAATCATATAGTTGTTCGACGCCTTTGATCTCGTGTAAAATGCCGACATCGTCTAGACAGTAACGCATCGGCCGGGGTTGTCACAATCCATACTTAATATTATAAATGCGAAAGTAACTCTGTCTGTCTGTCTGTCTGTTACGCTTTCCCGCTTAAACCTCTTAACCGATTTTGATGAAATTTGGCACAGACAATCTTTAGACCCTGAGAAAGGACATAGGCTACCTTTTATGAAAAAATTAAAGTGAAAAAATTACAAAACGTTGTCACAAAACTTAGTTAATCATTATTGAATAGAATATAATAAACCTTTATTGTACGCCAAAAAGTAACATGACATAAACCTAAATTACTTAAATCTATGGTTACAATATATCGTATGCACCATTTTAAATAAACAAATAAAAATAAACATGTCAGCCCTTGATGATATATCCCGAATTACGAACAAACTTTTGTTCGCAGTTCGGGAGCCGCTTACCCGCGTTTCGCTCCTCACACCCCGCACGATTGCTCTGTCTAGACGTCTTCGTCGGACGACTGTATGATTTTTAGACTGTGATAGCCCTACAAAAAAAGAGAAAAAAATTAAATACATTTTTTGGAATTCAGCCAATGAATAATGTTGAGGCATTTGTCAATACAATTTTGCGTATTTTAATTACTTTCAAATCAACTGCATAACACATGCATTGTGATACTTTCAAGTAGGTATGCACTAAGTATAATATATATGTATCAAAAACTTAACCTACTAGGAAATTAGCTTACCTACATATGTGTCATATTTCATTCAAATCGATTAAGCGTTCTGTGCAATCATAAATATTATAAACATAAATAAACTGTTTATATTAGTAGGAAGTAGGATTATTACTTTTATGAAAATCAGGTATGTAGAAAAGGTTGTTTACATCTGTCTTTTAGGCGTAAACAATTCGTTGCCTAGCAACGGTTTGTTCACCTCTATTCTTCATTTGGCTTGTATAAAGTTGGTATTTGTATGATAAAGATGGTTTTTAGATAGAGAACATTGTGTAATGATAAGCCGGAATGACTCGACGATAATATTGTCATGATATGCACATTTCAGACTTGGTGATGTCACAATTATCGCAAGTAATGTTATAAGCTTGACTAAAATCATGATAAATATTGCTATTTGTTTAAAAATATATTGTTCATGGCTATATATATATATACTGCCGCAATAAATTCATCCTATCGCAATCCAATTGCATACCTACTCTGCAAGCGAAGTCTGTAAATTCTGTTCTTTTCCGGATAATTTTATTCCTGATCCTATTTATTAGAGAGACTCTCAGCGTAGTTTGCTCCATACAGTACTGAATGACCTTGAAATTGAGGAACAACTAGACCGTGAGTCTCCCATATCGTCTTAAAAACCTTTTGATATTGAACAGTGAGAAAACGGTTCGTATTTCGTCAATAATAAGTATTTTAACACATCGGTACGGTCTAACCGATCCAGTGGAATCAATATCCTGGAATTATTAAAAAGAAAAACCAGAAAGGGCTCATGTTTTAATGATTTTAGATCTTTGACAAAAACTTTAACCACTAATTGCAGACGATTGAGAGAAGTCGTCTAAAATGGTCTTCTGGTCCTATACCTGAGCTTTGTTTTTTTTTATTACAGTTGGAGTACATCGAGGATTTAGGCAAAGACCCCGTCATAGCCGAGTACAGGCTACCCACAGAGGCACTACAGGCATTCATGACCGCGTCCAATCTACATCAGAAACCCAACTACGATTTACTTCTTGGTCAGTAATTGAACATGCTAGGTGGGAACAAAATGATGAATTGAAAAGTACAATTTTGTATATTTTTTTTCTTATTAACTGTACCTATAGTATTCGTGATTTTTGTATGTATTTGTAAATATATTTTGAAGCTCCATAATGTAATCAAATGTAGCTACAATGTTAAGTAAAGCTTGATTTACATCATATCAGCATTTATGAAATGAATACACTGTTAATTCGCTATGGTTTTGGTTTTACTAAGTACTTTCGCATAAACCTGGACTTGTGCTATAGGAATGCGGAAGCCATGATAGCATAGCGTGCATAGCGTAGCTAACACAGCACAGCATGCATAACATAGCGTGCCATTTGCTGCGTCCCGCTGTACCAGTGACGCCGCTGTATGTCTCCAGGCTCGGATTTTTTAGAGAATCCGAGGAGATCGTGGAGTAAATACGGATCAAGACGAGATGGACTTTGAGGGTTGCGAGGTTGGAGTCTCGGCACAGCGTGAATTTTAGTTCCTTTGTGGTGGAAGTGCCTAAGGGGTTTATTCATAATAGTACCTACCTACATTACGATATAAGTGCGGCAAGTTGAAAATTACAGCCGAGCCGATATTGCTACTGCTGTAAGGAAACAGAGGCTGTAATTTTCAAACCGCACATATGTCGTACTAGGTTTTATAACATACTAGCTTTCCGCCCGCGGCTTCGCCCGCGTGGAGTTCGGTTATATCGCGCTTTTTAGATTTCCCTCGGGAACATCAAACTTTCGGGGATAAAAAGTAGCCTATATTCTTTCTCAGGATCTAAAGATTGTCTGTGCCAAAGTTCATCAAATCATCGTTACTTTCGCATTTATAATATTAGTATGGATTTGCGAGGAAATAAATAAAACTTTGACTTTCTTAAACGAATAAATCTTTAGTTACTTACTTGTTGAAGCAGTTATAGAAATTTGAACAATTTTCAAAAGTGATTGCTACGTTGCCAATTGGCATTTTTAATGTCCTTGTAATGCGAGTGCTAATTACTTCTTTATTTCTTATCGAGTCATCTATGTGTCCTTCGGCTACATTGCTCGACCATAGCTCGACCGCCTTCCTCGGTGGCATAGTGTCAATAAGTCCGCACTTGAATCGGCGAGCAATGTAGCCAAGGCCCTTCTGAAACTGTACCCTGTGTATATACAATCATGTAATACCTTTTTGGTAATTTTGAAAATATCTGTTGGAATTAGCTTTTGATGAACGAAGCGCTTCGTATTTCTTCATTACCTCGTAAACAGGCCCCTGTATTGTGAATTTTATTTTTGTATTTTTGACCTGGACAAGAAGAATCCGCCCACGATCCTCGACATAATTAGTTACTCTTAATTAGTCTTAGTTAGTTTGGTCTTAGTTAGTCGTAATTAGTAACTCTTGACAGACGTAGAATACGCAGAATATTAATGCAGCCTACTCGTATAATAATAATATAATAATAATAATAATAATCTTTATTACACAAAAAATTGGTACAAATAAGTGTGAAGTCCCTGACTCCTGTGCTAGGTGATATACCTGTGTTACAGGAGCCAGTGCCCTCTCCCAAAAGGAAATGTTACAGAATTTTATGCAAACAGATTAACAAAACATAGATGAATTTACGTAACAAGAGTAACCTAAACTAGACTAAAGGGGTTAAAAGAAGCCTGTATTGAGTATTTGGGGGTGCGTGTTTATGTGCGTGCGTATGTGTGTGTGTGTATGCGTGCGTGCGTGTGTGAGGGTGTGTCTGCAAATGTGCACACGTGTGTATGTATGTATATGTGTGTGTAGCAGTTACTTACCAGTAGGGTTTATTATAATCTTATGAAATAGATATGATAACTTCCTCTGTTTCGTCATAGTTCAGTGACAGTAGCCATGATTTGAGAGTCTGTTTGACTTTATGTAAGGTAAGTTTATAAATTAAAAGCTTTTTATTTATTTTATTATACATTAGAGCGCTTTGGGCACGAAAGTGTCGTCGCTTAAGTGCAGTACGGCATTGCACAGACTCACAGACAGGAAAGCCAATTCGTCGATTACTTAGCTTGCCATCTAGTGGAATCGTGGAATGTTGGCGCAAGACTGATCGGAGGATATATAATTTTCTCACTGTCAGCACTTGAGCATCTGAGTACAGCTGAGCTGTGGGGTAGTCCCTTTTACGGAAATAAATAACTTTGAGAACAGCCCGCTGAGCTCGTTCCACCCTAAGCATCACTGTTTTGAAGGTACCGCCCCATACCGGGATACAGTACATAATCATTGACTCGCATAATGATCGATATACTAATAAAGCTGATTCGATGTCAGCCGCATATCTGAGCTCCTTAAATAGATATATTAGTTTTCGAAGCCGGGAGCAGAGAGTATCCGTGTGCGTGCGCCAATCTAGCTTCTCGTCGATATAAACACCTAGGTATTTGATATTAGACACCATGTCGAGGCATTTGCAGATGCATGTAGATGAGTCATGACAGGTATGCGCTATTATTTTATCCGAGTTCATTGTCGGTTTGGGTGAATTTGGCGGTTTAAACAGAATCACTTTAGTCTTGGAGATATTAAGCGTCAGTAGATTAGTGGAAAGCCAGTCCATAATTGTTCGCAAGGTAAGTTCAGTGGTTTGTTTAGCCTTGTCCCAGGTCACGTCAGATATCAATAGTGCAGTGTCATCTGCGTAGGTAAAAATGTCGCAGTGGGAAAGGGAGAGTTGACAAAGGTCATTTATGTACATTTGGAAGAGCGTGGGACCCAATATACTGCCTTGGGGTATACCGTAGCTGATAAATTCTTCATCGCTGAGAACAGAATCAATTTTGACACATTGGCTACGCCCGGTGAGATAATCTCTGTAAATATCCAGAGCTACACCTCGCACTCCCATATGCTCCATTTTAGCCAACAGCCTGGGGATAGACACCGTATCAAAGGCCTTAGTCAGATCCAAGAAGACACCGTAGCATTTAAGGCGACTATCTAATCTATCAATTAGGGTATTAGTGAAATCAGAGACGGCATCCTCTGTGGAAATTCCTGTCCGAAAGCCATATTGATTATTGGCAATTAATTTATTTTTACACAGAAATTTTGTCAGACTAGTGTTGAGGATACGTTCGAGTATTTTAGATAAAGAGCTAAGGACAGAAATTGGCCGATAATTGGAAACATCATCCCTAGCTTTGCCCTTATACACTGGATGAACAATGGCACGCTTGAAAGCTTTTGGGAAAACACCCGAATTTATGGCACAGTTACAGATATGGGCAATGGGAGGAGCCAGAGTGCAGATTGATTGTTTTATTATATTTGCCGGGATGTTATCCCACCCAACTGCACAATCACTACGCAATCTATGAATAGTGCTTGTAACAACTGCTTGGTCAACTAATGGGATAACCAAAGAGTTAACTGGAGATGAGGTAGGACATGAGTAAACGGACGGTGAGACAGTAGATATACAGTAGGTATATTGTAAAGAAATACGAAAGTCAAAGAAATTAATAACAATAATTTCGTTTTAACTGATCTTTGTTGCATATCGGCAATCCGAGCTTTTTTTTAGGAACTTCTTGATATTATCAGCCGAAAAGGCTTTCGACTTTCTACTTACATGGCCATCTAAACGTCTTTTTATTGAAGTTTTTTTCTATAATAAAAATGCTAACAAGTTGAAGTATGACTTGATATCAATACCATGGTTTATTTTCATAGTGTTTTTTGGCATTGAATGAGCTTGACTTATATTTTTGAGAAAGTTCCATAAAATAGCCTAAAAACACATTTTCTGAAAATTAATTTGCATCTTTGCTTGTTTTCCATATGATGAAGTTCTCATACATTTGTAAGTGTATCTATCGGTCGATTTTTCAGGCAAGAGCCTTAGAGTAACCTTTTTTGCTGCGTTTACGACTTCTGGTGGTTTCAAATTAATAGATTCATTACTACTTGATGAAATTTTCGAATAAAAACAATACAGCGAAAAGAAAAAGCGCGCGAAATAATTTTTACTTGTCCACAAATTAAGCCTTTAGCAATGCGCGCGCTTCAACTTTTTTTAGGCAAAGGTATAAAACAGCCGGTATTACTTTTAAGTAAATTAATATTTTTATGTTTTTTTTTTGTTACAGATTGACAGGTTGTAATTTATTGTCAAAATTAATTAAAAGAATTAAATATTTATTTATTTTATTATATCTCCCAAAGTTAATTTAATTAATAAAATATTGACAACTATTCTGTCATAAAAACTTTTATCTAAGCTTTTTAAAAGTATCGGTGATTTTTAGACGGAGGCCGTGCATGTTACTTTATTTAAAAAAAAATTAGCAGCGTATGTATGTGGTTTATGGTGCTAAAGCCTTTTCGGAAGCCTGCTTGTTCTGGAGGGTGGAAGTCGTTGAACCTGTGAGCGAAACGATTCGTGATAACCTTAGAAAACAGCTTATAGACATAGCTCAGGAGGGATATCGGTCTGTAGTTTTTCAGGAGGGTATTGTCACCTTTTTTGAAAAACAACACCACCACCTCTCTGTGCCACGTATTAGGCGTTTGACCTTTAAGAATGACGGAATTAAATAGCTTCTGAAGCGCTTTAAGAACCGGTTTGCCACCCGCTTTCAGAAGCTCAGCCTTAATTCCATCATCTCCAGCCGCCTTATCGTTCTTGAGCTACTTCAGAGCCATACCAATCTTGAACAGGCTGACGTCCGGGATATCCTAGGATCATTAGCCAGGCTTACAACAGGTGCGTGTGTTGATGTGTATAACTCTCCGTAGAATTTCTCAATCTCACCCAAAAGCTCGGGCTAGGAAGTGACGATCCTACCGTCCCCAGTCTTCAGCTTCGCAAGTAGGCTCTGTCCAACAGACAAATCTCGTGCGAATACTTTGGAGCCTTTGTTCCTCTCGTTAGCCTCTATGATACAATTTGTATTAAATTGGCGTAAATCGCGAGATCTCAAAGTCTCTCTTTGAGATCTGCCTGTTGATCTGTATCTGATTCGCAAAGCGTCATCAGGGGATTTTAAGAATACCTCCCGTTTTTGTTCCAATAGGCGGCGTGTGGGACCGGAGATCTTCTTCTGTCCTTTTAAACGGAGACTTTTGTAAAACTTGGACCCTTCCGTTTGGAGAGTTTCCACAAACCTGTTGTTATAGTCGTCCACATCTACGCATTCACCGAGGCATTCGCAGCGATTTTGCAGTTCGATCTGAAAGCTTTCGGGGTTTTGGAGTTGGGTTGACGCTGGACTGAGCGTAGAGTTCATAAGTCGAGAGCGTTCGAGCCTAATGTTGAGGTTCAAGATGCCTCTAACAATACGGTGATCACTCCTGGTTTTAACCACATGGATCATGGATACATCGTCGAACACTTGCCTGCTCGTTGACATTATGAAGTCTATCTCGTTTTTGGTCTGACCATCAGGGCTAATCCAGGTCCACTTGCGGTGCAATGGTTTCTTGAAAAAAGAATTCATCACAAAGAGTCCATCCTTTTCCATGAAATTCAAATTGCCCCACTTTCGTCTCGTCCGCCTCTGGCATGCCCAGTTTTGCATTAAAGTCCCCCATGACAACAGTGTAGTGGGTTTTGGAGGAATGTATGGCTCTACTGACGTCCTCATACATAGCCTCCACCATCATCGTCGGAGTGTTTAGACGTCGGAGCGTAGACCTGTATAACCTTTATCGAATATCGTTTGGTTATTCTGAGTATAGGGTATGACACCCGAGTCGAAAAGCTCCCGACTTTAATAACGTTGTTCACGAGGGACTTGTTGACAATAAACCCGACGCCACCCTGGGACAGCAGGTTGCCTTCCCGGAAATAGAGCAGGTTGCCGTACTTCCGGATTATTGAGTTCTCTCCCGCTCTTCGGACTTCAGATAACCCCACAATGTCCCAACGCAACCGGCTCAGTTCTTCCTCCAGCTCGACAATCTTCTCATTGGTCCGTAGTGTGCGCGTGTTATATGTTGCCAGGGCCAAAGGTCGTCGTTGGTGATGGTAGCTGGATCTCTTCCGGAGATTCTTCGCACCCCTTGCTCCGCCGTAACCGAATCCGCTACCGTAGACTGGAATAGCGGAGCTGCCGGGGACTAAGGGCCTGGGATGTGTCGTGTGCTTCATCGGGGGTGTTTGCCAAATTCCCCACGCTTGGCAGGCGGGTTGGGGATCGCAGTGATTGGATATTCCACAGGAGAAGCGCTGCTGCCGCTTCCCTGGTAAGAGTTCCCTTAGTCGCCTCTTACGACACCCACGTAAGGATATGGGTTGGTACCACATACCACTACACAATATTAAAAAAAAGTCAAAAAAAGTCAAAGTCACTGTCACTTTCACTATGTCGCTTTGTATGATTCAATCTATAAAACTACGCAACTGATTTTGATGGGTTTTTTTAATAGATAGAGTGATTCAACAGGAAGGTTTTTTATGTATATAATATGCATAATATATAAGAGGAACACTGATAATTTTTGAGGTTTCTAACACATGTCGCAAAATAAACCCATTTTTGAGATTACATTGCCAACACTTGCTGAACCCTATGAGATAGATCAAAATAATGTACTACAGTATCGTAGATCTTAAAAATGCCTATAAAAAAGTCTACGACACTAAATGTCTACCTACTATAGTTTCTTTATTATGACTATTTTTTATGTTTGATAAGTTAATTAAAATGCTAGTCGAAATCAGAGCCCACTATTTGTTGCTTATTATTCATCCTTATAAAGCTCCAACGCGAGAGCCGCGGATGCAACCGGGATAAACGCTGAGATGATGATGATTCATCCTTATCCAAATAAATTACGCCATATCAAAGGTAATTTTAGTAGCAGCAGATCTCTCTTTGAATTATGTGAATTGGTTGTTTCATTCAGGAGATATCACGAATTATTCAAAACTAAACACCAGAAAAAATCCGCATGCCGCTCGCGCCCCTGCCGGCCGCCTGCTACTTGAGTGTTTCTCTGCCTAAACCGCGGAGTGCATGGGCCGGAGCGGGGGACCATTATTTCGAACAAACTTGCTACCCCGGTAGGCTTTCATTCTGTTTGAAGGTGGTGAAACTGGCTATCCATGGACAATAAGGTCGATGTATCTTGCAGAGTCAGATATTGGCTGATGGGCGGCACAGTAGACATTATTTTTATTGAAGGGCCACCGTTTCTTGAGGAAGGCTTAGGTACCTGTATCATTTGTCTACGTGCGAAGCCGGGGCGGGTCCCTAGTATTTTATATACTGAAAGTATTATTTCATATTTCTGAAACAGATTGTATACTTACAATAAAATTAGATTTTTTGAAGATTGAAATTAATTCTAAATTATATATATATATATATATATATTTTTTATTATTTATAAACTAGTGCTTGATTGCAATCCCGCCTGATGGTAAGCAGCGATGCAATCGTTGATGGTAAAACGCACTAGCTTATTAAGCCTATTCACTCAAAAAAAACTGAGTGAATAGGAAGGAAGACGGCAGTTGAGCGAGGTGATGCAATGTTTAACCCAACAACACGACCAACGATGCTGCGCCAGAGGATGATCTGGAGACCCTCCACGACCAAACTCCCGACACAACAACATTAGCACATCGTACCCGGTACACATCGCAACACAACTGCTCAGACCCGTCCTCCGTACGGCTTCACCAGACATCATGCCGGAACACGACGAATCGCTTGGCGGCAAGACTTTGTCTGGTGGGTGGTAACTTCTGCCGGCAGCCGATGTTATGGCCTACCACCGAGGAAATTATATGTTACAAGGATAAGAAATATCGATACTTTTGTCCGTCTGTCTGTCTGTCTGTCTGTCTGTCTGTCTGTCTGTCTGTCTGTCTGTCTGTCTGTCACCACCCTTTATCTCAAGAACGCGTGGACGTATCAAGCTGAAATTCACATGAAATACTCGGGTCTATTGTCCCTTTAAGCTGTGAAAATATCAAACTTCTAAGCCAAGCCAATCAAAAGATACAGCCGATTATGTCGATATTTTCAACAAATTTTCGACACTCGCAAAGGAATCAAAACCTACAGGATACTTCCCGTAAACTCAGAATCTTGAAAATTGGCATGAAGCATTGTCATATAATGCAAATATAGGAAAAATTGCGAAAATCACATTTTTTTAGTTACATAATATAATAAACATATTTTAATAAAATGGAACTTACTACCTTATTTCTCACGAACGAATAAAGTTATCAAATTGAAATTTATACCAAATACCTAGGTCTATTGTCCCTTTAAGCTGTGAAAATATCAAACTTCTAAGCTAAGCCAATCAAAAGATACAGCCGATATGTCGATATTTTCAACAAATTTTCGACACTCGCAAAGGAATCAAAACCTACAGGATACTTCCTGTAAACTCAGAATCTTGAAATTTGGCATGAAGGATTGTCATATAATGCAAATATAGGAAAAATTGCGAAAATCACATTTTTTCAGTTATATAATATAATAAACATATTTTAATAAAATGGAACTTACTACCTTATTTCTCACGATCGAATAAAGTTATCAAATTGGAATTTATACCAAATACCTAGGTCTATTGTCCCTTTAAGCTGTGAAAATATCAAACTTCTAAGCCAAGCCAATCAAAAGATACAGCCGATATGTCGATATTTTCAACAAATTTTCGACACTCGCAAAGGAATCAAAACCTACAGGATACTTCCCGTAAACTCAGAATCTTGAAATTTGGCATGAAGGATTGACATATTATGCAAATATAGGAAAAATTGCGAAAATCAAATTTTTTTAGTTATATAATATAATAAACATGTTTTAATAAAATGAAACTTACTACCTTATTTCTCACGAACTAATAAAGGTATCAAATTGAAATTTATACCAAATACCTAGGTCTATTGTCCCTTTAAGTACGATTGGACCTAACTTCGGAATGTTTTTCTATGAATTATTTATATTTCGTCTGCAATTCAAATTTAAAAAAAATCTTAGTTCTAGAAAATTTTCCATTATTGTAATAAGCGCCCTCTATTGTTGTGTAGTTTTACTATTTTCTTGTAGAGATGTAGTAATGTTGTTTATCGATTTAGTTATCGATAATACTTATTAAGATGAATACATTTTGTTGTATTTCATTGACATTTAAAATATAGCTAAATAAACTTAAAATATTACTATATTTCAAGTTTATTTATTATTAACTCTATTTAAACATAATCATATCATATTAATAAACAAAATTGAATGAACAATTACTATTCATTTATCTAGGTTTTTGTTATTTTTGGTTTCCGAATAAAAATAATGTCGTAGGGAAAAAGTGGATACGATTTGTCCAGATAGACCGTAGAGAAGAAAATTGGCTTCCGTCTCATTCGTCGAAATTATGCTCAATGCATTTTAAAAGAGAAGTTATCTACTTTGGAAAGACTTGTCGATCAAATTAAAAAAAAAAGAATCGGTACCTTGTATTAGAAATGAAATAGTAAGTTATTAATTTCAGTACTTTTCTACTTAACCGTAAAAATTGGAATAAAATTTACGGTTAAGTGGATAAGTACATAGATTACATAACTTATTTATAATGAAATATATTCATAAAATATGTAGGTACGTATATGTAGTACAATGATTGCGAGCTACTTTGTGATTTTGAGGATTCCGTACCTAAAAGGTAAAACGAACCCTATTCATGAGACTTCTCTGTTCGTCTGTCCGTCTGTCACCAGGCTGTATCTCATAAACCGTAATAGCGAGATAGTTGTAATTTCCAGAGATTGTGTTAGTATTTCTGTTGCCGCTATAACAACAAGTACTAAGAATAAAAATAATAAAATATTTAAGGGGGCTCCCATACAACAAACGTGAATTTTTGCCGTTTTTTGCTCCATATTAATAACGGAAACAGATAGACGCTTAAAATGTTCACAGAATATTTGGTTATATATTCAAATTACAAATAAATAATTAAAATAAAATAAATACTGAAGGCGGGCTCCCATACAATAACCGTGATTTTTCTGCCGTTTTTAAAGATAATGGCGTACGAATCTTGTAAAGGTCTTGCTCCAGCAGACTACCATTTTTGTCGTGATTTTGACAATTATCTACGTGACAAGAAGTTTTCTTCCCAGGAGGCAGTTCTGCTTTCACACAGTTTGTGCAGTCTAGATCCTCAGAGTTCTATCACAAAGGCATAAACGACCTTCCTATATATTGATTATAAATGAATTATTTAAAAATTAAAAAATAAGCAATTATTTAGATTTTCAGTACTAATCGGCAATTTTAAACTTTAACGCCTATTATATTAAAAGAATTATATAAATAAGAAACTTGTGAACTTGAAATTACCCATAATTATTCTGCTTCCTAATTTTTTGTTTCAAGCTATCATAATGCGAAAAAACATCGTCGTAGTAACTTCTTTGAATATTATCGATAACTTTATATCGAAATGATACAAACCCTACCACAGTTTTTTGCATTGCCATTTAAAAATATTTGCAAACAAACGTGTAAAAAGAATAATTTTGCTAAAAACGAAATGCAAACGAAAATTGCAAAACAAAATGCGCTTTATGGCCTAAAAGGTCTATTACACTCAAAAATCGCAATAAACTGAGCGTTAAAATAATTCGTAAGCATAAAACATCTAAAATGCCAATAGACGGTGTCACGGTAAATGAATAGTAGCGAATAAAATTCTAAAACAGTTTTTGTTTGTACAAGACAAGTTTCACTTAATTTATTTACTTTTCAATATTTATTTACCCGATTTGAACTATACTAGGGTATTAAATCGGATCTGACAACATAGACCACACTGGCCACCTACCGGGCAATAGCTGAATATATTTTATATAAACTTATTTCATTTTTACTATTTGATGTCTCCAATTGTCGATCTAATTTTGCTATATTGTACTAGATGGCGGAACTGAGCCATGGGATCACAGTTTTTCTATGCCATTTTGACACATGCCCTCTCTATATATCTTAAATCTCTTTGCCTACAAGGTACTTCCCGTGAACTCAGAATCTTGAAATTCGGCACGAAGCAACGTTATATTATAGTACAGACAGATAACGGAAAAATTGTGAAAATGATAAATTTGAAGTTACATAAAATATTAAAATATTATTTTTGCTTACATGACATAAAATATTTTTTTAATAATTATAAACTTACTACCTACCCTTTTTCACATGAACGCGTAGAGATATTAAAGTTGAAATTCATATCAAACACTTCTTAAATCTAATTGCCTCTAAACTGTGAAAAATTCTAAATCAATGCTAGTATTATAAATGCGAAAATAATCTGTCTGTCTGTTACGCTTTCCCGCCTAAACCTCTCAACCGATTTTGATGAAGTTTGGCACAGACAATCTTTAGACCCTGAGAAAGAACATAGGCTACCTTTTATCCCGGAAAAATTTGATGTTCCCGAGGGGAATTTAAACAGCGCGATATAACCTAACTCCACGCGGGCGAAGCCGCAGCTGGCGGAAAGCTAGTACGTCATAAATTGTAAACCGCTACGTTTGTACAGCGGAACCCTCGGTGTGCGAGTCCGACTCGCATTTGGCCGGTTTTTTTTTAGACTGTGGTCGCGATGATTCATCACCCATCACTAAAACTACTACTAGTATTACTATTACGTCTATTACTACAACGTTGGGTCGGAATTGACTTGTTCTAGCATGTCCTCAGCGACTGTCATGCGATTGAGTTTTTCGAGAAAATTCAGGTCTTTTGGGACTAGCCGAGCGGCAACATGTTTCATACCCAAATGATTAGTTAAAATGGTACGGATCGACTTGTTACATACAGAAAGTTCAGCGGCTATCTCTCTCAAACTTGAATGAGGATTTTCAGTCACTATTTCCTTCACTTTTACGATGTTAACTTCAGTTGCAGAGATTGACGGCCTGCCAGAGCGAGGCAAATCTCCGATCACATCTTGGCCGCTTTTTAATGCTTTGCATTTTAATAAGCACGTGTTTATGATTAAGTCGAGTCACCGTAAGCCTTCTGTAACATTTTCAGTGTCTCCGAACACGAAATTCCATTGGCGATGCAAAATGAGAAACTCTTTGTTCGATGTTTTTGTCCATTGTGAAATTCGCAAGTTACTAAATATGATGTAACTAAAAATAGTAGTATTAGCTCTGAGAAGAAACGCCGAAACAAACTCAGAGGTCATAGTTGGGACATTATATTTACTGGCTCAGCTGCGGCGCGGGCTGGCCTTCATCGGACAAGGTACGGGGAGGGCAATTAAGCTGTGGGGCGCGTCGCGGAGGACCTCGGTGGCGAGATCGGTAGATCAGTTTCTTGTACAGGTTGCTGGTGGCCCTATTGGCTTAGTCCCGGTTCTTATAGGGGCTGTCCTTATATAGTAATATCGCAGGGTGGCTGATGTCGTTGTCAGGAACTCATTACACGGCATCGACGTTGAATCGTCCTCGGCGCAAATTCTTCCTGACGAGCGATCCCACGAAGACCTGCCACTGGGAAGGTCGGAGAATCAACTCCGTCATCCACCAGGGGCACGGACAGAGCAGCAGTAGAAGTTTACAGCATATGATTTAAATGAATATAGGTATTCGAAGATATTACAGATTTCAAAATTGCGTGGCGTCGCGTGATGTGACGTTTCGCGATGGGAGTGGGTGGGCTATGTTTTTTGTACAACGTTCACATTTTTTCTGTATTCTATTTAGCACCAGCATTGCACCCATGCCAAGCCGGGGCGGGTCGCTAGTTGAATTATATATTAACAGTCATTGAACCAGTAAAGAACTATGATACCAATCATATTCATGGACACAGTCTTGTTAGAATGATCAATAAATCCATAAAGTTGATATAATATGTAGATAAGTACATACGTACGGACGACATCAGGCCAAGCTACCCTAAACTGTCAAATATTCCCAATCAATCTTGACCTTAACGATTAAGGGATAAAGTTGAAAATCTAATAAAGAAATTTGACAGATTGTAGTAGCTTAATGTGCTGTCGCCTGTACCTTCGTACAGTACTCAATGACTTTCATTTACCTATCAAAGTTGAAATGCGACTATACAAACAGAAAAATTCAAGTCATCGTCGTATTAGTACTTTTACACCTTGTCGATTCATTGCCGTCTGTCATATTTGGGGCCGTGTGAACTAGTCGCCATGTTATCATCAACAATAAGTACTCGTCATTTCAAGCAGCGCAGAGATTACGACGAGCGCTCGGATACGTTTTACCCTACAGCAACATGGCAGGCAAAAGGAACTACAACTCAAAACACCTGAGAAAAGGTTAGTTGTGATATTATAGTACATTACGATATTAGTGCGTAATGATGGTTATAACAAGCGAGGCGGAATTTCAGCCCGAGCCGAAGGCGAGGGTGTAATTGAGTCGAGCATGTTATAACCAATACGCACGTATATCGTACGACGTTTTTTAACACACTTGCGAGGAAACAGAAAAAAAAGTATTTTATATTTTGTTCATTTTAAATGAACTCAATCTGTGAATGCACACTGGTGCTTTCCCGCCATTAGTATTATTATTTGCCATTTCAAATATGGAACAGCGAGCAGCGCGAGTCGTGCGGCGGCGATCAGTTCCATATTTACTTGAAATGGAAAATAATGCTGTTATGGAATTTGTATGGACTATAACTTAACTATTTGCTTTGATAACACACGCGTTTGTTATGGCCCGCTTTACATATTTAAAACCGGTGGAATTACATCAGCTTTACGAGCAAGGGTGTTAAAAATTAGTATAATAATGTAGGTCTATTTATATAAATGAACGTAATGTAGTCTCTGGTAGATATGTGAACATAGTCAAGTAGTATAAATAATAAACTCAATCAACAATGTTGACAAATACAAGCCACAGAAAAATCTAGTGATATTTATTTATTTATTTTATTTATATATTCTTTATTGTACACCAATCAAACATCGAACAAAAACATTCAACACAAAAAAAAAAAAACATACAATGGGCGGCCTTATCGCTAATGCGATCTCTTCCAGGCAACCAAAGAATGGACAGATTCTCCCGAACCGCAGATGGCACTGTCGTTGGTGCAAATATTATTACTACAATATGATAAGGCCACACATAGAAAGGAAATACATAGATGCTGAACATAACAAGTAAATAAATAAATTAGCGAAAAGTGTTTGTTGAATAAGATTATAACGACAAGTAGTGTTCCTTCACAAGTCTCTTGAATTCCTGCAACGACTGCGCACTTTTTATTTCAATTGGCAATGCATTCCACAAACGAGGGGCCTGAACAGTGAAATATTTATTAAAGAACGTTGAGGAATGTATATAGGCACTATCAGTTAAGAGTCGATTTTTTTTTAAATAGTTATAAACTAGTGCTTGACTGCAATCCCGCCTGATTGATGGTAAAGCGCGCTAGTTTATTAAGCCCAGTCACTTAAAAAAAACTTAGTGAATAGGAAGGAAGACGGCAGTTGAGCGAGGTGGTGCGACGTTAAACCCAACAACACGACCAACGATGCTGTGCCAGAGGGAGATAGATGTGGAAACCCTCCACGACCAAACTCCCGACACAATAACATTTGACGCATCGTACCCGGCACACATCGCAACACAACTGCTCAGACCCGTCCTCCGTACGGCTTCACCAGACATCATGCCGGAACACGACGTATCGCTTGGCGGCAAGGCTTTGTCTGGTGGGTAGTAACTTCTGCCGGCAGCCGATGTTATGGTCTACCACCGATTATAAACAAAAATACGTCAATTTACGTCAGGAGCGAACTAATTAGACTGGTCTAAACTAACATTTTATCTTAAAGATGCAGTGAACTTAAATTTAGCTTAGTTAACATGGGAATCGAGGCCATTATCTAAATGAAATAAATAAGCAGCCAAAATACTACCAATTACAACTATTACAATTGTTCAGAGTTTACAATTAAAATAAATATTTCCTATTCTATTAATTAATATAATTTTAGTTCAGGCACTATATTCTGTTAGATAAGAAGCTGGAAGCATATGAAGATATCAATATGCAATACCTACATTCTTACTTAGATAATAGACAGCAAGTCACAGAAATATCAATTATCACTGCAAAAACTGAATATGTGAATAAGCAGCACTTGGAAGAACGAATAGTTAAATTTGGAGTACCTCAAGGCAGCCTGCTGGGCCTTTACTTTTTATAACTGTTATATATTGACGACCTGCCTTTTGTAACACTGTTTTCTGACGATAATAGTATGATAAATGAATTTAATAATAATAAAGATAGAATATAGATATGAGGTATTGAACGACTTTGGATGAAATTGGGTATATCTACCACCTGGGTGTACCTAGGCTACTTTTATACTAACTAAAATTATGTGGGTGACCGGAGCATAAGGCACAAATAAATGTGAAAGTAATTCGTCTTTCTGTCTATTTGTACACACTTAGTAACCTCTTCACGACGATGAAGGTAGACAATGACTTGGGTATAGAATATAAAGTAAGGTAAAGTTTTTATCGTCAATCCGTTGTTAGTAAATAATATTATATATATTTTTTCCAACATAGGTGATGCTCTTCCGCCGTTCTCCGGTAAACTGCGCGTGTTTAACATGCGCTACTGCCCAGACGTGCAGCGCACCATCCTAGCTCTGAATGCGAAGAACATTGACTATGAGATCGTCAACGTCGACCTGAAGGACAAACCCGAATGGCTCACCAGCGTTAGTCCCTTTGGTAAGAGACTTCAGATTTATTCAGTTTTGTGGACTTAATTGCGTAACTATTACTCTTAATTTGAATAATGTTCCATTTCCTAACCTAACCTTTTTTTTTTTTTTACGCTGTGGTAATGCATTTACGCACCGTACCCCGAAGGGCGTGTGGGGGACTCGCCCAGCCGAAGCCGGGAATACCCACTAAACCCACAGCGGCACAACGACGTCGACATCGCCTGAGTGGCGGGGTCATGGGAAAATGGCACCGCCTAACTACCAATCCGCCTAGGGCGGGCCCACAGTGGTCCCTCCACTCCACAGGGAGGGGCCGGGCTGGGTACGTCTTTTTATGCGAGAAGACGCAGCAGCCAAGGGTTTTTTAGCGAGGTGTCCTTCCTCTTAGCCCCACTCGTTTGCCCGGAGGCAAACGGGGCCCCCAGCTCCTCTCAATGAGGAGACCGGGTTGCCCGACGGTGACCCGGAGTTCGGGTCACGTCAGCCACCTCGAGTGGTGGCCGACCCGCCGCACGTGTGACCGCCGAAGCGGTCCCCGCATCTGGTTTTGGTCCGCGCCGGTAAACCGGTAACCCCCATATCTGGGGGCCGTTCCCCTATCCGCCACCTGGGGACGCGTCCGATGGCAGGCCAGAAACTGCACACGGATTCCTTTTTTTTTAGACCCTTAGACGGAAATTTTTAAAAATAGGCAACTTTTACAGTGTTTTCTCTTATTAACTAATAAATTATAATATAATCAGCCTTAAATTTAAAAAAATACTGAAAAATCAACGGATAAAGACAATTGTTGCAATGTTGTTTGCAAAAATGTAATTTTATGTTCTCCGCACAATGTCTTTTTACATTTTTTGGACGTTATTTTGAATAATTCTTTTCTTTGTTTAGAACATAAGCGACAGTACCGTAGAATTTAAGTTAGTGGTTCCTCATCAGCGTCTTCAGACATCTTTCTTTTACTTTGTGGGGGGATATTCAATACTTTCTCTCAAGCGTCTTGATAAATTAGGAATTACCAACCTAGTTTTGCAAGAGTTAACCTAGTTTGCAACAAGGTGCAAAAATATTTTGATACATGTTACTAGGCACAATTTGAATGAACTATATTGATTGCAGACGTTTTTCTGGTATTTTGTCCTTTAGCAGTAGACCAAACATGCCTATTCTTGCCCCTGACCACATCATTAGGCGGAATCACTATGTGTTGGTCATGTCCACTATTTTCCGTGATATTCTGCGATGAAATATCCTTCGAATTTTCATAGATCATCACTCCTTCTTGGCCATCAAAATTAGTCATTGACATGGTCCTCGATCTCACTGTCACTGCCCTCATCAGCGCCTTCATCTTCTTCAGTCAATAAAGGAACAATTCCTCTTTTATCCAATACTCTTCTGCTGAACACAGTGTTAAAACACTCCTAAAAACAATTGATGGCAATAAGTATCCACAATAAAAAATCCAACCTTTATTACTTACCTTACATTAGTAAAAATAACAAAAACAAATTCACTATGAAAGTGGCAAAAGTTACACAAAAGATAAAAATGCCCCTCCCGAGCGCAACACGTCGCTCTAACAGCAGAAATGGGGTGGCCGTGGTGTTGTCTGACGTAGTCCAGGATGACGTCTTGGAGGTGAATCGAATCAGTGATCGGCTGATGTCCGTGCGGGTGCTTATCAATGGGCCATAACTTATAACTTACTTGGCTTTGGATACGGTAGCCGCAATGCGGAAGGGGACAACATTCTCCGAACGTGTGCGGCCGCTGACCTGGCAATTGTGAACACCTATTTCAAACGACCCAGATCGACTTCCTACTTACCATGTAGGAGACACCACATCGGCAAAGTAGCCAACTGCAAAGTCATACCCGGTGAAATCCTCAGTGCACAACATCGTTCCTTGTCATAGATCTCTGCGTCAAGGCCCAACGTAGACCTGTAGAGAACTGCCGGCGCCAGATCCAGTAGTAGCTGCTTGACGAAAATAAGTCCCAGGAGTTCGCGTCGACGCGTGACGTGACGCGTCTCTAAGGGCGGTCGCAAAAGTGACAAGGAGACCTGGCGGTGAGACGACACAGTCCAGAGGGAGACTAGGGCGAAGAAAGCCCTCTTCAAAAGGTGGCCGGAGTCTACCAGGGATCCGTTCTTAGTCCGTTTCTGTTCAGCGTGATATTAGACGTCTTGTCGGACAGCATCAAGGATTCACACGAGCTACCTCCCTGGTTACTCAAATATACCTGATAGGGAACGGTTGGTACGGTGTGTGAATGCGTGGAAGGACTCGCTCGAGAACGTCAAGGGTCTGAAACTCAACGTGGCAAAGACCGTGTACATGGCCAGCAGCACGATTGACACCATGTCTCCAAAAATAAAACCCAGAAAAGGGAGAGGGCACGCGGGGACAAAATTTGTACAGGAGACAAGAAGCGGCTGCGGTGATATGCCAGCGCATCGTCAACACAAATGGGGGGCTGGATATGTCCGCAGCTGTCTTCTGACTGTATACAACCGATGCATTGCAAAAGGCGTTTTTCCTCGTAAATGGCGACGCGGTTTCATACGAATAATACCAAAGTGTGGTGATAAACCAGCGGATGATCCGAAGCCATATCGGCCTATCACACTTCACCATCTTTGGGGAAACTTCTTGAGCGCCTCATCGTTCCACGTTTACTACCGAACGGTCCAAATTTTCATAGTAATCAATATGGCTTCACCATCGGTAAATCTACAGTCGACGCGGCGCTTTCTGTCAGAAGAACCGTTAACCAATCGGAACACAAGTACGTGATTGGTATCTTTCTGGATATTTCTGGTACTTTTGATAACGTTTGGTGGCCTATGCTGTTGTTAAAATTAAAAACCCGCGGTTGCGATAGAAACATATATAATCTCGTTTACTTGTACTTTATAAACGGTTCCGCGGTACTTAAGCTCGGTCATTTTTCTAGTACTAAAGCACTAACCATGGGATGTCCTCAGGGTTAAGTTGTCGGTCCTTATTTATGGAATTTGGGTTTTG
Organism: Sesamia nonagrioides; assembly: GCA_017933935.1. Taxonomy (NCBI): domain Eukaryota; kingdom Metazoa; phylum Arthropoda; class Insecta; order Lepidoptera; family Noctuidae; genus Sesamia; species Sesamia nonagrioides. The sequence goes on from JADWQK010001419.1 coordinate 532,808, forward strand.
ATGATTTCCTCGCGATCCCGCTTCCTTGCGGCTGTTCACTTACTGGTTACGCGGACGATGGCCTACTGCTCATTCAGTCAAGTACCCGAGCTGGACTTGAGAATTTGGCCAATACTTGCCTAAATCTAATATCTCAGTGGGGTGATCGTAACCGCCTAGCGTTTGCGCCGCATAAAACCTATCAACTTCTACTATTATATTTAATAACGTTGCCGTTAAAAAACAGCAATCCGCATGCTACCTTGGTATGGTCTTAGAAAGGAATTTATCATTTATCGAACATATAAAAATAGTTGGCGAAAAAGCTAAAAGGAACTTTTATGCCCTAACTAAAATATCCAAAGCAACTTGGGGTCTATCATTCCTAACTTTAAAAACTATATATGGAGCTACCTACTTAGGATGTATGTGCTACGGTGCACCTGTTTGGGCAGACAGGACCAGCATAGGGGCGGCGCGACGAAAACTGCTTCAAAGCCAACGTTTGGCAATGATATTTTTATGCAAGGCGTCACAGACACACAGAACAGTCAGTACTGAAGCCTTACCTTACCCGTACTGGCAGGTGTACTTCCAGTCGATCTTGAAGTACAGCGACGTGCTTCAATGTACTACTCCGCGAGGGGGAAGGCCATGGATACTAACTTTGTTGCACAACGCGACCATAATGGAATTTCTAGTTAATTTAAACCTCAGACTGACGTCTGGGAGGACCTCTTATCCGAAAGGCAAAGTAGGTGGGATAATTCCATCAAGGGCACCTCCTTCTATTCTTTCTATCCGTTGGCGATCGGCTGGCTAAGACATGGCTGGAGGTTGACCACTGCGTTGCCAAATTTCTCACAGGTCATGGCAACTTTAAAAGTAAACTGTATTCTTTTAAACTTGTTCCTTCGCCTTTGTGTCAATGTTCTTCATCGAACTGTGAATTTGAACAGTCCGCACATCACATCTTGTGGGAGTGTATTTTTTGGCAGAATGAACGCAATATTATGTTGGATAGTGTACAAGTTACATCCGGAGTCGTTTATTATACGGACCTTGTAGAAACTAGAACTAATTTCCGTGCGTTCAGGCGCTTTTGCCATACCTATTAGTGGAATCAATTGTAACAGCACGTATACCTACTTAGGACCCATTAACTTAATCAAATTTTATTCCGTGGTGCTTGGCAATCTGGCCTCTCCCAGTTGCAATAATGTCCCTTTGCGCCGATTGGCCCAGTTCTGTTCTGTCTCCTGCTTGTTATGGAGGGAAGTGGAAAAAATACCTTTTTTCTTACTCCTCCGCTATTCTTTTCTGATTAATTTCGTTGCGGGACCCAAGACAGTTGAATCGTTTCTCCGGGACTCGTCGAGCTTCATTGCTCGGCGTTTTTCTGGCGGTCTCCACTGTTGATTCTGGCTTTCAGGAGTTGCGGTGGGTGGGAAATGTGTGGCGGGTTTAAAAAAAATAAAATAAAAAGCTGTCTTCTGACGCTTCGGCCCATATGACTATAAAGTCGGTGGGCCCATGGGTGGTTGGTGGGATTTCAGCCCATGTCTGTGCGCATAGGCGGAGACATGGTCGAGTGCACAGACCAGATTCAATACTTGGGGTCTGTGCTTCACACGTCCGTCGACATTCATTGCAACGTCAGGTCACGTATTTCCGCAGCTTGGGCAAAATGGCGTGAGGTGACAGGGATCAATTGTGACCCCAAAATGCCGGTTAAGCGTAAGGGACAGATCTATAAGATCATCATTAGACCTGTTCTTCTTTATGGCAGTGAGGCGTGGCCTGTGCTTGAGCGACACAAGCAGGAGCTGCTTGTCACGGAGATGAATATGCTGCGGTGGATGTGTAGAGTTACGCGGAAAGACCGCATCAGGAACTCAGGGGTCTCCATGTCCGTGACATAGCAGACAAACTGCAAGAGGGTCGCCTACGCTGGTACGGCCACGTCTTACGCAAACAAAAATGTTACGTGAGTAACACATGTCTTGCCATGGCGCCTCCGCCGGACCGGAGCAAGCGGGGTAGACCAAAGAAGTGCTGGCTTGCCATTGTAAGAGAAGACAACATGCGTGCCAACAATCTCTTACCAGAGGATGCTAAAGATCGCGCGAAATGGAGGAGAATGTACAGGAAAGCGGACCCCGGGCTCCAACGCGAAAGCCGCAGATGCAACCGGGATAAACGCTAAAATGATGATGATGATGATGATGATGATGATGGTATACTGCATTACTGCCAAATGCTTGACAGTAGTTTTCTCTGTTGCGAACATCAATCGACCAAACACAGGGCTCCGCGGGTTACTGCTTCACCACAACAATCCCCCCGCTCACACCGCAATCAAAACCAGGGACTTCGTGAACAGTACACCGGTCGAACTCCCGAGTCACCCTCCTTACAGTCCTGACCTAGTACTGTATGACTTCTTATTCCCAATCCATACTATCCATACTAATATTATAAATGCGAAAGTAACTCTGTCTGTCTGTCTGTCTGTTACGCTTTCACGCTTAAACCTCTCAACCGACTAACTCGAGTTGGTCTCCAAAGCCTAGAGCACAGGCGTAGAGTAGCCAGCCTTTCGGTGTTCTATAGGATGCATTTCGGGGAGTGTGCGAGGGAATTGCATGATTTAATTCCCCATCTCCGTTCCACCAGCGGACGACCCGTCGTACGGCTGGTTTCCACCCTTACGTTGTTAACACCATTACGATCCGGACGAAGCGCTTCGCCTCCTCCTTTATACCGCGTACATCGAGGGACTGGAACAATTTGCCCGCGGCGGTGTTTCCGTCGGACTACAATTTGAGTGTCTTCAAGGCTAGAGTGAATAGGCTCTTAATAAACTAGTGCGCTTTACCATCAACGATTGCGTCACTGCTTACCATCAGGCAGGATTGCGGTCAAGCGCTAGTTTATAATATATAAAAAAAAAAAAAAAACCGATTTTGATGAAATTTAGCACAGACAATCTTTAGACCTTGAGAAAGAACATAGGCTACCTTTTATAACGGAAAAATTTTATGTTCCCGAGGGAAATCTAAAAAGCGCGATATAACCGAACTCCACGCGGGCGAAGCCGCGGGCGGAAAGCTAGTAATATTATAAATGCGAAAGTAACTCTGTCTGTCTGTCTGTCGGTCTGTCTGTCTGTCTGTCTGTCTGTCTGTTACGCTTTCCCGCTTAAACCTCTCAACCGATTTTGATGAAATTTGGCACAGACAATCTTTGGACCCTGAGAAAGAACATAGGCTACCTTTTATCCCGAAAAAATATGGTGTTCCCGAGGGAAATCTAAAAAGCGCGATATAACCGACCTCCACGCGGGCGAAGCCGCGGGCGGAAAGCTAGTAATACACACATCAAAAGTGTCTAGGGATCAAGCATTTTTATGCGGATTTCTTGAGATTGAGATGTGGCTTTGTAATAAATTTATGATTTTATAAATTTATATGGATCCTTTTTGGTGCATTTCATAATTTGAATCAGGAACTGTGAATCAAATTCGAGTAAAAGATGAAAATCAGCTGTCAATATTTTCCCTATAAAAACATACAACGCATTGAAGACATTATTAGTGCTACTGTTTCCCTACTACTGATTAAAACCAACGTTATTATGGAGCGGCGACGTCATTTAAGCAGGGAAGAAATGCTCAGAGCCGTGGGAATGATAGAAGCTGGTTCCCGGCAACGTACTGTGGCTTTAGCTCTGAATACAAGTCAGAGTGTTATCAGTCGACTTTGGACACGTTACCGAAGCACTGGTACCGTGGCTGAGCGCCATGGAGGACGGTATCGCTGCACCACACGGAGACAAGACCGATACATTCAAATCTTAACTCGAAGAGCTCCAACAATAACCGCCATGATGTTAGCCGTGAGGCTTCATCACTCTTCAGGGAACTTAATTAGCGACCAAACAGTCAGAAACCGCTTGCATGAAGTGAACCTTCATTCCCGAAGACCGCTACGGGTACCACCTATAGCAATGCACAATCGTAGGATTCGATATCAATGGGCTCTTGAACACAGAAATTGGGCAGAAGAACAATGGCGTTTCGTGTGCTTTTCTGATGAGTCTCGTTTTGGTATGAGACCGGATACAAGACGTATACGACACTGGAGAACCCCTGGACGCCAACAGCGATTAAAATCCTGCCAGGAAGTCCATCCTTATAGTGGTGGAACCATCATGGTATGGGCGGGTATTTGGATCGGCGGAAGAACTGAGTTGATTTGGATCAGAGGCAACCTCAACGCTCAAATTTATGCTGAAACGATTGTATCAGACGTCATCGTTCCTCTACAAGTGCAAATCGGTCCCTTATTTCAGTTAATGCATGATAATGCACGACCGCACACCGCAAGAGTTGTAAGACAGACTCTCGCCGCAGCTAACATCAATGTCCTGCCCTGGCCTGCTCAGTCGCCAGACTTGAACCCGATTGAGCATGCATGGGATATGCTACAGAGAAGAGCTCTGCCGAATATGGAGGGTATCCAGTCGCAAGAAGACCTTTTTTTGTTGTTGCAACGAACATGGGCGGCCATTCCACAGCGTGATTTGGATGAACTCATTTTGAGTATGCCAAACCGATGTTCTTGTGTTGTTAGTGTTCGCGGTAGAAACACGGATTATTAATTGTTTAAGTTACCCAATAAAATTTTAGAGAAAACTGTTATTTCAGTCTTTTTTTCGAACTTTTGTGTTAGTGGTTCAAATGTCAAATATCCCTTTATTAGGAAAATGGCAAATTTCTTTATTAATGCAAAGGTGACTTGGTTTATCGTTACTGTGACAAACGAAAACACTTTATTTGATGAATCCTTAAAGAAAATTTTAATTAATATCAATCAGGAGAAAAGTTATTGCAAAAATATATGTTGATCCCTAGACACTTTTGATGTGTGTATATAAAATAAATATGGTATCGTTGAGTCCTAAAACACAAGTCCCGAACTTACTTTGGGGCTAACTCAATCTGTGTGAAAAAAAAACATAATAATAATAAGAGAAAAAAAAAGATCAGCTCAAAGGGATAAGTATAATTTTCGTCGTCGGGTGATGCGCTGTCAGTATTTGTCAGTAAAAGTATTTCGAAAACTGGTTCAGACGCATGAAACTTTGTATAGAGGCCGGTGGAGAGTACTTTCAAAACCTGACCTGGAATCGACCCTGCACACTCATACTTGAGAGGCTGGTGTTTTAACCACTAGGCCACCATGACGCGTCGTCTGGCACATGCTGGTAAAATTAAAGAATATAATAAGGCCTTTATTTGTTACTTTTTATTTATCAAATAATTTTGTTCTAAAGGAACAGTGCCAGCACTGGAGATATCAGAAGGTGTTTCTATCACCGATGACCTGGTAACCGTGGAGTACTTGGAGGATGTTTACCCACAGAGGCCGCTTCTCCCTAAAGACCCTCTGCTGAAGGCCAAAGATAAAGATCTTGTTCAAGCTTGGCGGCCCGTAAGTATTCTCATGTTTATTTCTTTGATTGCCAATAGACCGGACCCAATGGGTCGTTTTTTTGTACCATTAATTATCACATAATGCAGATTTTCTTATAAATTATAAACTAGCGCTTGACCGCACTCCCGCCTGATGGTAAGCAGTGATGCGATCGTTGATGGTAATGCGCGCTAGTTTATTAAGAGCCTATTCACTCTAGCCTTGAATACACTCAAATTGTAGAGTGACGGAAACACCGCCGCTAGCAAATTGTTCCAGTCCCTTGATGTACGCGGTATAAAAGAAGAAGCGAAGCTTCGTCCGGATCGTAGTGGTGTTAACAACATAAGGGTGAAAAGTCGCCGTACGACGGGTTGTCCGATGGTGGAACGGAGATGGGGGAATTAAATCATACAATTCCCGTGCACATTTACCAGAATATATTCTATAGAAGAGGTTTCGAGTTAAATCTGGATCGCCAATCAGCCTCTTCGCGCTTCACGCCTCTCCATTGGATCCAAAGTAGCCAGGTGACAATACGCAGCACCAGCCCAAATGTGGCTGCAGTACTCCACACACGAGCGGATCTGTGCTTTCTACAACATTAGAAGCTGCCTTGGTGTGAAGTACCGGCGGACCTTTGCGATGACGCCAAGTTTTGTGGCAGCCACTTTGGCCTTGGACTCAATGAACCGCCCAAAGTTCAGGTTCGAGGAAATTACAACTCCCAAAACTGACGGCGGTCGGTGCTCTCCAAGGATACATTCTGAAAAGTAGGAGCCAAGGTGAACGGGCTCCTTTTGGCGGCGAAAAGACCGAAAGAGAGGCTATGGTAGAGCGCCATAGCCTCTCTTTCGGCCCGGATTGATTCCTTACTAACCCGAGTTTCCGGCAGGTATCTCTCCACAACTGTGCTGTCATCTGCATACCCATAGATACTGGGCATCAGCAGATCGTTAATATGCAGCAGGAACAGAGTTACTGAGAGAACAGACCCCTGAGGAACACCGGCATTGGTCGACATGGGCTCCGATGAGCATCCGTCGACAGCAACTCGGAGGGACCGTTCAGTCAGGAAGTCTTTTACCCAGCCAGTGAGGCCAGCGGAAATGCCGTACGCTAGAAGCTTACTCAAAAGGCCAGCGTGCCATACCCGGTCGAAGGCCTTCAAGACATCAAGGGAGACAGCAATCGCTTCCCCATTTTTCTCGAGGGCCTCGCCCCACAAGTGAGTGGCATACACTAGTAGGTCCCCAGTTGACCGAGTTTTAGAGACAGTACTGTTTGATGTATTATTAACCTGGTTTATAAATATAATACCCATAATACCCGTTCCATAGTTCTCTGATAAGCCTCTACCGAATTGAAAATCCTCTGTTTGTTGAATAAAATATTCTTTTATTTTATTTCAGGTGATTTCCTTACAATTCAAACTGGTGAAAGGATTGAGTGACACCATCACGAAGGATAACATAGCTGCCTACTACAAATCATTCGACTTACTTCAGACTGAGTTGAAGCAGCGAGGAACCAAATTCTTGGACGGAGAGCAGCCCGGGTACGCTGACTACATGATCTGGCCCTGGTTCGAGAGGATGCTAGTCTTGAAAACAGATGTTGGTAGGCTGGATGAGAAGAATTACAAGTTGGTGGTAAGTTTCGTAACCGTAGTTAGTAGGGGACGGTTACGGAGACACCTCGTTCCAAAAAAAAAAACTACACACGCTCGGCTTCCTTCAAACGTCATCCCTCCCATGACCATAGACTTCTTTTCTTTTCACAATATTAAATTACAACTTTAATTGCATATCAAGAAAAGCTTATTTTAGTTATTTAAATTTAATTAATGCATTTATTAATGCATCATCATCATCATCATCCCAGCGTTAATCGCAGTCGCATCCGAAGCCTTTTCAGCTTTGGAGTCTGGGGTCCGCTTTACCAGTCCAACTGCTGATATGGCTAAACTTCGACATTTTCCGTGAAGCGACTGCCGTCTGACCTCCACAACCCGAAGGCGACATCGAAGCATTGCAGATAGACCAATTGTTGGACTTTTGAGGGCTCCAACGACCCGTAACGACTGCCACTAGATGTTCGTATGGCAACCGGGACCAACGGCTTAACGTGCTTCCGAGGCACGACCAAACCAGTGCAAATATTCATATTCATGCATACAAATACTTGCACTGTGCGGGGATCGAACCCGCGCCACCTTGCGCAGCGGTCGTGTCCGCTACCGCTACGCCACGGAGGCTGTCAAATGCATTTATTAATGCATTTTCTTTAATTTGAATGATTATTTTAAAAGAAATCGATTTTTAAGCAACACCATCTATTTGAACTTACATGCACTAATTATAATTTATTCCCATTTGCCGCTAGATGTCGCTACTTACCTCGTCTATGAGTAAAAAGATTTTTTAAACGCTACAGAGTAATTCCTTTAATAAATTTTCATGCCTGCCAACCCTAAATAATGTTTTTCTACGACTATTTGGTAATTTGCTTAATACTTAACCATAAGTCATATCTCAATAGTACTCATTCCTGCCAAGTCGGTTTACAGTGACCATTTCCACACGGGTAAACCATACTACAGTGAAACTGTTTTTTTTTATGGCTGTGGCATCAAAAAATCAACATCCGATTAAGCCAAAAAGCGCGCCTGCGCGCGTATTTGGGTCACGACTAAACATCGCATGTTATTAGGCTGTATGGATATGCCTTTGCCTTTCATTTGTGGGACTCAGCTCCGCTTCGTAGCACGAACTCACTGTCTATTGTGCCACTCAGCTGCGCTTCGTGGCACAAACTATCACTCATATTACAATAGCTATCATTGCTTGACAGTGGCATAAATAACTATTTTCGAACCCAATGCGACAAGCTTTTATCTACCCAAGTTGTGTGTAAATCATATAAAAACCACGTTCTGCTACCAAGATATGTGTTGGGAAACCATTAAAACCAACTTACTTTTAATACCTAAACAAAAAATAAGCCGACAAAGAAAAATCAACGCACCGACTAACCTACAAAATTAAGGGTTAATAAAAATCTTACCAAATTGTTGGATCGCCGTTGTTAGGTACTATGCTTAATGTGTTATGTGGTGTGTGCGACAGTTGCCCTTAAGTGTAGCATAAATATATAATATAGATACGATTAATTTAACTATATGCCGAATGTTCTTTCAGCAATGCAGCGGCCCAAAGAGATTTAAGATGAATAGAGGGGGCATGTGTCATAATGGCGAAGAAAAACTGTGATCCCATGTCTCAGTTCCGCCATCTAGTACAATATAGCTAAATTAGATCGACATTTGGAGACAAAATATATTCAGCTATTGCCCGGTAGGTGGCCAGTGTGGTCTATGTTGCCAGATCCGATTTAATACCCTAGTATAATTCAAATCGGGTAAATAAATATTGAAAAGTAAACAAATTATGTGAAACTTGTCTTGTACAAACATCAAAAACTGTTTTAGTATTTTGTTCGCTACTATTCATTTTCCGTGACACCGTATATTGGTATTTTAGATATGTTTTGCTTACGAATTATTATAATACTCATTTTATTGCAATTTTTGAGTATAATAAACCTTTTAGGCCATAAAGCGCATTTTGTTTTGCAATTTTTGTTTGCTTTTTGTTTTTAACAAAATTATTCTTTTTACATGTTTGTTTGCAAATGTTTTTAAATGGCAATTCTAAAAACTTTAGTAGGGTTTGTATCATTTCGATATAAAGTTATCGATAATATTTAAAGAAGTTTTCGAATTTTGATAGTTTGAAACAAAAAAATTAGGAAGCAGAAAGTTTATAGGTAATTTCATATTTTTTGTTTACAGTTTTTTATTTATATAATTCTTTTAATATACCTAATAGGCGCTAAAGTTTAAAGTTGCCGATTTGTACTAAAAATCTGAATTGTTTATTTTTTAATTTTCAACTAATTTATTTTATCAAAATAGTTACCATTATTATGTATACATTGCTGCCTTCTAATATGAAGGTCATTTATGCCTTTGCGATAGAACTTTGAGGTTCTAGACTGCACAAACTGAACTGCCTCCTGGGAAGAAAATTTCTTGCCACGTAGATAATTGTCCAAATCAGGACAAAAATGGTAGTCCAAAAATAACAAAAACCTAGGTAAATAAATAGTACTTCTTCATTAAAATTGTTCATCAATATGACATGATTATGTTCAAATAGAGTTAAAAACAAATAAACTTGAAATATAGAAATATTTAAGTTTATTTAGCTTTATTTTAAATGTCAATAAAATATAGCAATAAGTTTTCAATTTAATAAATATTATCGATAACTACATCGATAAACAACATTACTACATCTCTACAAGTAAATAGTAAAACTATTCAACAATAGAGGGCGCTTATTACAATAATAGAAAACTTTCTAGATCTATCTACGAAATTTTTTAAATTTTAATTACAGAGAAAATATAAACAATTCATACGAAAATAATCCGAACTTAGGTCCAGTCGTTTTACCATAACGAGATGTACAGTAACGCAAAGCGCAACCGGGCATATTTCCCTAGGAAATGTTTATTCTTAGTGGACACAAATTACGTCTTGATGCGCAGGGGTACCACACTAGACTAAGTGACATTTAACCAGTTTGCCAGAAGTATTGGATTACGATTTTGCTCTTGATGTCCTGTCTATTGTAAATATAATTTTAATGTCTTTGCAGCGGCCGAATCCACTCTCCTTTGTAATGGGTGCATTACAAAGGAGAGTGGATTCGGCCGCTAAAGGAGACCCAGCTTCCGCATACAGCTGGGTAGAAACTATAATATTATATCGTATACCGTACGCGCCGTCGCGACAATTTATATACTTCTTACATTGTACCGAAACCAATTACGCGTCCGTACGCACCGATCTATCCGACATCTTTTTCCTTTTTAATTTCATTTTGACAACTCTTGTGTTGCCAGCCCCCGTTTTCATTTTGCCCGATTGGGACACCGGCAACCACATCCTAAACAGAAGTGGATACCTACCTAGATGGTATTTATATGAAAAAAATGGTTTTTAGATAGAGAACATTGTGTAATGATAAGCCGGAATGACTCGACGACGATATTGTCATAACATGCACATTTCACACTTGGTGATATCACAATTATCGCAAGTAATGTTATAAGTTTAGCTAAAATCATTGCTATTTGCTAAAAAATATATTATTCAAGGCTATATTCATACTGTCGCAATAAATTCATCCTATCGCAATCCAATTACATACTACTATGCAAGTGAAGTCAGTAAACTCTATTCTTTTCCGGATAATTTCATTCCTGATCCTATTAATTAGAGAGACTCCCAGCGTAGTTTGCTCCATACCGTGCTGAATGATCTTGAAATTGAAGAACGACCAGACCGTCAGTCTCCCATATATATCGTCTTGAAAACCTGTGCATATTGAACAGTGAGAAAATAGTTCGTATTTCGTAAATAATAATAAGTATTTTAACACATCAGTACGGTCTAACCGACCCAGTGAAATGAATATCCTGGAATTATAAAAAACAGAAAAGGCTGTTGTGTTGTTGAAAGGGCTGTTGGATGTTTTAATGATTTTAGATCTTTGACAAAAACTTTAACCACTAATCGCAGACGATTGTGAGAGATCGTCTAAAAATAGTCTTCTGGTCCTATACCTAAGCTTTTTTTTATTACAGTTGGAGTACATCGAGAACTTGGCTAAAGACCCCATTATAGCCGAGTACAGGCTACCCACAGAGGCACTACAGGCATTCGTGACCGCGTCCAATCTACATCAGAAACCCAACTACGATTTACTTCTTGGTCAGTAATTGAACATGCTAGGTGGGAACAAAATGATGAAATGAAAAGTAAAATTTTATATATATTTTTCTTATTAATTGTACCCAAACTATTCCTGATTTTTGGTATGTATTTGTAAATATATTTTAAAGCTCATTAATGTAATTAAATGTAGCTGAAATTTTAAGTATAGCATGATTTCTTCCGTAGGGGTAGGTCGTGTTTGGATAGCCTAATTAGGTACCACAGTTCAAACTGATGTTTCGAAGGGTTCTACTACGTTGGGTTGTTTTTAGATATTAATAACGCGTATAACAATGTAAATAATTATGTTTTAATAAATGTTTAAAAACAGCGTGGGTAGGCCCAAAATGGACCGACTACCTAGTGAAGGTCGCGGGAAACCGCTGGATGCGGGAGGCGCAAGAACGGTCGTCGTGGAGATCCTTAGTGGAGGCCTATGTCCAGCAGTGGACGTCTTTCGGCTGAAATGATGATGATGATGAAATCTCTTAGATACTTTTAATGTTGATTCCCTTATACATATATTACCTATGCAATTTTCTCCACAATAGAGTTCTCAAAATAAGATATGGCAATAGTTTAATTAGTATACATTCAGGTAGTGATTTGGCTCGGGGTGATACGTGATCGTCCGCGGGTATCGCACGATTTCCTACGAGGCGGCTTGCGTCCTGGCCGGATCCCCGCCCTGGGACCTAGAGGCGAAAGTACTCGCGTCATTGTACCGATGGCGCGAGGAAGAGCGGACACGGGGCTCCAGTCCGGCGCAGCGGCAGATCGAGCTGCGCCAAGAGGAGCTCCGTCAGGCCCTGGTGGCGGACTGGCGGCAGAGGCTTATGCGCCCTACCGCCGGCCTCGCTACCGTCGAGGCGATCCGGCCAGTACTCGACGACTGGCTCGGGAGAAGGCACGGCTCCCTGTCGTTTAGGGTGACGCAGGTACTGTCGGGGCACGGCTGCTTCGGCAAGTACCTGCGTCGCTTAGGCAGGGAGCCGGACGCTCGGTGCCACCACTGCGTCCAATGCGGGGAAGACACGGCGCAGCACACGCTCTCCGAGTGTGTAGCTTGGGAGGAGCAGCGCCGTGTCCTCACAAATGAAGTAGGAGGCGACCTGACGCTGCCGGCAGTAGTGCGGAGGATGGTCGATAGCGCAGAGTCGTGGGACGCGGTGGTGTCCTTCTGTGAGGACGTGATGTCGCAGAAGGAAGCTGCGGAACGGGAGAGGGAGATCTCAACTCCCTACCCGGGCCGCAGAAGACGCACTGGGCGCCGAAGAAGGGCGGATAACGCCCTCTTTCGCCCCCCATGAATGGGTCCAGGGGCGAGGGCCATGGGGAAGTCCCCGCCCCCTATTCGATGGACCCCGAGGCGGAGGCGCGCTAGTTTCGGCGCGCGCCTCTGAGGCGATGCACGGGGTAGTTTGACACCCCACTACCCCGTGCAGGAGACGAGGCCCGGACAGACCGGGCCAGCACGAGGGTGTGGGGCCGTGGAAGAATTTAGACTCCCGCGGCCCCACGCGCGCTCGTGATAGAAGAGACACCGGGATGGTTTTAGTCAGTAAGAGTCTGACAGCAGAGATGCGATTTATTTGAAATACTTCTATTTAAAATGCAAATACAAAATAGCTATTTTGTATTTTGTATTTAAATGCTTTTTAGTAAAAAGCATTTTGTATTTTATTTGAAATACCTTTCGAGATGTATTTTGTATTTTTAATATTTATTTCAAAATGCAAAATACTTTGTGATAAAGTTTAGCCAATATTACGAGTAAAACAAAATGAAATTTATGAGCGAATGACGTCTGTATTGCCATTATTCCATATTTTTACTTCTTCTCCTTCTTCTTTACGATCAAGTATTGAATACTACTTCAACTCTTGATCATGGCCCCTGTGGAATAGTTACCACAATTTTGCCAATAACACGTGTAACCGGTGTAACGAATTATAGAATTTTTTTGAAAATTTGATTTCACAATAATGGCGGATATCGCCAATGACAGTTGAAAAAAAAAACATTTTTTACTTCTTTGGTCAGGTTTTTTGGCGGGAAAGTCAAGCAGAGTGTCACGCTCATTTTTCATTGCACTTTTAAAATTATTTATAGTGTTGTTTACTAAATAAAAGCGCGTGATTTATGTAGTAAAAAGTGCATTCAGTGAATAATTTATAAAGAACATTAAAATATTTTAGCATAGTGGCCACATCATGACTTTACCCCAAACCCCTCCTATAGTGGGATTTTTAATTCGAGTCAGAAAAATGACAAGGGCTAGTGTCACTGATATGAATAAGGGTGACCCGCTACAATAGTGATGTTCGGCAATCAATAGACTTTTCTTCTTCTTCAGCCTATAGATGTCCACTGCTGAACAAAGGCCTCCCCCAAGGCTTTCCACGATGACCGGTCTTGTGCTGCCCGCATCCATCGGCTTCCCGCGACCTTCACCAGGTCATCGGTCCACCTTATTGTTAGACATTTCATCATCAACCTTTTATCGTCCCACTGCTGGGCACAGGTCTCCTCTCATACAGAGAAGGATTGAGCATAATCACGCAAGCACGCTTGCTCAGTGCGGGTTGGCGATTTCAGACTTAAAGTCCAGGTTTCCTCAAGATGTTTTCCTTCACCCTCAGTCATTGGTGTCCAATATATACTTAGAAAATACATATAACTTTAGAAAAGTTACATTGGTACTTGCCTGACCTGGAATCGAACCCGCGCACTCATACTTGAGAGGCTGGTGTTTTAACCACTAGGGCACCACGACATTTTTACATTTAGTCTTGCATTATTTCATTAGGTATCAAAGCGGTTTTTTATTGTAAATATGTAATACATACCGTATTTAACAATATGATTTTAGAAATATGTGTCTTACCAGCATATTAAACTCACTACAACATTATCACAAGAGCTGGGGAAAAAATGTTTAAAGAGATTCAGAGCAATTAAGAAATAATACAAATCATTTTATACGTTCTTATTCGTTACTTTTTTATTGATTACCACTCGAATCAGAATCGGTTACATTTATAAATTATGAATCCGCACATTCATCCATGATGTGGTCGAGTTGACACATTTCATTTTCAACTTTTATGGCATGATTGATGCACTTCTCCAATTTTCCGGTGTCAAGTTTTGTTTTTCCTGGCGACGTACTCCATTGCTTGAGCCCAAACTAAGGTCCGTATTACAGAACGTCACTCAAAACTCAAGCTTTACTTAAGTCTCGATTCAAGCCACTTGATTGGTTAAAACTAGTTTTAAGTAATGTTTAAGCAGAGATGAATGCTTGAGTTTCCTTTTGGAATACGCACCTAACTCTATTAAGTTGAGCTCACAGTGATAGGGGGGCAGACGCAGGATTGTGGCACCGCGTTTCGCGGCCAATTCTTCCACAACATAGCGTTCGTAATTAGTTTTTGTTACAATAAACAGTTTTAATCTACCTACTGAAATTATTTATTTTATCATTATTTCAAATTTATACTGACTTTTGTTCCACCCTGTATTTTTATTTATATACATATACGCAATTTGAATTAAAAAGTGCAATCTAGACTAAGTTTTAAGTGTAAAATCTCGATTTACCACATCACTATTTATTTGGGACAAAAAACCTGCAACACTGGAGTTGTCATTTATCTGACTCGAATTAAAAATCATAATGTAGTCGGCTCACGCGGGAAACGAAAGGAGGTAGGTTAGTTAAGTCAGGATAAGAATATATATAAAAGAAAAAATAGAAAAGGATAAACTTCCTCAAGTCCAGACTGTATGGCGTACCATGCCTTTGCCTTTTCCGTTTAGAAGTACGGAAAGAAGTGAACCAAAAAAAATCAACCAAAACGACGAACATTCATTATATCTATAGATAAGAAACTATTTTATTTTGAAAAAAGTATTTTGAAAATACCTATTTTGCATTTAGCATTTCAAATACAAAACGCAAAACTATTTGGTATTTTGCATTTGAAATAGTAAATCTGAAAAGTATTTTGCATTTTATATTTAAATGCTTTTTTAAAACCATTTTGTACATCTCTGTCTGACAGACCCCGTCGCCCACCCCAGGGCGGCGGACATCCATTGAGGATTTCCAACCCGCAAAAAAAAAAAACGGTGATACTTCTATAAAATCATCGGGGTGACATATTCTTTTCAGAAAAAACTTCTTAAAAAAGAAATAAAGAAATAAAAACATATAAAGTGTTTTACGCAATTATGGCGTTGATTTCGAAACGAATATAGGTATTATGATTATTGGTTGAATGGTTAAATTTTAATTAGTCTGTCTACACGCGAGCGACACGCGTCGATGATAGAGACAACTGCAATCGTCGACACGTGTTCGAGTGTAGTCTAAGTCTGCTCGTAATTGGTTCTTCGCATTACAAAAGTAATGAAAAGGAAAAGTTTACATTCAATAAATGTTCAGTTATCATTATTCTCACTTTTACAGGACACAAGCCTCTTCTCCAATGCCAACTAATGGGGTGTCAGAATACCGGTTTCCAAAGGATATTTTCCTTCCCCCTTTTGAGAGCAGTGGTGATGAAATAATTTACACAAAGCATTTGAATGGGTTCGAACTCATGGCCTTAGACTCGTATGTCAGAGCCATTAAGCTACAGCTGCTCCCATTAAAGGTATAATGTAGAAATTTTATACAGTTTAATCTTTATAATATTTCTCAATTGGCGATCTTATCGCTAAAACCAATCCTTTAGATACATCTAAAGGCACAAAGAGACACACTACTGCAGCGAGTCAGTGGTGTAGCTGTAGTGGTGTTTTATTTTTTATAATCAGGATTGGCCCATAACAGGTAAATAAAAAAAGTTGTTAAACTAACATATTTAGTACTTTTTATTAAACTTTCGTTATTGCGTTAAATATTTACAATAAATAACCGTTCAAAACGTCTTACAAATACTTATGTACAAGATATAATTTTAATATACATAGATAATAAATAAGTACACTTGCCAAAATATAAAATTCTGATGGGAAAGCGTCAAAAATGCGGTAGCATAATGCTATGTTGGATAGCAAATTAATCCAGGATGGCTTTAGGCTATATAACATCACGCTGCGACCAATAGGAGCGGAGCATATAAAAAAAAAGGATATCGAAACCTACGCGGGTGAACCGCACACGGCGCAGTTAGTGTATAATATAATAAAAAGTAACAAAAGTTGAAGTATTACACTAAACTTAAATTTAAATTGGTTTATGAACAGGGGAATCTGAGCCAGTAAATATTATTTAAAATAATAATAATACTATAACATTCAACTCTTCCATAAACCTAAGTAATATATGGCATTTTAGACGGCAATGGTAAGACTTATTTTAATATACACCTAATAATATAGATTCGTAACATTCATTTAACAGTTATAGTAGTACCACTAAATACCTTATCATTTCGAATACTTCCATTCAAATTACATACAATAATGACGCTTCATACATTCAATTAAATTAATCTTAAAATTACTAAATCATAGTTGCTAATCTCACTTTCTTGTTAAAAATATGTACATTATGAGATAAATTCAACTTTCTGCCTATGAAGCTGATGTTCTTGAAAAATCCCCTAATTTTATTTTTGTAGGCAGTCAGTCATGGACTACGGTCCTCACTCTTTGTAATGGACTGCCATTTACAGATAGGGCCGTCCACTTTGCATAGATTTATTGATATTTTAGTTTTTAGTCTCTAGGCTGCTTTCGTGGTGTTCTTTTTGATGTGCTCTGCGAAGGCAGTGCTCGCCAGGTCTCGTAGACTCTGTTTGGAGGCTGGTCCCAGCTGGTCCACCATTTTCGTGAAATAACCGTCTTCATCTTGAAGTAGCTCGTGTGGGTGACCACATTCTATTATCTGACCTGCTTCCATTACCTGGAATTGAAAGAGCAGTTAATTTATATATAGAAAAACTGATTCCTGTGAAGCTGTGAAAGGCAAAGAATCCTTGAGGGTCATAAAACAGGCACAAAACGGGCGTCCTCCCTCGCCGAGACCAGACTATTTCATAATAAAAAGGCATGTATTCAATTCTAACATGGTACATGTGAAACCTTAAAAAATTTTGGTTTCAATAAACACACGTACAACGCTGTGCCCCAAGCAAATCTCCACTATACCTTGTTAAACACGAGTGGAGGGGTTACAAAACAGAGTATAAAGAGAACCACAAACATAAGAAACACTGTATAATGCATATTATCTCTCATTTTCTCCCATGTTAAATCTTATGAAGTTATGTGTCTGTCTCTTTTTATTGTCGCTTTTTCATCGACTTTCATCCTACAATGATGCTAAAGAAGTTTTCTATTAAAAATATGTAAGTAAACGTGTTACATATAAAAACGTCTCGATGTTGGTTACCTGGCGCTTAGATTTGTGCAAAATACAGTGGGTAGTAGGACTCGCTTTATTTTAATTAAGGTTGCCGTTAATTTAGGGTTGCCGCCGAGCCCAGAGGTCGTAGTTACTCCCACCAGTAAGGTTCACTCAAAGTTGTTTAAAAGGTGAAATTAATTCGACCTCGCCCAAGATCACATCGGCGAAATTTCGGGGGATAGGTGACGGTAGGAAGACGTGGGAGTCCAGTCACAACAATCTATAATGGTTACGCGAATAAAAAAGTTCACTAAGACGAAGGCATCCATCCGGACTAAAATAGCTCTTTGTCAATCAAAAAGTTGACTTTCGGTTTGCTTACCACAACTCTGTCGGAGTCTGCGACGGTGTGCAGTCTGTGCGCGACGGTGATCACCGTGCAGTCCGCGAAGTGTCGGCGAATAGACTTCTGGATCATAGCGTCCGTGCTGTAAAGGATTTTTTCTTTTGTAAATACTACAGGTATATTCCCAACTACGAAATAGTTATTTATGCCACTGTCAAGCAATGATAGCTATTGTAATATGAGGGACAGTTTGTGCCAAGAAGCGAAACTGAGTGGCACAATAGATCAGCACGAGTATTACAATAGCTGTTTGCGACAGTGGCATACAAAACTTTTTCTACGACCTTGAAATAAATAAATAAATACAAAAAACCGTCAATGTTGAACTTTATTAGGAACTAAAGTAATTTACATTCTGGATGGTACATTTCTCTCTTTTTAGGAGGCGTTAAGATATTGTCCATTTTGCTATTATCACTGATATCACTCATTTTCAAAACAATTTTATTTATGAATGCTGATAAAAGTTAACAATGGCGTGAAAATAGCGCGGCGCGCGCAATTTTGTTTGTTGTTATAATCCCACAAATGAAAGGCAAATGAAAATCATCCATACAGCCTAATAACATGCGATGTTTAGTCGTGACGCAAATACGCGCGCTTGATTTTTAGATGCCACAGCCATAATAAAAAAGTGTCATTGTAGTACGGTTTACCGGTGAGGAAATGGTCATTATAACACGACTTGGCAGGAATGAGTACTATTGAGATACTTATATATGAATGACTTATGGTCATGTATTAAATAAATTACCAAATGGTCGTAGAAAAAGTCCATTGCACTCGCAATGGATTTTTTCTAGGGTAGTTGTGTGTTCACTCGAACACACAACTACCAATTATTAAACACATTTAATTTTTTTCCTGGCATGAGTATAATGTACGCCAAAACGTTCGCATGAGCCTGCCAGAATTTTAGTTTCACGAAACTCACTTTTAATCTGCCCACAACCTGACCATAGAGGACACTATCATCTTTCGTTTAAACTTGTTCAAGTATTTTTTTATATACAAGTAGGTATAATAGACTTACGTAGGGTCAACGTTGGCAGTAGCCTCATCAAGCACAAGCAGCTTGTTCCGCGCCAGGGCAGCGCGCGCCAGGCACAGCAACTGACGCTGACCCGCGCTGAAGTTGGAGCCGCCCGAAGCTACCGCCGACGACAGCGCGGTTATACTGTTCTTCAGCTCCACCTGCGCACAACGATCATTTTGAAATTATTGAATGGAACAGACGCAACTGTGTCATCATACATTGCACCAAGTTTTCCAACTCATACGTTACCTGTTCCAGAGCTTCCCAAATCTGAATATCGGAGTATTTGTCGAAGGGATCCATATTGTAGCGCAAGCTAGCGGAGAACAGCACTGGTTCTTGTGGAATAATGGCTATCTTCGACCGTAATTCCTGCAAAACATATTTTGGATTTATGAAACACACGAAAAATTTTTAAGTGCATGGCGTTATACTTAAATGAGACGCGTTTTCAATTGTCTATTTATCGATACACAAACTGGATACGTACTTTCAGAGCTATTTTTCCAGTATCGACGTTATCGATGAAGATGTTGCCTTCGGTCGGCGCCAGACGGAAGAGAGCAGAGATCAGAGAAGATTTACCAGCTCCAGTACGACCAACTACTCCAACCTGGTGTGAAAAAGATTTTGTTAGTAGTTTTTTTTATGTAACAGATATAAAAACGGGTAATATTTAAGAATTTGAAGGTTAGGTTAGGCTCGATTTAATAACATTCATTAGGTTTCATTTTAAATTTTACACACCAAGTAAGTACAATGTGAACATTTTTTTTAAAATAAAGGTTGACTATACTTACTTTCCATCCACTTTCGATTTCAATGTTCAATTTCTTAAGCACGGGGTCGGCATCCTTGTCGTATCTGAGAGTGAGATCTTTGAATACAACTCGGGCTTTCTGCGGCCAGTCCGCGGGCGGGCTCGGTCCGGCCGTGTCCTCCTGCGGGAGCGATGTGAACTGAATCACTCGCTCCACACAAGTCATCTGTGAGATGACTTCTGTTGCCTGCTTCACTCCGTATTGGACCATGTTTACTAGAATAAGACCCTGACTGATGGCCAGGCCGACGTTACCAGACGGGGTGTCACCTATATAGAGAATATATCGAGTATTATAATGCAGTTAAACCTTTAGAATTTTACAATTTCATTTAAAAATGAGAAACATTCTATCATTTTGAACTATAGGTACTTGAACTGTATTGAACTTAATCTTTGAAAATTAATCTTTTCGACTTACCATTATCCATGAGTAGGAAAGTGTAAGCGACCACGATGACGTACATACTGCAGATAAGACTTAACCAGATGGAAAAGGCAGTGTTGGTGACCAGAGTTAAATACCTGTTGACGAAAGATTTTTTTTAATATCCTACGATCCTGAGTGAATCCTCTATCAAAACAATAATATTGTAACCGCGTCTCGATTCAGAGCCATAAAACATTCTTTGGTAAAATAAACACAGAAAGAAAATAAGTTTCTCCACTTACCATGCAGCTGTGTGCACGTCTTGTTTGTCGTCAAACTGTATCTTCAGCAGCTCTTCCGCCTGACACGCGCGCACCGTGCTCAGACCTGACATGGTCGCCGTCACGTGCGAGAACACCGGACTGCGGGACACGCCCTCCACTCTATCAAGAAAACCATTACCAAGTGCATTACTTATTACGAAAAGCTTGCCTTTTTGGACATTGTAAATTTATAATAAACAAACCTTTTGATAGCCTGCGCTGTGCTGAGGTAGACGACGGTCAAGCCATACATGAAAATGGCGCAGACGGCGGTTGTCAGAAGCATGTAGGGGCTCACGATGGCCACCATCACCAAGATACCTATCATCACCATGAATACCTGTAAAATAAAGGTGGTAATAACATTAATATAGCCAGTCTGTATATACATTTGTAATTTTAAATTAATTTCTGATTTTTTTGAATTTTTCTCGTTGGCATTTTTTAGTTAATCTAGCTTTTTCAATGCAGTGTTTATTGGTTGTTAGTTGAAAATTCATTCATTTCATTCATTTCATATAATTTAGTAATCTAATTATATGGAATGATTTTTATTGCAGTGATATTCAGTTTCCAAATAAATAAAGTAAATAAAAATAGTTAATAGTTCTTGGAAATTTACCTGAATAGTGTCCAAGTACATTCTCGGCAGTATTTCATCGACGACTCCCATGTCCTTAGAGAATCTATTAAGGATGCGGCCGGAGGGGTTGGTGTCAAAGAACCTCATTGTGGCGCTCAGGATGTTGCTGAACATCTGGTTGTGAAGCTTTATCGAGCTGCGCATGCATACCCACAGGAACATCATGGCCCTGAAATAGACCAAATATCTATAAAGAACTGATTGATTTTAGTTCAACTTAGCATAAACGAAAATATCAAAGGGGATGATTATGATGTTAAAGAATCGGCTGTAAGTTCAGCTGATTGAAAAGAATTAAGTGTTTATTTTTTTTTAATATTGGACCCTAAAGTTGTTACAAACTTTTCTGACTAAACTAGGATGAAATAAGGAATATGTACAAACCTGCCCGAAGTAAAGATAATGCATCCAAGAATCGCAGCTGCCCAAACGTAGATATAGAAAACATCATTTATTTTAGCCGGTGCCACAGTTATAACATCAGGCAAAGTGCCGTTATTAAACAAGACGTTAGTCGTATCATTAAACGTCATGGTAGAAGTAATGGCAGCTACAGTAGTGGCCAGAGGGTCTTCAGTCGTAGAGATCTCTGTGTCATTTAGAGGCGCTGTAGTTGTATAATTGAACATTGGTTCATTTTCTACATACTGAGCTTCTATGTCGTTCATCCTAAAATGAGAAGAAATTATGTTCAAATGCTCCCAATGTCAATAAGTTGCTACAGCCTGTTTGTGCCAAAAGATGCAGGTTTTTACAAAAAAAAAAAAATGTAAAGTTTGAAGTGTAAATTACCAGTGTGTTAGCCATAGATCACTCATGGAGGTAATAATCTGAGCAACCAATATGGCAATGACTGTAGAGGTGAGCAAAAACCAGCCACTTCCGATGCGGAAGTATTTGCTATACACAGTGGCTGAGACACGACCTGAAACAAATATGTAGATGTATAAATAATAGGATCTGAATTTCACCCATTCTCCATAGAAAAGGGAGGATCCACCAACCAGACGAGTGTTGTGTCTGGCAGGCACTTCACATTTGATTTTTATTAAGTCATTTTTTTAATTAAATAGCGGCGGCGTGATTGGACCAAACGTCCTTGATTTTTCTGGATTGAATCGTGTAGGGCGTAGTAGGTCTAATGTTAAAAAAAATTATTGTAAATGTCATACCTGTCCCGGTGATTTCCTCAACTTCTACTTGTTCATCTATCAAATCTTCAATGCCTTCCGCGTACGAAACGCTGCTTGCCCTTGACTGAAAACATATATCATATTTTTTATTCTTATCTTCAATCTGGTTACAAATATTATATCTTCCGGAGTAAAACGTCGCATGACATGTGCGTTTAAAGTGTTGAATTATCAATTTACATGTCATTGGCATGAACTGTTTTTGTTATCAGTTCAATTGTATAATATGTTAAAAACAAATACATTTATCGAAGAGTTTTTTAAGCATACCCTAACAGAGATGCTTCTCTGCATCTTCACGTGCTGGCCTGCTACTAAGTCTTCATCTTCTTCTTGTAAGAGTTCAGCGAAAAGTGGCGTTCTGGATACTTCATCAAATGAGCCTTGAATTTCCATTTCACCCTGCAGGAGGAAATTCGTTTTAAATTTGATTCGTTCTGACTTTTCATTCAGAATTCAGCCGTTTCTATCACAAAGTTCGACCATCGTTTTTCTTGGTATTCATAAGATGTGTGATGTGTCAATCAATGAAGATAAATGTTAAGAATAATATTACTTTAAAATCTTAAAATCTGTTACGCTGCAAGTGTTTTTATAAATTTACTTTACAATCTAGAATTGCTAACTATCTTCTTCAAATAAAGAGTATTATTTGTCCAACGTAATCGGAGATAGTGTATATGTATTTTCTTACATGTCGTAGTATGACGACTTTGTCTGCGCTCTTAAGGTGATGAAGTTGGTGCGTCACCAGGATCCGAGTAGATTTCTCCAGAAGACCCATAACGCACTCGGTGACCATGTGCTTGCCCACATGTGTGTCTACAGCTGATAATGGATCATCCAGGAGATAGATATCAGCCTTAGGAAAAGAATAAGTAAAATATTAAAGAGGTTAGCATATTTTAAGATGAACTTTTTTGAATTTACATATTGCGAAGATGGTTGGTTTCCATTTTTATGACTTACTTGTCTGTAACAAGCGCGAGCTAGTCCAATCCTGGCTCGTTGTCCACCACTAAGACTGATGCCCCTCTCGCCCACCAGTGTCGAGTCACCATGAGGCAGCAGCTCGAAGTCTCTCACTAAAGCACAGGCTCTTATCACCTGAAAGAAAGAAAAATGTCAAATGTGAAAAGAAAAATGTGCAAGATAAGCTTCACATGGCGAAGCATTTTTGCATAGTTAGTAAAACTTTATGGTAAAGTCTTGCATAATCTTCCCGTTTCTTTTTCTTGTTCTAATACTGAAGCTATAAATTCCAGTAAAAATTGTTGGACTACAAGACATATTTTTGACTGTTTTATAGATTTTGTAGAGCCATTACGTACCTTTTTATACCTAATGCGATCGTAGGGCAGACCAAACAAAATATTCTCTCGAACAGTGGCGACGAACAGCCAGGGCTCCTGACTAGCGTACGACACTCGCGCTCCGCCCAGAGACAAAGTTCCATCTTTAGGAGTCAGCTCACCCAAGATCAATTGAAGGAGGGACGACTGAATAAAATGAAACAAGAAAAGTCGTTATTAACACATAAATACAGCCAGACAGACAACTAAGTTTCATATGTATAAAATTAGATAGATAAGACCACAGTGTACAGGATATAAATAAATAATGTTTTTTAAACAAATTCTGTAAATATTAACAGTCCTTACTCGTGGAAATCTTTCTTTTTGGTGGATGAGCATAATATCACATTAGATAAAAATAATAAGTAGAAAGATTAGGTGGTTGTGATATAACCCTGTAATTTATATAACTCCTTATTTAAAAAAGCATTAGGTTGTTTTCTGCAAACATCTTCGTGATTAAATTTCCGGGACGTCAGTCTTTACTGTTATTTCAGTTTCACAGCAAAACCAACGTTCAGTTCAGAATCTTACCTTGCCAGAGCCGACCGGTCCTGCAACACCAATAAATTCTCCAGGAGCAGCCTTCAACGTGATATTTTTTAATGTTTCCATGACGGTGTCGGCTTGCCAGCTCGCTGTTACATTAGATATAATCAGACCAGTGAATCTCGGCTTCTCCTGAACTTTCTTCTCTTTCTCGGTTCCATTGGTCAACTCGGTTTTCGGATCCAGTACGATATTAGATGTCAGCTTTTCTGGCTCATTTTCATCTAATTGTAAGAATTCCTGATGGAACGGAGATTTTGATTAACATTAGTCTGAAAATGGGTTCCAAAAATGGTTCTGGGTTCTAAAAATGGTTGTACCACTTTGACCAGTTTGAGGGCCAATATAAATTATTTTGGAGAAGTACATAGTTTAGACCACTAAATCAATTATTTCAGACCAAGCCAGTCTTACCTCTAATCTCCTGATGGTTACTTTTGTTTCAGCTAAATACGCAAGTCCAAGAGGTGTACAGATGTTGCACACCATTTGCATTAGGTTAAAGTACTGCACCAATGAGAAGGTAGTCTGCGCACGGATGTCACCGCCAATCAAGACGAATGTGGCGATAGCAGAAAATAGAATGAATCGCTCGGTGAACACGGATAGGGCTGTAGAGAACCCTTTGACAAAAGAAGTCCTCAGAATGTAACTGACTTCTAGTCTGGAAATAATACAAACATTAGGTATCTCTACAAACCATAAAAGTAAAATAAACTTCGAAGGCAATTTTGAACTTTTCCTGGAGCACTTACTTTCGCAACCGGTGTACTAGCTTTTCGAAAGGCTTCTCCCAAGCGTACATTTTGATCACTTGTACTCCTTCCACCAGTTCACTCATTACCTTCACTCTTTGATCTGTTCGATTTGCTATTTTACCGCGGAGCTTTCCTTGAAGGTTGCTCAGATATACTGGAAAAAGATTAGTGTGAGTTAAATTCAGATGTTCATTCGCTATTTTTAAATAATGTTGGACACTCTGCATTGTAATCTTCTAAAATAATAGATGTCAATGAAGGTACAGACGACACCAAATCAAGTTACTACAATCTGTCAAATATTTTTATTAGACTTTCAACTTTATCACTAAAGCATTAAGGCTCAAGGTCGATTGGGAATATTTGACAATTCCGGGTAGCTTGACCTGCTGTCGTCCGTACATAAAGGTTTTGTAGTGAGTTTCTAAGGGACCTTGAAAGTATGCATTATTAATTAGGTAAGTACGATACATATGTAGTTACAATGAATTTTGGGTGAATCGCTGATGTTCTAGTTGGATTAATGAGTAATCTGTATTTATGGCTTATTCATGGTTTTACCTTGTACAAGAACTGTTTGTACAACAACGACGAGCAGAGCTGCGAGGGTGGCGATCCCGACATGCTGCCAGACCAAGTAACACACCACTGGTACTACAATAGGCGTTATCCATAAATAATTGAGAAATAAGGTCACTAGATCGAACCGATTCACGTCATTAGACATCAAGTTGATCACTTGTCCGGGTTCTGTCTTGCTCATACCAGCACGATTGAGTTTTAGAATCTAAAAATTAAATATTACGTTACTCTTATTGTGTATGCATTTATAACTACTAGCATAGGCCTCTCCATAATGGCCCTTTTAATATCTTTCACTTTGAGTCTTCATAAGACTCATTGTGACGAACCACGTTCTAGTGCCGCAAGTAATCGCTAGCAATATGCATTCATCAAAAACACTGCAGTATTAAAGGTTGGTACACTCGGAAAACCCTTAATATCAACCATCATTTGCGTACCTAGGGGGGTAGGTGGGGGCAGCTATCCCCTCCCCCTCCCGGAAATCTCGTACAAGAACATGACATATGAACTCCCCTAATGACTAACCAAAGTGTAAACGGGACTTATCTCTAACTTTTAAATAAACTAGACAGCAGACACCGTCAAAATGTACGGTGTAATAGGGTATTTGACAAAAAAAAACTAATTAGTCTGTCAGTCAGATTTTCAAAAAATACTAGGCCTTTTTTTCATATAAACAAAAACTGAAGACGACACAGTGCGTTGAAAACTCGTGTGACGTCACTGTACGCTACACTTTTAAAGCGAGCAGTGACGTCACTAGCCACCACTCCTGATCTTTGATGCCTTTTATATTTGTATTTTTTTATTGATTTGATAAAACAAAATATACGTATGCAATATTTTTCTATAATCTGAATGACGAACTAAATAGAATCAATTTTTTTTTTTACCCAGGAAGCATCGCTATTGCCAAAAAGCCCCTCGACTCTTAAACTCTGACCTGCCCAATAGACCAGAGGTACGCCCATGTCAACCATGGCCATTTAGGGTAATATGTCAAAACATTATCTGACTGTCATGTGCCCAATAAAGTAAATGTATATCCCAATAGTTACGAAGAAGACATGTTTTTAACTTTACAAATTGCAAAGAAATATGGTGTATTTAATAATAAGATCCCTTACCTTTCTGTACATTAAAGAACAGCTAGCTATCCTTATTCTCATGCCGACTCTACCCTGGGACAAGTTCGTATGGTTTAGTAACAAAGCTGAAAAAGCACTGAGCAAGTTCATCAAGCAGTTGTAAATGTGCGCGTCGCGGTAGCTTTCTGGAGTCTTCTCTTTTGAAAAATATTGTATGAACAAGGCTAAGGTAAAAGGAATAAGGGGCCTGAAAAAAAAATTTCATAGTTAAACTTGGCTTAAGAGAGCAAATGCTAGGCTCTATTTTTATTTTTTTTGTGCTTACCAAATAACTATCATAAGCAGGCCTACCATAAGACCGCACATCATGTATTCTAACCAAAAAGTTCTGACTATCGCCTTCGTGAATGAAGGCTTGGTGCCGTGCGTTTTTGCATTTTTCTGTTCAGTCTTCCAAGCCTGCTCAAGGCGGTCTCCGAGGCGGCCGGACTCGTCTCCATTGCGGGCTTTCCACAAGTCGCTCATCGTCAAGCCTTGTTTGTATCCTTTGCGGAATAGACTGAAACTCCATCTGGAAACAACTTATTTATTGGTATATCTACCAGAACAGGGTTCTAAAAAACAGGTGTACAAGCTACACGTTGATACATACATAGCTATATGTTTATTTTAAGTGATGTCAGGAACAGGGCTTTGCATACTGTAATGATGACTTTAGCACATGATTTTAGGCCCGTTGAATAGCTCTAGAATTTACTCATAAAATAATTTTAAAAAATCTGCTTTTTCGTAGAAAAGTGTTAAAACTACCTACGTGGTCAAAACGCATGGTGTGGTTTTTTTAACTAACCAAATACTTCAACTCAATGAATTAAGGTGCTGCAGGTGGTCATAATATATCTACTGAATTTATACGTGAAATATTCAGGTTTTATGAAGTGTCGTATATATTTTCGAGGATAAGAATAAGTATTTTAATAAATAGTATTGTATAATAATAAATTATTAAAAATAACCATCCATACTAATATTATAAATGCGAAAGTAACTCTGTCTGTCTGTCTGTTACGCTTTCCCGCTTAAACCTCTCAACCGATTTTGATGAAATTTGGCACAGACAATCTTTAGACCCTGAGAAAGAACAAAGGCTACCTTTTATCCCGGAAAAATTTGATGTTCCCGAGGGAAATCTAAAAACCGCGATATAACCGAACTCCACGCGGGCAAAGCCGCGGGCGGAAAGCTAGTTAATTATAAAATTTGACGACACGTTGGTGCAGTGGTTGAGTGATCGACTGCTGCGCTGTGTCGTGGGTTCGATGCCCCCACAGAACAAATATTTGTCCTGGCCTACAGCTGGTTGTTCCGGATCTGACTATTTGTGTAATTGTGTATGTGAGTTTATATGTTTGTAAACGCACCCACGATACAGAAGAAATTCCTAGTGTGGGGCAAAATCATGATACAGGAGAAATGTGGGGCAAAGTTGTTAAAAAAAAGCAATTAATAAAAAAATAAATCACCACTCCTTTTAGTATCTTATCGGCTTATAGAATTATGTTCATATAATTAAACCATCTAAAGAAGCGGTCATGCTAGTGTCTTTATAAATTATCATCGTGTTATTAAGAATACAGATATATGTATATGGAGAATATGGCATGATTTGTTCGTAAGTTATCTTTGATAAGTTTGTTTGTCAGTCATTACACAGATTTTTTAATAATGGTGGATTTACACTAGGCCTAGCTAATAACACTTTTGTCGACTGTTTGCTTGCTAAATAGCTTGAAAACGACAGCTGTACATACAGAGTGATTGAGGTATCAACGCGCTAACTGAACCATGAAGAGGCTGATTGGTGACCCTGATCTAACTCGAGTTGGTCTCCAAAGCCTAGAGCACAGGCGTAGAGTAGCCAGCCTTTCGGTGATCTATAGCATTTTGGGGACTGTGCGAGGGAATTGCATGATTTAATTCCCCCATCTCCGTTCCACCAGCGGACGACCCGTCGTACGGCTGGTTTCCACCCTTACGTTGTTAACAGCACTACGATCCAGACGAAGCGTTTCGCCTCCTCCTTTATACCGCGTACATCGAGGGACTGGAACAATTTGCCAGCGGCGGTGTTTCCGTCGGACTACAATTTGAGTGTGCTAGAGTGAATAGGCTCTTAATAAACTAGTGCGCTTTACCATCAACGATTGCGTCACTGCTTACCATCAGGCAGGATTGCGGTCAAGCGCTAGTTTATCAATATCAATACATAGTATAAAACAAAGTCGCTTTCGCTGTATGTCCGTATGTATGCTTAGATCTTTAAAACTACACAACGGATTTTGACGCGGTTTTTTTAAATAGATAGAGTCATTCTTAAGGAAGGTTTGTATGTATAATAAATGCATAATATAGTGTTCGTTCCCGAGGGAAATCTAAAAAGCGCGATATAACCGAACTCCACGCGGGCGAAGCCGCGGGCGGAAAGCTAGTAATATATAAAAAAACATAAATTCAACATAAGTGATACTAGACCCTCTACCCTAGAAATCTTCCGCCTTGCGGAACAGTTAGACGAAATATCTATAAAATATCACCGGCACCCTGACTGATGCTCATCGTCATCATCTCAGCGTTAATCCCAGTCGCATCCGAAGCGTTTTCAACTTTGGAGTCTGGGGGCCGCTTTACTAGTCTAACTGCTGATTTTGGTTAAATTTTACGATTTACGGTGGTAGGCCATAACATCGGCTGCAGGCAGAAGTTACCACCCACCAGACAAAGTCTTGCCGCCAAGCGAGGACAGGTCTGAGCAGTTGTGTTGCGATGTGTGCTTTGACTATGCGTCAAATGTTGTTGTATCAGGAGTTTGGTCGTGGAGGGTCTCCAGATCAATCTCCCTCTGACGCAGCATCATTGGTCGTGTTGTTGGGTTTAACATTGCACCACCTCGCTCAACTGCCGTGTTCCTTCACTAAGTCTTTTTTATGTGAATGGGATTAATAAACTAGCGCGCTTTACCATCAACAATTGCATCACTGCTTACCATCAGGCGGGATTGCAGTCAAGCGCTAGTTTATAATTATTTAAAATAAAAAACTTCGATATTTTCCGTGTAGCGACTGCCTTCACAACCATCCGACAGGCATCCGAAGGCGATTTCGAAGCATTGCAGTTAGACCAATTGTTGGACTTTTTGAGGGCTCCAACAAGCCATAACGGCTGCAATTAGATGTTCGTATGGCAACAGGGTCCAACGCCTTAACGTGCTTTCCGAGGCACTCTAACTGATACTATCACAAAACAAATATCCGCTAATAGCTACTATCAATTAGCTAACACTATCAATTGCCATCATTTTGAAGCATATGCTAATCCATTGCTCTTTATGATTGAAAAATGTGTCTACTCAACAGCATACAATAACACAATGAAGTTTGCTGAACTGTCAAAGTGACTGACAAGTAATGCTACTATATTTTCACGGTGTGATGGTAACAGACCCGTATTACAAAAATAGCTCCAACAAGGTACACATTCTCTTTCTTTTGTTTTTTAAATAAACGTTGCCCCACACTAGGGTCCATATTCCAGAAGGAAACTCAAGCATTGATCTCTGCTTAAGAATTACTTAAAACTAGTTTCAACCAATCAAATGGCTTGAACCGAGACTTAAGTAGAGCTTGAGTTTTGAGTGACGTTCTGTAATACGCACCTAGGAATTACTGCTGCGTCGTCGGTGCGTTTAGAAACATATAAACTCACATACACAAAAAACTAGACCCAGAACAACTACTTGTAGGCCATACAAATATTTGTTCCGTGCGGGAATCGAACCCGCGACACGCAGCGCAGCAGGCAAACATTTAACCACTGCGCAAACACGTGTCAATTTGATGATCAGTGTCCTAATTTTCTACATATTCTTTATCCAGTAGTTAAAAGTACTTACGTTAAAAACAGTTTAGAGATTGGGTTGGCTTTGTCATGAGGATTCTTCTCCGTTATTATCACCCTGGACTCCATGATGTGGTGTAGATTTTACTACCTTTTTCTTTGAACTTTTGACATTCATAGAGTGTCAATTGATGATGCTATCAACACCCACAGCCACCAGACCACACCAGGCTTATCTACAAATAAAACGGTGTTAAATGAAATTATTAGGGAAATTATCAGAAAAAATACTTTCTTTGCACTGTACATGTATGCTTAATTAACTTCTTTAGGTTAGATATAAATACCTATATTTATTGTCAATAATATCGATGACCTTCATCGAAAACTTGTTAACCGTCCGCAAATCTCGACTGACACTGATAAACGCAAAAATATATATATCAGATTAAACTTCTGATAACTATAGTGAATCAATCACATAGGAAATATACAATTTCTACAGGAAATCGGACGCGGACTGGCATTGAATTTTACATTATTTTGCTAAGAAGGTTTGGAGGTGGTGGTAGGTGAAGGAGGCAGAGCGCGTGAGGCAGTGGGAATGCCAGCGCCCTCACGCCTCTAGCCGCAGGAGACGCCCTGGTCGGGAGACAACGTACAGTTACAGTTTCCAGTTGCTTGACGTTATGAGAAAAGGTCAGACTCCAGATTCCTTTGTTCAGAAACTAAATTAAATTTAAGTCCATTAAGAAAAGGACAGAAGATACAATGTCAGTTTAGACCTGTCAAATTAGTGCGCTCCTGACGTAAGCTGGTGTATTTTTAGTCGCCATGTTTATAATCGCGTCTAAACTGTGTCTTAATTTGACAGAATTAAATTAAAATGTTATCTTCTATCCTTTTCTTAACGCAATAGAAAGAAAAAGATGCACATAACTTAAAATTTGTTTTGTTTGTGAACAAGAGAATCGGCGCTAATGCCGTGTATGCTGAAGCTCTCAATTGATGTGGTACGGGGACTATCTGTCGTTAGCTTCAGACTATCTTTGTGAGCAGTCGTTGCAATGAACGTCAGCTTCGCTATCGGTTATCCTCATGGGCATACCCAGGGTAGAGCAGAGGGAGGCAGCAGTATCAAGCGATCCCTTATCGTGAAACTACAAAGCGCGTACTGTTTGCAAAAGACTTAGTTTTTCCTAAGAAACAGTCGACATTACCAGCACTGCGAGATTGTTTTTCTTAATGTCGCCACATACAGGATTATAATTTTATTCAAGTGAACCTTTTATTACATCGCCTCAAACTTTTTAGTCTGTGTGTTGCATGTCGCGTGATGGTCGGCTACGGAGTAGGGATAAAGTGAAAGACGCTCGTCAGAGCAGCCAAGGCCAATATGGCGACGCCTATAGTTCGCAGCAGCTGACCGTAGTATAGTTTCACTTTTATCGTGAATTCATAAAACCACACAATTCTTTTTTTTTTTTTAATATTTATAAGAGTTTAGTTTAATTTGTGATATTCTTGCACGAGTCTCAAATTCAGCCATTCAAATATTGACGTTCAAAAAGTGCTGATTTTGAAAAAAATAACTTTTGATTTTGATTTTCCATTAAGGTTTTTCTTTCTCTAGTTCGGTGACACACACTCCATTTAATACTTACAATTTTACATACACAGAGAGCGAAATCAGCTGTTATCATTAATCCGATATAACAACGCGTTTCGGGTGCTGATGGGACTGCCGCGCAACTGCAGCGCCTCGGCAGTGTTTGCGGAGGCTGGTACGGACGGCTTTGCGGCCATCATGCGCAAACGGTGCGCTTCTATCTTACGCCACACGCGCGACAGTCCCAATACCATCCTGCTCGCGTTGGTGGAAAAATGGGACTCTCCGAAGCTGTCTTGTAGCGAATTTTCCACCATCATCGGGGACTCCACTCGACCCGCCACATTGATCTTATCTTAATGTAGTTATAATTATTATTTAATTGATACTTAAATCTATCATTATTAATTTATTTAAATTTGTCTCGTGTGTGTAAACTATCGATGTGTGTCTGAAATGAATGATTATTATTAATATTATTAATCAATAAAGGAGAGGTACTTAATAACTGATTGTAAATAGCCAGATGTAAAATTGTAAGTATGAACTGGAGTGTGTGTCACGGAACTAAAGAAAAAAAAAACATCAAGCATGAGTCAAAGTCACATGGTCGGGAGACGACATCGAACCCCCGGCCACCGTAGACGTAGGGTGCCTAGTAAAAGTCTGACACGCCCTTCCGCTCGGATCAGAGCGGGAGAGGTCATTTCATCACAAACAAGAAAAAAAGAGGTTGGAGTCAAACTGGAGTCAATATTAAAAGAGAATCTCGATCGAAGAGATCATCTCTTCAACCTTCCAGAATTGAATTTAAGAGAGAAACAAAACTGTTTTCCTCTTTAATTGAGTCCTGGAAACATAATTGTTAGATCAGAATACTGTATGTTGTAAATCTGACATCCAATATTGAAAAATAGTGCCGTTAACCTTAACTAGATTAAGGAGGTTGGAAAAGCACTTCGTATATTATAATGTTATTTATCTGTATGCGGTAAGAGTGGAAGCCGACCGTACGTAATTGGCAAAAAGGCAGATGTAGTAGTAGTTACCTAGGTAATCACTGTTATAAAGAAACTCGGAATATAAACAGTTTAATGATAATGAGTACTGCTGGAATCGGACAGTAGGTAACAACAAACGCGTATTCAACTATCATAATCAATTAATTATCAACCAATACTTACTAGATAGACGATTCACTTAGTAGTTGCACTTTTGGTATCCGAATTATTTATTATTTATTCAAGTGCAAGGAATTCCGTTAAAACTGTTCTGTATCACACGCACTTAAAAAAATATTAGGTATATTGTCGTTGGATTTCTTGAAAATAATCTTATCAATCAGCTAAACTAACTATACTATAACTGTCTTAGCTGGTTATATCAATTTAAACTTGTTCCATCAATGTTTACGATTTCGCACACCGTACTTATTTATGTAAATTCGCGTTTACGTACTAAAGGACGGAGAGTCGATATCACACTGACAGACAGTAGAGTATGCACACCACTCTTTTACATCTCTCTAAGTTTATAAAATATATAATGTATACCTACTTTTATGCTTGCACAAACAGCAACTCATCACACATATGGATTCCACTCGCTGTGATTTTGTCGAGTCATTGTTACCGCCAGTTTTTTGGGTCACGCAGTATAAAACTCTGCTTTGATGCAACAATACTAGTAGCATACTAATGATTGATGAGGAATGATACTAGTATTGTCGTATCAAAGCAGACCAGCATCCAAATTACTTAACACATTAGTACTATCAATTAGAATCATTTTAAAGCATTTTGCTAATCAATTGCTCCAAATGTTTGAAAGATGGTTTTGCTCGATAACGTGAAATACCCAATGAACTTTGTTGAACTGTCAAACCCATTGCTACTGATAGTGTGTTGCGCCATTACCCTGCAAATATGCATTACAAATAAATGACCCAAAAAAGCGGTGAAAATAGAAATCACCTTTTTTCATATTTCCTATTTCGAGGGCGTCAATTAAACTACTAACGTGAATGTGTAACATTCATTATTGTTTATTATTATAACCTACGATATCATGATTCTTTTTTTAGTAGGTACATACTATTAAAAAAAAATATCATGATATCGTATTAAATACAAAAACATATATATGATGATGATGATGTTCCGACCGATTTCGGCCACGGCGACCACTTCGACTCCTAGCCGATGATTTTGCGCTCATGCGCCCGAAGATGGCTTATGTAGCCTATCTTGGCGGCGAAACTTCGTGCACACTGAGGGCACGTAAGCACGCCGTCGACGTAGTTGTATGTGATGGCAGCAGGTGGGCGGGCCTTTAATTGATCGCGTTTGGCATCGAGGACAGCTGTGCTCTGCTCCTCAAACTCGCGCACTTGTCCGTACACCATGCTGCGCCATTCTGGCCGTTTTGCTGCCAAACGCTCCCATTCAGAGGGTTCTATATTGCATCTCTTCATGTGCCGTTTTAAGACATCCTTGAACCGGAGGAGTTGTCCGCCATGCTTTCGCTTGCCCTCCTCCAGCTCAGAGAAGAAAATGCGCTTCTTCACCCTTTCGTCCGCCATACGTGATACGTGCCCGCACCACCGAAGCTGTCGACGCATTAAATAAGCCTCAATGCCACCAACATTGGCTCGTCGTAGTACTTCGGTATTTCGCACTCTGTCAGACCATTTGATCTTCATAATGGATCGGAGACATATAAGGTCAAAACGATCTAGAGTACGTATGTGGTGGCGGTACACACACCATGTCTCAGCGGAATATAGAAGGTTTGGCAGCACAATTGCCATATATTCGGATATTTTCGTAGCTAGCTTAAGGTCATGTGAGCAGAAGACCTTGGAACACAACTTGCCAAACGCTGCAGCTGCAGCTCCGACTCTGCTGTTGATCTCAGCATCAAGGTCACACTTAGAACTTATATTGTTCCCCAGATAACGAAACTTGTCTACTTGCTTCAACACATCCTCACCAAGCTTTATATTCAGTGTCTCGTGACCGTGAACGTCTAGAGACATTACCTCCGTCTTGTTGACGCTGACTTTTAAGCCGTACTTACGGCAGGCTTCATGAAAAGCGGACATCAGCTGTTGCAGGCCGTCTGGGGATTTTGCTAAGAAGCACAAATCATCAGCATACATGATCTCAGTAATCAGTGCATGTGAGACTTTGGTGCGAGCCTTAAGTCTAGCCAGATTGAAAAGACCGTCGTCGGTGCGGTAGCGGATGCGAACTCCTTGTGGAACAATTTGTAAGACCTCTCCCACTACCACTGCAAAGTATAAGGCGAACAGAGTTGGTGGTTTGGCTAAGACGCATCCTTGCTTCACCCCACAGGTACCTGGGCAGAAGTCTGTCTGTGCACCGTCTACAGCAACGCAGCACTGCATGCCGTCATGTAGGAGTCTAAGAAGTCTCACAAACTTTTCAGTGCATCCCAGCTTACCTAACACTAACCATAAGGCTTCACGAGGCACATACTGTCAAAAGTCTTCTCCAAGTCAACAAAGCAGAGGTACAGCTTACGACCCTGCTCTCTACTCTTTTCCTGTAGCTGACGCACGGAAAATATTGCTTCACAGGTACCTCTTCAGACGGTTAGGCGGTTTAAGAGAACTCTAGCAAAAACCTTTCCAGGAGTCGATAAAAGTGTGATACCACGGTATGAGTTGCAGTCGGATCGGTCCCCTTTGTTCTTATATAGCGTTCTTATACGCGACACTTTAAACATATCAGGAACGCGCTCTTCCTCCCACATACGAACAAACAGCTTCCATATCAACTCATGCAACCCCTCTCCGCCGTATTTGATCAGCTCTCCCGGTATAAGGTCAATGCCAGCCGCCTTCTGGTTTTGCTGCTGTCTAATGGCAGTAACAACCTCATCAAGCAATAATGGCTCGTCCAACTCAAGAACAGGAGGGAGTTAAGGCATTAAGCCGATGGCTTGAAGATCAGTTGAACGATCCACATTCAGCAGAGTATTGAAGTGCTCCGCCCAGCGCTTTAGCACATCCTCCCTGCTAGTCAACAGGTGTCTACCGTCTAGAGACCTTAAAGACACCTTTGCATAGTAGGATGTACCAGTCAGCCTAAGTACCTCACTGTGGAACTCCCCGAGTTGGTTAGTGTCAAAAAGCCATTGCATGTGAATTGCTTTGTCATGCCACCACTTGTCCTTAGTCTGACGAGACAGCTTGCGTAATTCCTGGTCACTCACTAGCTTTGACCACTTCAATGCTTCTTTGTCGCCTTCCATGCTGTCGCAAGAGATCTCGGTGTTTGTCGAAAGCCGCCTGTAGAGCTTCATCATTTTCATCAAACCAATCTTCATTGTGACGGCGTGTTTTGCCAAGTACAGATGAAGCGGTAATCATGATATGAGATGACAAAGAACCCCAGGCAGCCTCGATTTCACCTACCTCATTAATCGGCGACAGCTTTCCAGACAACGCTTCAGCATACTTCTTCCTCACCTCAGGATCATTTAGCTTCTTTACGTTCAAAGACGCAAGCTTTTTTGTAGCAGACCTACGGGTCACATACACGCATGGGGTACATATATATATACACTGATTACTCTTGTAGTTGCAACCCAACTAATAAACAGTGATCACGAGTACTCATGTGAGAAGAGTTCACAGCAAAATAGAAAAGAAACACTTATTTCGTTGGCATGTTGTTGGCCTACAACAAGTAACTTATATGGTTGTTTTCTTCGTTGCGCCGTGTCAAAACGTGGCTACTGTCTACGATGTCCGATGATAGCCTATGCGTATACATGTTAAGCTTACACCGGGAATTGGTGCAACAAAAACAGATGAAATTGTAGAAGAAATTATAAAAAGATTTCATCATCATCATCATCATCATCAGCCTTTACTCGTCCACTGCTGGACTTAGGCCTCTATCATGGCACGCCAACAAGCTCGTTCCTGAGCAGTTCTCCGCCAGCCACTACCAGCCACCTTTTTTATGTCGTCGCTCCATCTCGCCCAAGGGCGTCCCACGCTACGTTTGCCGAGACGCGGTCTCCACTCAAGGACTCGTTTACCCCAACGGTTGTCGGTCCTGCGGCATATGTGACCAGCCCATTGCCACTTCAGCTTGCTAATCCTCTCAGCTATGTCGGTAACTCTGGTCCTCTGTCGGATCACCTCATTTCTGATGCGGTCCTTCAGAGAGACGCCCAACATAGATTTACCTACTTTAAACAAAAAAAAAAAGCTCCACACTAAGGATTACTCCTGTATCGTTGATGCCTTTACAAAATGGTTACAAAAGGTCAACTAATATTTATCTACTTTATTGATGTTTATATTTTGTTTTTTTTTTAATTTCTATTCACACTATGTCCAATAGGCCCGACGGGTTCTCGAGTGGCGACCACGCATCGGAAGACGCAGCGTGGGTAGGCCCCTGACAAGGTGGACCGACAACCTAGTAAAGGTCGCGGGAAACCGCTGGATGCGGAGCCACAAGACCGGTCGTCGTGAAAATCGTTGGGGGAGCCCTATGTCTAGCAGTGGACGTCTTTCAGTTGAAATGATGATGATGGTGATAATTTTTCCATTGCTGGAACTCAGGCCGGTATACATTTACAAAATCTGCCATAATTAACACTGTGAGTACGGAACCTCTGTGTTTAGACCTTGATGCGTGCATATTTTAATTTAAAAACGAATACTTAGTACCATTTATTTGCCCTTCTTATATGGGTATCATAGTATAAATAAAGAATGTATTAACTGTTATAAAAGTGATGTAATTAAACACAGTAAATGATATTTCATTCTTTTATTACCAAGCGAGTAGGTAGATAAGTAAGTCATGATTACTGTATACTATTAAAGGAATGGAGAAGATGCTAGTGAAACATGAACACTTTTTCATATACAGA
This sequence comes from Sesamia nonagrioides, assembly GCA_017933935.1. NCBI lineage: Eukaryota > Metazoa > Arthropoda > Insecta > Lepidoptera > Noctuidae > Sesamia > Sesamia nonagrioides. The sequence continues at coordinate 571,018 of JADWQK010001419.1, forward strand.
GTGGTGCTGACAATACGACAATAAATTAAACATCCTGTACCTCAACACATTCTCAGTCTACCCATAAAAAAAAAAAATATAAATATATCCATTAATTTAGTCACAGGAAATTATTTTTAATTTTTCAGATTTTCTACATGATATACATGTTGATAAGGAAGCGCTTACAGGTTGATGACCGCCGCATCCAGCGATCCTAAACTTTAATAATAATGGCGCGAAAAAGCAAGTCGATACAGGGACGCGCTGTCGCCCGCTGATCGGAGGTCATTGAACCAATATTTTAAAGGATGTTCTATTCCGTTTGCAATTTTATGCGATTTAGTTTGTTTGAAATTTTAATTTTTTTTATTTTTGATGCTAGATTTTTTTCTGTTTTTTTTTTTATAAGTTATAAACAAGCGCTTGACCGCAATCCCGCCTGATGGTAAGCAGTGATGCGATCATTGATGGTAAAGCGCGCTAGTTTATTAAGAACCTATTCACTCTAGCCTTGAAGACACTCAAATTGTAATGTGACGGAAACACCGTCGCTGGCAAATTGTTCCAGTCCCTCGATGTACGCGGTATAAAAGAGGAAGCGAAACGCTTCGTCCGGGTCGCAGTGGTATCAACAACGTAAGGGTGGAAACTCGCCGTACGACGGGTCGTCCGATGGTGGAACGGTGATGGGGGAATTAAATCATGCAATTCCCTTGCACACTCACCAGAATGCAACCTATAGAAGACCGAAAGGCTGGCTACTCTACGCCTGTGCTCCAGGCTTTGGAGACCGTTTCTGTGGTTCAGGATTATTCCTACGAACCAGCATGGTCTGTGTTTTCATTTATTGTCGTATTGTCAGCACCACTCTGTATACATAAGTACTTATACAATATGTAAAGAAAACCCTGTCCGATCCGTGAAGGTATTGTTAGGTATCGATAACTGATTCTACTAATGCCTACAAAGCCGGGCTAAAGTTTAAAAAAAATCCCCCTAAAAAAATTAATATTATTTCGCAAAAAGAGGTAACTTAATACATGTGCGGTAAGCAACCCCATTCCGCGGGCGGCGGGGGGTGGGGCACGCGGCACCTGTGACGTGGTCGCGTCGCTATTCGCTTATAATAATACCGGTGTTGTCACTTTTTTAAAAAGTACCAAATTTGGGGGAAATTGGAATTAATTCCCAGGAAAAAAGGATTATTTCAAAATTCATTAGTATTGTTACTATGATGATTACGTAAAATTTCATATTTTATTTGGCCATGTGTTTACCTAACCTTTATTATCCTTACGGGTCGGACAGGGTTTTCTTTACATATTGTATAATATGATTATACGTGCTTGTGTCGTAAGATACAACTCCGCCCAACGATTATTCGAAGCAAATATTATATACGTAGGTATTACAAACAAAAGGTTCTTCAAATATTCATATCTGTAATAATAATAATAACCATTGACGTATTCTATGGTAATTACTATCAAGTATCAATAAACGTGGGTGTAACATTAGTAACAATTATTCATAAATGCCTCCTAACAATCATTGATTAATTAATAGTTACCAACCTGTTCCTACTTTTTGAAAGAGTTTTCCGAAATGTACTGGTTATATTGTTTTTTTTTTTAAATATATTGTTTCATATTTTGTCATCAGAAAAATAAGTCGGAGTTTTATTAATTTGACTTTAAAAACGGTTAATGCTAGTGATCTAAAATGAAAAAAGAAACTGGTTTTTTTTCACTTTCTTGAAAAAAAAATTAACGTCGTTGTTTTTTTTTCTAAATTTGTTTTTTTTTCTAGCTTACTTTTTAATTAAATCATAAATTAAATTTGTAATTTGTATAATAAATCAACATATTATTTATTCATAATTCACTAGGTACTTCCAACAATAAATCACAACTCATTATATATTTTTTTCAATTGTTGTTGTATATCAATGAATTTTGCTAATATTTTTATGAAATTTTGGTACTAATTTATCAGAAAAGTACCGTAGGTTCAAGAATAAACCTAATACTCTATTATGTACTCTTAAGTATTAATTATTTAACGGTAAATGCCCTAACAGTTTCAGATTTCACTCTCTTGAAAAGAATTTTGGTCCCGGAAAAAAACTGCTTTTTTTTCAGGTTTTTTTTCAAGGTTTTTTTTCACATTAGAAAAAAAACGGTTTTTTTTGCAACACTAGTTAATGCAGTGTTCAATCTACTGACTGCTGCGCTGCGTGTCGCGGGTTCGGTTCCGGCACGAAACAAATTATGACCTACAAGTAGCTGTTCCGGATCTGGATCTTTGTGTATGTGAGTTTATAATTACACTAGCTTTCCGCCCGCGGCTTCGCCCGCGTGGAGTTCGGTTATATCGCGCTTTTTAGATTTCCCTCGGGAATATCAAAATTTTCCGGGATAAAAGGTAGCCTATGTTCTTTCTCAAGGTCTAAAGATTGTCTGTGCCAAATTTCATCAAAATCGGTTGAGAGGTTTAGGCGTGAAAGCGTAACAGACAGACAGACAGAGTTACTTTCGCATTTATAATATTAGTATGGATTTGTAAACGCACTCACTATACAGAAGAAATTCCTATTGTGGGGCAAAGTTTAAAATCCCAGTGGAGAACACACTATCAGTATCGATGGATATTATTTTGACAGTTCGACAACATTCATTGCGTTATTTACATTGTAGAGAGACATTTTATTCGAAAAAATGGCGCAATGGGTTAGTAGTGTTAATGATTCCAATAATAAGTAATAGTGAATTATGTAATCAGTCATTTTCCCACAAAACTTTCAGTTTCGTATGTTTTTTTTTTAATAATTATAAACTAGCGCTTGACTGCAATCCCGCCTGATGGTAAGCAGTGACGCAATCTTTGATGGTAAAGCGCGCTAGTTTATTAAGCCCAATCTCTTAAAAAAACCTAATGTATAGGAAGCAAGACGGCAGTTGAGCGAGGTGATGCAATGTTAAACCCAAGACCAAGACGACCAAACGATGCTGCGCTAAAGGGAGATTGATTTGGAGACTCTCCACGACCAAACTCCCGCCACAACAACATTTGGCGCATCGTACCCGCCACACATCGCAACACAACTGCTCAGACCCGTCCTCCATACGGCTTCACCACTTTATAGCCTCTGTGGAGACGACGCGATCTATCGAAGCCGACAATGATTTATGACGACTGTGATATTGAGACTTGAGGCTTATTATGACTTCGGTTGCATTGCAGTCAGTTGATTGATTTGTGTTCGCATCTTACGTACCTACTTGGTACGTCTCACGTGCCTACTATACATTATTGTTCATTCATTACAGACTTGTGAATAATGAGAATAATAACGACATTTATTAACCAATACCTCCTCGTCCACATACCCAAGCAGAGACAATAAGACTTTTCTGATAAAATAGACTTAATTATTGCCTTTATTCTTCATCATCATCAACCTTTTATCGTCCCACTACTGGGCACAGGTCTCCTCTCATACAGAGAAGGATTGAGCGTAATCACCACGCTTGCTCACGGCGGGTTGGCGATTGCAGACTTAAAGTCCAGGTTTCCTCAAGATGTTTTTCTTCACCTTCGGTCATTGGTGTCCAAGATATACTTAGAAAGTACATATAACTTTAGAAAAGTTACATTGGTACTAGCCTGACCTGGAATCGAACCCGCGCACGTATACTTGTGAGGCTGGTGTTTTAACCACTAGGCCACCACGACATTTATTTATTATTAATTTTTACTTTAGTTATTTTATATTAACTTTACACATTAATTACCTACCCAGTGTTAAAAACATAATAATGATGCCTTTCTGCTTGGACTATGATAACTCCGAAGGTCACGTTCGCAGAAACCGGACGGCATGGAAGAGCCGTCTGTCAATTACTGACTGAGTCTGCCGATTTCATCATATAGGTACGTATTTTGCAATCGACTTATTCGTAAGTACAATACTTACCTCCATCCGATAGTTTCGGCGGTTCTGCGATATATCAGACACTTCTACTCGTATCAACATTTCATAGTTGATATCATAAAAAAGTACATGAATGAATGAATCTTTATCAGATATTAATGCTGATCTGTCCGTAGTAGTATAGTTTCGCCCTTGAATATGTGTGCTGCTACACATGGGCGTAGCCGCACTGGCGCAAGCTGGGGCACTTGCCCCACCCTGGCAGCTCTGATCTATCATCATCATCATCAACCTTTTTATCGTCCTACTGCTGGGCACAGGTCTCCTCTCATACAGAGAAGGATTGAACGTAATCACCATGCTTGCTCAGTGCGGGTTGGCGATTTCAGACTTAAAAATCCAGGTTTCCTCAAGATGTTTTCCTTCACCTTATAATCAGTCATATATACTTAGGAAGATGCCTAACTGTACTGTAATCTATAAGGAGCCTAATTACCCAAAAAAGAAAAAAATACCGGTAGAGGGGGGGGATAGGCTGACTGCTGCCCCACCCTGTGCCCAAGGGTGGCTACGCCCATGCTGCTACATACTGGATCAAGTAAGTGGAAGTAGTTAGAGCAACTGCCGAAACTTGCACACAGGTTTCCTCTCGATGGTAGGCTGTTTCTGTGAGACCATGATGATCAAGAAGAAAACCGCCGAGCGCGATCAAAAGAAGGCTAATCCCGCTCCAGCTCGGGGACAGAGGCATCGGAGCGGGATCCACCTTGGTGCCTAATACACCGAAACCCGACTCTACGCTATAGGGTTGCGGGGGCACTGTGCGCACCGCAGGGAAGATGGTGGCACAGTAGTCACGTACTGCAGTGCACAGTGAGGCCTACAGGAGGCCTCTTTACATTCTTCCCAGGGATGTGCATTATAGGGGCTGGGCAAGGAAGGTTCCGGAATTTGTCTATTAACAGGAATCGGGTAAAGATAAGGAAGCCTTTTTTGTTTTCTCAGTGACGGGGTGCGCCCTTTATGGTTGGTAGGTGTCATGTCTTCCAATTTTCAGTTCTAAGAGGTTTCGAGATGAGTGCTCTGAAGGAATCTAAAAATAAGTGGGTTAAAATTCCAAATTCGTTCATTTACTTTCTGATAAAAATTCCAAACAAGGAAAGTCCATAAATAGAGAAAGTGAGCACAAAGGATTCTGAAGATTCATCTCGTAAGTCATCGGTTTTGTTGATGACAGTTTATAAATATGAAAGCTCGGTACTTTTGCCGATTGGAAGGCACACATCTTGTAAATGTTTGGAATAGTGATATTTTAGACAGTAGGTAGAACTTTAAGCCATTCAGCACCTACTTACGGTATATGACCCATAGTGTTGTCAAAATAATCGACAAGACTTATGTTTGGTTTTGTTAAAGTTTATTATATCTAATAGTTTTGCTAATTTTATAACTTTTGCATTCCTACTAATAAAATATGACTCATCCCTACATTTATTTATTTTAATGTATTTTATAAATTGACGAGACCTTGATTTTAGTACCTACTTATATATACTTTTTCTTATTATTCCGATTTTAATGGTATTGTAGTAATTTCAATATATAGGTTAATTGCATGCATGGTGTTTGTTATATATGTATTTAATAGTTATAGATATTCTCAAAAAGTTACAAAAATTAGAGTTAAGGAAATAAATTAAAATCACCTTGTACTGAATTTATATATATTTCCATAAAAAGTAACTTTTTTCTATAGACATATTTTTTCGTAGACATCATAATCATCCTACGTAGGTATGTATTGGTGCAATATACAGTATGTTAACTAACAGAGGGCGTTCCCGTTAACCCGAAATAGTATAGCATACATACATGCTAAAAAAAATATTTCCATTCGAAAACAAAATGTTTTAAAATTTTTTCCAATAAGAAAATATTCAATAAAAATTTTAAATTGACATGTAAAAGAAACACACTGTACACGCGAACATGAAAGACGGCAACGTCGCAATTTATTTATACATGACGACTACTATTTTGATTTAAAACAGGAGGTTTCAAATTTATTTCCAATTAGAATTTTTTTTTATTCCGATTTTTTTATGCTTATTTTTCTATGCTGATATTTTTATTTTAATCTATTAATGATATATATTCACGAGTTTAAGGGAACGCCCTCTGTTATTTAACATACTGTATATTAAACCTATCTATTATTTAGTGTGTCTTGGTGGCCTAGTACTTAAAACACCAGCCTCTCAAGTGTAAGTGTGCGTGTACGATCCCAGGTCAGGCAAGTACCAATGTAACTTGTCTAAGTTATATGTACTTTCTAAGTATGTCTTGGACACCATTGACTGATTAAAAGGTGAAGGAAAACATCTTGAGGAAACCTGGACTTTAAGTCTGGAATCGCCAACCCGCATTGAGCAAGCATGGTGATTACGCTCAATCTTTCTCTGTATGAGAGGAGACCTGTGACCAACAGTGGGACGATAAAAGATTGATGATGACATTCTATCAATGTTCGCAAAAACAACTGCGCTCTCTACTCGATTCATATTATTTCTCACTAGCTTTCCGCCCGCGGCTTCGCCCGCATGGAGTTCTTTTATATCGTGTTTCCAAGAGAATTCTTCAAAAGTCCGGAATCAAAATGATCCTATACTAGCTTTCCGCCCGCGGCTTCGCCCGCGTGGAGTTCGGTTATATCGCGCTTTTTAGATTTCCCTCAGGAACATCAAATTTATCCGGGATACAAAGTAGCCTATGTCTTTTCTCAGGGTCTAAAGATTGTCTGTGCCAAATTTCATCTAAATCGGTTGAGAGGTTTAAGCGGGAAAGCGTAATAGACAGACAGACAGACAGTTACTTTCGGATTTATAATGTTAGTATGGATTATTTCTCAAGGTCAACTCTATCTTTGTACCAAATTTCAGTAAAATCAGTTCAGTAGTTTAAACGTGAAAGCATAACAGACATACAGACAGACAGACAGAGTTACTTCGCATTTATAATATTAAGTAGAGATAATAGGGATAGATTGGGCGGCAATCCTACACGGGAGACACACAAGAAGCTTACGCTCTAAGTCCCTCCATGAAGACGTGAAGACGGGTCTATCCGAATAAAACCTCATCATCTTCTTAGCCTTTTTCCAACAAGTTGCAGTTGGCTTCCGGTCTACCTGTTAGTAAGACACCAGTCTTACTCAGAATTTTCTCGGTGGTAGGCAACAACATCAGCCGCCGGCATAAGTTACCACCCACCAGACAAAGTCTTGCCGCCAAGCGATTCGTCGTGTTCCGGCATGATGTTTGGTAAAGCCGTACGGAGGACGGGTCTGAGCAGTTGGTTTGCAATGTGTACCAGGTACGATGTGCCTAATGTTGTTGTGTCGGGGGTTTGGTCGTGGAGGGTCTCAAGATCATCCTCTGGCGCAGCATCGTTGGTCGTGTTGTTGGGTTAAACATTACCTCGCTCAACTGCCATCTTCCTTCCTATTCACTCAGTTTTTTTGAGTGAATAGGCTTAATAAGCTAGTGCGTTTTACCATCAACGATTGCATCACTGCTTACCATCAGGCGGGATTGCAGTCAAGACCTAGTTTATAACTAATAAAAAAAAAGAAAAAAATCGGGCCGTCTACCCGTATTGACTGTCAAAGATACACGTATGACAGCTGGGAGTACCAAGTGCAATCCAGCAGAGTAATTGCGTAACACACTATCAGGTAGCACTGGGTTTTATTTTGACAGTTCAACAACGTACATTGCCTCATTTATGTTGTTGGGCAGATATGGTTTCGAACATATGAAGCACTGGATTAGCAATATGCTTCGAAATGATTCCAACTGATAGTAATTGCGTGTTAGAGTTTTTAGCGGGAAAGTCAAGCTGAGTGTCACGCTCGTTTTTCATTCATCATCAGCCCCTACTCGTCCACTGCTGGACATAGGCCTCCTTCATGGCACGCCAACAAGCTCGATCCTAAGCAGCTCTCCGCCAGCCACTACCAGCCACCTTTTTGATGTCGTCGCTCCATCTCGCCCAAGGGCGTCCCACGCTACGTTTGCCGAGACGCGGTCTCCACTCGAGGACTCGATTTTCATTGGACTTTTAAAATTATTTATAGTGTTGTTTACTAAATAAAAGTGCGCGATTTATGTAGTAAAAAGTGCATTCAGTAAATCCATTCTAATATTATAAATGCGAAAGTAACTCTGTCTGTCTGTCTATCTGTCTGTCTGTCTGTCTGTTACGCTTTCCCGCTTAAACCTCTCAACCGATGTTGATGAAATTTGGCACAGACAATCTTTAGACCCTGAGAAAGAACATACGCTACCTTTTATCCCGGAAAAAATTGATGTTCCCGAGGGAAATCAAAAAACGCGCGATATAACCGAACTCCACGCGGGCGAAGTCGACGGCGGAAAGCTAGTAATTCATAAAGAACAGTGAAATATCGCAGCATAGTGGCCACGTAATGACTATGTCTCAAACCTCCCTCGTAAGACGGTTCATGCGATCATCTTTTTCGACATGAATAATTCATAATTACGTGACATTGGCTAACTGCACAAACCATGCGAAACCAAAAAAGAAAGAAAGAAGAAGTGTTATACGGGCCACGGAGGGGTCTCTTTACATAAAATTACTCGACTGCACGGTTAGCGCAGTCATAGAATAAAGAGGGGAAGTAGGTTATCTCCGACCCAATCCGCGATTTAATTGCCTACTGTCTTAGGGTCGACGACTATCCGCGCTTCGTCGGTTACGGTTGTCGCCCAAACCGCTAGCAAATATTTATAGACTAAGAGCTTATGTTTAAATTATTTGCTTAGTATTTAGTTTACATAATACTAGTCAGTTTTTTTTAGTAATTTTTATTTTTTTACGCATAAAGGACCATATTTATTTTTATTTTGAATTAATACAAATATAAATAATACAAACATGATATCTATTAAATCATACAGAAAAATACTTTCTTCGGTTTCGACTATTACGAAACGCCTTTTTAATAAACTTTAATGTGTAATACCTATATCCGTATCCTTGTAAATAACTTTTAGAAATATAATTTGAAAAATATAAATCTTTTATTTGTTCATAAATAGACATACCAACTTTGCAGTTTATGTGATCATTTCGAAATACTTTTTGGAACATCTGCTCCATCCTCTTAATATTTTCTACAAAGTCCAAGCACTAATAAAATTTGGTTTCTAGAATAATTTTTGTAGTGAAGATACCTAGATTCTGCACTTAAATTGCAAACTTGCTGATTAGCATTTAAATATAATTTAAGTTGTTCGCAATCCTCGTGACGATCCATGCATTTTTTTAACAAGAACACGTGACGCGCGAACCTCGTCCGGTGCTAGCCGCGACCGCGACTAGCGCACTGATAGCACTCTAATATTGTGTTTAGGTGTGCGTGCGGCGACGCATAGATAAGGCGCACACAACAAGCGCGCGCGGTGTGTTTCTATGAAGATAACCTACTCTGTCCCTCTTTATACTATGGCGCAGTGGTTAAGTTATTGACTGCTGCACTGCGTGTCGAGGGTTCGTGGGGGAGGGTCGATTCCCGCACGGAACAAATACTTGTATGACCTACAGGTAGTTGTTCCGGGTCTGGATGTTTGTGTATGTGAGTTTGTATGTTTGTAAACGCACCCACGATACAGGAGAAGTTCCTAGTGTGGGGCAACGTTTAAAAAAAAATGATCTCCCATCCTCGCAATAACCGCAAAATCGATTCGCCCGTAATTTATAACTTACCGCACTTATATCATAGAACAATATTACGCAACAACCTAATTGAACTGTACTAAAAGGTAACAGCATAAACAAGGAAATACCTTAGTATTGTTGTTCTCCGGTTTACGAAGTTTCTTCTTCTTCAGCCTACAGATGTCTACTACTGGACACAAGCCTCCCCCACGACTTTCCACAATGACCAGTCTTGTGCAGCCTGCATCCATCGGCTTCCCGTGACCTTCACCACCACCAGAATTAGATGTATTCAACAAAAATATATTGTTTCATTTGGTGCGTGATTTTATTTTACTACATTACTAGCGGATCGATACGTGCTTCGCTACGTATAAAGTGAAATAATAAAAACAAATGTATTGGATCAACAAAAATATTTCTTCAAACATAAAATATTTCTTTTTAATTGCTTGCAATTTTAAAACTTAATCCAAAACATTAAGATAAACAATATTCTTTTTTTTCCATTTCCAGCATGTATAAACCGATGTACCGACTCTCGAACAGGCAACATAAAGTTGGCCATGTGAAAGACACGTTTATTGACATAACAAATGATAAACGCACAGGATATTGTAATCGTTTGAACTCAAATGGCATATTAGTTGGGATCATAGCGATACGCGGTATCAAACAAACTTCTGCTTTTGATTTACTACCAGTTAATATCGTAACTTGAATTAAACTTGGCAACTAGTTTTTCACTGTCAATCTGGTACCATTACACAGTTTTGATGGATTATAAAATTACAAAGAAAGCGGCATTGATTTTTAATTACCTATATAGAAGATGAGATGATGATCCATCGTTCATTGAATTCAGTTGTTACAAAAAATGTGATGAATGAAGAACCGCTCGACCGATCCTGTTTAAACTTCACATAAACCATCTACTAATTAGTCAAAACAAAGCCTAAACATTTGGTTTGGATAGGTGAGTCCGTTCTTGAGTTATAAAATTGCAAAGAAAGTGGCATTGATTTTAATATACAGTATGTTAACTAACAGAGGGCGTTCCCGTTAACCCGAAGTAGTATAGCATACATACATGCTAAAAAAAATATTTCCATTCGAAAACAAAATGTTTTAAAATTTTTTCCAATAAGAAAATATTCAATAAAAATTTTAAATTGACATGTAATAGAAACACACTGTACACGCGAACATGAAAGACGGCAACGTCGCATACATGACGACTACTATTTTGATTTAAAACAGGAGGTTTCAAATTTATTTCCAATTAGAATTTTTTTTTTTCGGATTTTTTTATGCTTATTTTTCTATGCTGATATTTTTATTTTAATCTATTAATGATATATATTAACGAGTTTAAGGGAACGCCCTCTGTTATTTAACATACTGTATATACAGATTAGTTACAACAACATAAAAATATGTAAAGCTAATTAAGTAACTCGAATGAGATACCTTAATTGTACCTAAATAAAATATAATTTTGTTAAAGTACGGATAAATTTCACTGGGATTAAATAAAATAAATGCGTTTCTTGATTAAATGTTTTTTTAATTACGTATTTAATAATTTTATTGAGCACTTTCAAATTTGATTATATAATAATTTTATTGAGCACTTTCAAATTTGATTATAACTACAACTACTAGTAATGATTAATAACATATACAACGTGTAACATAAAGGGTATATACATAACAAAGGCATGGCATCTTTACATGATATCAAACGATATTGGAAGGGTTTTTTAATCCTATCTCTTTATGTTAGGAAGTTATGAGGAAAAACACCGCCTGTGATAGGCTACTATCATACTAATCGCACAGAGATATTGAAGACATTTATCGGATTTTGGCATGTAACGTGACGGGTAACGAGTAGTTATTAACGTATGTAGTGTGCTGCCACGTTTGTTATGATTTTATTTTAAGAAACACACGAAACCGAAAATTTGGTACCAATTTTTTGAGTATTTTATTTTGAGTTGAAGCCCTTCCGATATCGTTTGATATCATCTAAAGATGCCATGCCCTTTTTTTTTGTTAGGATGGGAAATCATCAAATGACTTCTCCCGCTCTGGGCGGAGCGGAAGGGCGTGTCAGACTTTTACTGACTAAAACCCATCCGTGTTTCTTCCATTGCCTGTAGGACGGCCAGGGCCACGGTGCCATGCCCTTAGTATTTATATACCCTTTTTGTTACACGTTGTATTTAGTAGGTAATTTTTCGATACAATCTAAGTTGGTACTTACAGCACAAGCTTTCAATATCAGTTTTTCATAAAATAATGAATGCAACGTTAAAATACGAGACATTACATAATTCTATTAATTCTAAAATGTAAATGACAATTAATTTATTAAAACTAGACAACAGTTTATACTACTAAGTACTATCTATGTATCACTGCATCTATTAATAAAATATCCATTTTTTTTGTATCAGTTTAGTTTTTATAGCAAGTAAAAATTTATTCATTAAATGAATATAAGTATGACACTTTAATTGGGCATGTGTTACGGAGAACTGAGGAGAATGTCGTGAGGAAAGTCTTAATTATGAATGTTGATGGCTATAAGAGTAGGGGAAGACCAAAGAAACGATGGATGGAATGTGTGAAGGATGATATGGCTAAGAAGGGGGTGACTGCCGAGATGGCTTCTGATAGGGATGCATGGAAGAAAAAGACATGTTGCGCCGACCCCAAATAAATTGGGATAAGGGCAGGAGAATGATGACTTTAATTAAATTTATATAATATTTAATAAATACTTAGAATTAGCTATATAAGTTTATTATTTAAAGGCTGTATGTACAATACCTAATAGGTACTCGAAGAAATATTATGATACATGATATTTTAATTAGGCAGTAATAATAATAATAAATAACTTACTAACTACTACTAACTTAAGTTGAACACAACATTCAGTTGGGTTTAAAAATAAAATTACAGGTATTTATTTTTATATAAATGGCAATTTTGGTTTTCGTGTCACTACAATGATAATTTTCAAACAACTATTCAAGGTAAATAAATAACTTACATAAATTATTTACATGCATTTAGATTTATCACTCAAAATTATTATTTACTAAGGGTGTCGGTACAGGCAATAACACTTTTTTTTGTGTGTCTGCCTAAACCTGTAGGAACTATTTATTGAATGTTTCCGCCTGCTTCCCTAAAATAGTGAAAACACCCCTAATTTTAGAGACAGACCACGTTTAAGTTACTTCCCCCCTCTGAAGCCCCAAGGTATGCGCGCATGATGTTCTCGTTCATTGATTGCGTCCATTTATATTGTACCTATGCATTATTAATGTCCATAAATATTGAAAAATGCAGTTTTTGTCCCAGTAAAAATTTGTTTTTGTATTTCATGCGCTGCACACTTCCACCGGCAGTGGAGACGCTATCAGACCTCGAGCCTCGACGGCCGGCATCCTCCCCTTCGGCGAGCAAGTGGTGGTGTCGTCGGCGGAGAGAAATACTCGTCGTTCGAGCTCGACGTAACTACCGCGGCCGGTGTCGTCACAGCGTTCACAGTGGGGCTGGTGACCGGCGGCTCTCGGACTCTTAAGGCAGTCTAATGTCTCATTGCGTTCTTTATGTTATGTTCGGAGTAAGCCCTGCTCGCTAGATCTCTAAGACTCTGTTCGGAGGCTGGACCCAGTTGTTTCACCATCTTCGTAAAGGGACCCTCTACATCTTGAAGCAACTCGTGTGGGTGACCACACTCTATTATCTGGCCTGCGTCCATTACCTGGTATATACAAAATAGATTTAAAGCCACTTGCAACTGGTTAGGTATAGCCTGCATAACTGCGAGGTGGAATTTGGGACATGCATGTCGTGCTGACGCCAAGCATGCCAATGAAAAATCAGAAGCAATCCGAAACTACAACAGGGTCTGGCATTAGGTTACGGATAAAAAACTGGTACAAAGTGTACCTACACTGGGCTTATGTCCATTAAAAATGGTAAAAGACCAACGTAAAGAATAGACTATATTTATTTATGGGTTTATTTACCACAACTCTGTCGGAGTCTGCGACGGTGTGCAGTCTGTGCGCGACGGTGATCACTGTACAGTCCGCGAAGTGTCGGCGAATAGACTTCTGGATCAAAGCGTCCGTGCTAAAAGGAGAAATAAATACACTTAGAATTAACTCTGTGTTCCACCGATTCTGATTTTGAATTTGAAGGTCATTTTTGCTGGCCAAACCAAAAGTAAAGGAGTACGAAAGAATAAGAACAGATGTTTTACGTAGGGTCAACGTTGGCAGTAGCCTCGTCGAGTACGAGTAGCTTGTTCCGCGCGAGGGCGGCGCGCGCCAGGCACAGCAACTGACGCTGACCCGCGCTGAAGTTGGAGCCGCCCGACGCTACCGCCGACGACAGCGCGGTTATACTGCTCTTCAGCTCCACCTGCACACAACGATCATTTTGCAATTATTGAACGGAACAGACGGAACAGCTTACACATTGTATTAAGTCTTTTTTTACTTCTCTTGCTGACAACTGATAAGTTACCTGTTCCAGAGCTTCCCAAATCTGAATATCGGAGTATTTTTCGAAGGGGTCCATATTGTAGCGTAAGCTAGCAGAGAACAGCACTGGTTCTTGTGGAATGATGGCTATTTTCGAACGTAATTCCTGCAAAATAAATTCAGAATTTCAGAAAGACTTATTTTAAAGTTTAATTCGTTGTACCAAAATAGACACAAGGTTCTTACTTATCATTACACAAATACGATACGTACCTTAAGAGCAATTTTTCCAGTCTCGATGTTGTCAATGAAAACATTGCCTTCAATCGGCGCCAGGCGGAAAAGAGCAGCGATCAGAGAAGATTTACCAGCTCCAGTCCGACCAACTACTCCAACCTGAAGTATGGGAGATTATTTTGGTTGAGTTTTGTGAAATACCCATTATTTTTATTTAAGAAATAAGCACGTGTATGTTAGCAAGAACTTAGCGGTTCGGGGTTCATCGCAATAGGGTATTTGACTAAAAAAACTAATTAGTCCGTCAGTCAGATTTCTAAAAAATACTAGACACGTATTTTTTCTTTTTTCATATAAACAAAAAATGAAGACGACACAGCGCGTTGAAAACTCGTGTGGCCTCACTTCACGCTACACTTTTTAGCGGCCAGTGACGTCACCAGCCACCACTCCTGATCTTTGATGCCTTTTATATTTTTCAATTTTTATTGTTTTGATAAAACAAAATATACGTATCCAATATTTTTCTATAATCTGAATGACGGACTAAATAGAATATTTTTTTTTACCCAGGAAACATCCCTATTGATTTTATGCTGGCAATCACCATATCAAAGTTTTGATTAATTATAACTAAGTTTATACTCACTTTCCACCCACTTTCGATTTCGATGTTCAAACTTCTAAGTACGGGATCAGCATCCTTGTCATATCTTAGAGTGAGGTCTTTGAATACAACTCGGGCTTTCTGCGGCCAGTCCGCGGGCGGGCTCGGTCCGGCCGTCTGCTCCTGCGGAAGCGACGTGAACTGCATCACTCGCTCCACGGACGTCATCTGTGAGATGACTTCTGTTGCCTGCTTCACTCCGTATTGGACCATGTTTACTAGAATAAGACCTTGACTGATAGCCAGGCCGACGTTACCCGACTGAGTGTTACCTGTATTGAGAATATTTTGGGTTATTTGGAATGCTGAAAATTCGACAGTCAATGGCATTCTATTATTTTGAATCATACTTGAAATTTACACCTGTACTGAACTAAATATTTTCTTACCATCGTCCAAGAGCAGGAAAGTGTAAGCGACCACGATGACGTACATATTGCAGATAAGACTTAACCAGATGGAAAAGGCAGTGTTGGTGACCAGAGTTAAATACCTGTTAACGAAAGATTTTCTCGAATATTCTACTAGACTGAATCTGAGTTCTTTTGTTAAATTAAATGTTTTATGAACGAAATTAGGAAAAAATTTCATCACTCACCATGCAGCCGTGTGCACGTCTTGCTTGTCATCAAACTGTATCTTCAGCAGTTCCTCCGCCTGACACGCGCGCACCGTACTTAGACCTGTCATGGTCGCCGTCACGTGCGAGAACACGGGACTACGGGACACGCCCTCCACTCTGTGGACAAAGCCATTACTTACCAATTGCATAACTTGTTACGAAAAGCTTGCTTTTTTGGACATTTAAAATAAACAAACCTTTTGATAGCCTGCGCTGTGCTGAGGTAGACGACGGTCAAGCCATACATGAAAATAGCGCAGACGGCGGTTGTCAGAAGCATGTAGGGGCTCACGATGGCTACCATCACCAAGATACCCATCATCACCATGAAAACCTGTATTAAAAGAGTTAAACTTCAATACTTCTTGTACGGGAGACACAGAAGTTTATTTTTATAATATTAAGGTTGTGTAGTATGCGTTTTTATTATCGAAAACTTCGCAATAGTCTATTGTAATAATGGTTGGTCGTCGTTTCTATGGGATCGGTAAATTCGAAACCCCAGATAATAATTTATACCACTCATTCTTCTAACTTCTTTGGTGGACTCAATTGTTTGGATAATTCCAAAATGCTGCTTGCTAAAAATTGTTTGGTGACTATATAGACTCTTGAATTTACCTGAATAGTGTCTAAGTACATTCTCGGCAGTATTTCGTCGACGATGCCCATGTCCTTGGAGAATCTATTAAGGATGCGGCCGGAGGGGTTGGTGTCAAAGAACCGCATTGTGGCGCTCAGGATGTTGCTGAACATCTGGTTGTGAAGCTTTATCGAGCTGCGCATGCATACCCACAGGAACATCATGGCTCTTAAAAATACCAAAATATTTATAAAGACCTGATCTCAGCTGAAATTGGTTACACTACATTATGGTAAAAAATTAATTGACAAACCTTGCGGAAGTGATAACAATGCATCCAAAAATAGCAGCTGCCCATATATAGATGTAGAAAAGATCATTAAGTTTAGCCGGTGCTACTGTAACAACATCAGCCATAGTAGAGTTGTTCGACAATACGTCAGCAGTATCGTTAAATCCAACTACTGAAGTGATGGCAGCTATGGTTGTAGTCAGAGGATCCTCGGTTACAGTATACGGCATGTCAGTCGTGTTGCTAATGGTAACATTTGAATGGTGGAAAAGAGGTTCATTTCCTTCGTACTGTGCTTCCACGTCGTTCATCCTGAAATTAGAATAATAGAATAGAATGCTCTTTATTATATAGCCATATAAATTACTGACCATAATATAAAGATTATACAAAGCGTGACAAAATGGGCGGTCTTATCGGTAAGAGCGATCTTTTACAGACAACCTATAAAGATGTTATGCAAAGGTAAGAAATAAAATGTAATCACCACGCTGAACCCATTTCGGTTCAGCGTGGTGATTATAAAATTATTAAAGAGCACAACGTTATTTTTTCTTTATACGAAACCTGCATATCGTTTGTTGAGAACAAGCAGCTGAATCGATTACAATCATTTTTACACCACGTTATATTTTTTCCCAAATATATTTAAACAATAACGGCTCGTTGACCATATTTTTGTAGGGACAAACAGGTAACATAAAGAGCTCATAACTTTGCCATTTTTCATGATAGCTTTTTAAAATTTTGTAAATAAATTCTTTACATAAAAATACTGGACACCTGTTTCGGGTTTCGCATATAGAAAAAATACGTTGTATAATTCGAACTAAATACTTGGAAGGGTAAATTACCACCGTGTCAACCACAGATCACTGATGGATGTGATGACTTGAGCGAGGATGATAGCAAATACTGTGGAGCTGAGTAAGAGCCACCCGCTTCCAAGACCGAAGTATCTGGTGTACACTGTGGTAGGGACACGACCTGAGACAAATTAAAAGAAGATTAAAAGGAATGTATAATTTCAAAAACGTGGTGTAGAAATCACCATCCTGTTTATCAATACATATTCATAATTGAAAGTGAAGTTTTTACGTAAATTAAGAGTGGATTATCATGTAAACACCACATACCTGTTCCTGTGATCTCCTCCAGTTCCACTTGTTGTTTTGAATCTTCAATACCATCTCCTTTCCCTACACTGCTTGCCTGTGACTGAAATTAAAAAATAATATTTTACATCCTAATAGTAGTAGCTTCGCTTATCATGTGCATTGTGCATCTTGACAAGATGGTTCGTGCGTGTGTTGAAGATAGTTCAGCGTACCTACAGGCGAAAAGGTTTAAATATTTTATACAGGTTTTTTTTTAAATGGGGAGGTTATATACCTACAAGGTGCAGTTTAGCATCTTCATCAAATTTTAGAAGACTGCTAAGTAAGGCATAACAATCAAATTAAATTACGATACCTAGTCAATAACGAATACATAATTTTTTTTTTAGCTATTTAAGTTTGACAGTATTTCAGAATAAACCATTTTCAAAGAGCATAATCGCCCTGTTGCGTATGCGGTGGGCAGTGTCACACGATTTTGTGACTGTGTGCGTGTGTGTTGACGACATCTGGGCCTTTTTTCTTTGTTTGGGATGGGAAATCATCAAATGACCTCTCCCGCTCTGGGCGGAGCGGAAGGGTGTGTCAACCGTAGGTAGCCCTTGCGCACAGGTAAGTGAAGAAACACGGGTGGGTTTTAGTCAGTAAAAGCAGATTTTTGCTGACTTTTCTTTTTTAACCAACCTGCAACCCTGACCCAGGAGGCATCGGTCACGATGTGCTAACATCTCTTTGAGGCGCGTGTGAAACACAACGCGCCGTCGACTCGGGCCTGCAGTCTAATCGGCGAACACATTTTTGTCAAATGTTTGCGACTAGTTGGGATCATTTGGATCGCAGTTGGTATTATTTTAACTAAAATTATATCAACTGCGGTCCAAACGACTCCAACTAGTCGCAATCATTTGACAAAAATGTGTTCGCCGATAAGGCTGCTGGTCCATACCGGGCAAGCTCGCGCCTCAGTGCTGGGTCTTACATTTTGATTTCCAAACATTAGAAAAAAGCCTACTTAGTTTACTTATGTAATAACATTACATATGTAAGTTTTTTTTATATATATATTATAAACCAGCGCCTGACCGCAATCCTGCCTGATGGTAAGCAGTGACGCAATCGTTGATGGTAAACCGCACTAGTTTATTAAGAGCCTATTCACTCTAGCCTTGAAGACACTTAAATTGTAGTCCCACGGAAACACCGCCGCTGGCAAATTGTTCCGGTCCCTCGATGTACGCGGTATAAAGGAGGAGGCGAAACGCTTCGTCCGGATCCTAGTGGTGTTAACAACGTAAGGGTGGAAACCAGCCGTACGACGGGTCGTCCGCTGGTGGAACGGAGATGGGGGAATTAAATCATGCAATTCCCTCGCACACTCCCCGAATAGCATCCTATAGAACACCGAAAGGCTGGCTACTCTACGCCTGTGCTCTAGGCTTTGGAGACCAACTCGAGTTAGATCAGGGTCACCAATCAGCCTCTTTGCACGTCTCTCCACTGAATACACACTGAACACTTTTGTCATTTAGTTGGTATTTTTAATAGATATCTGGACAATTCTGTTTTACGAATAATTTGTTTAGGTAGGTGTTTATCCAAATATTTATGACACTCACCACAATAGACATGCTGCGTTGAAACGGTTGTATATGTTTGCCTGCAGGCGCTTCTTCTTCATCTTCGTCTTGTAAGAGTTCGGAAAACAATGGCGTACGTGATACTTCGTCGAACGATCCTTGAATTTCAACAACACCCTGTAACATTAAATTGTTATGATAGCATTATGTTCCGTGGCCCCTGGAGCACAGACAAATGAAGGAATATGGGTGGGATTTAGTCAGTAAAAGTCTGACATGCCCTTCCACTCCGTCAGAGCGGGAGAGGTCATTGGATTATTAAACTTCCTCCAAAAAAAGGATGTTTTGAGCTAACTTTGGAAATATGCTGTGTATAAGTCGTGGTGGCATAGTGGTTAAAACATCAGCCTCTCAAGTATGAGTGCACGGGTTCGATCCTAGATCAGGCAAGTACCAATGTAACTTTTCTAAAGTTATATGTACTTTCTAAGTATATCTTGGACACCAATTACTGAAGGTGAAGGAAAACATCTTGAGGAAACCTGGACTTTAAGTCTGAAATCGCCAACTCGCATTGAGCGAGCGTGGTGATTACGCTCAATCCTTCTCGGTATGAGAGGAGACCTGTGCCCAGCAGCGGGACGATAAAAAGGTTGATAATGATGATGATGATATATGAGACCAGTTTCAAAAAGGGTGTTAAAAAAGATTCAAGAGAGTAGATTATGCCTAGAATTGAGGATGAACTTCTTATAACATAACACGTCAGTTTAAAAACTCTTTGTATATAGTAACGAAATGGGTCACTATACAATTATACATATAGCTGCATAATATATATATACTTACATTTCGTAAGATGACGACTTTGTCTGCGCTCTTGAGGTGATGTAGCTGGTGTGTCACCACAATCCGAGTAGACTGTTCTAGAAGACCCATCACGCATTCGGAGACCATGTGCTTGCCCACGTGAGAATCCACAGCTGAGAGTGGATCATCCAGAAGATAGATGTCAGCCTGCGGCAAATGGTTAATTGGCTCAACTCTGATTATATAATTACCAATCAACGGTCCTCGAAATCCCTATAACAGTGTTATGATGGTTTTGCTTTATGTAACTCAAAAACTCTTTAATGGTAATTAAACAACCTGAAAGTTTTGTTGTGCTTCTGGGTTATTGTGAATTTTTAGAACAGCTGAAGTCAAATCAAAATCAAAATTGTTTATTTCAAATTAACCATCACTTGGTACTTTTGAATAGTCAATGTCAGTCAGTCCAAGAAAAGTGAAGCTAAATTGCAAGTTCCAAAGCGTAAATCCCTATGGAGAAGAACGTGCGTGAAGTGGAACAACATTTACTTGTCTATAACAGGCACGAGCTAGTCCAATCCTGGCTCGTTGTCCACCGCTGAGACTGATGCCTCTCTCAGCTACCAGTGTCGAATCACCATGAGGTAGCAGCTCGAAGTCCCTCGCAAGAGCACAAGCTCTTACCACCTATTGCAAAAGGTTACAATTATTTAAGACCATAAAACTTAGAGATATACTTATGCATATGTTTATTTTTTCAAGCGTTGAGTATTAAAAATTCTCATCCTGAATTGCCAATCAATGACTAAGTAGGTATACGTTTTTATATCTTATTTTATTAAAATTTTCGAAGCTACTTCTATACTCCATTGACATAGTAGTGTCAAAATACGTACCTTCTTGTACCTGATGCGGTCATACGGCAGACCAAACAAAATATTCTCTCGAACAGTGGCGACGAACAGCCAGGGCTCCTGACTAGCGTACGACACTCGCGCTCCGCCCAGAGACAAAGTTCCATCTTTAGGAGTCAGCTCACCCAAGATCAATTGTAGGAGGGACGACTATTGATGCAAGCAAAAGTTTGAACTGATTAGTTTTTTGAAATTAGTTTTTATCTTTACGGAGCCTGTAGCTCGCCAGAAAATTATATTATTAAAAAAAGACAAACTGTTCCTTTTTTATGTACAAAACTGAAATCTATCATAGGTATGTCTAACCTTGCCAGAGCCGACGGGTCCTGCAATGCCAATAAACTCTCCAGGTGCAGCCTTCAACGTGATGTTCCTCAGGGTATCAACGATAGAGTCGGCCTGCCAGCTCGCTGTCACATTTGATATATTCAGACCAGTTAGTCTCGGCTTCTCCTGAACTTTTTTCTCTTTCTCTACCCCATTGACCAACAGGGAATTAGAATCGAGTAGGACATTCGCTGTTAATCTGTCTGGTTCATTTTCGTCTAACAATAAAAATTCCTAACGGAAGAGAAATGTAGATATTAGCATTAAATAAATAAAGCCCATATACGAAAAACGTTTCATAATCTTAAACACAATAAGATGTAAGTATCTTATTCCGCGCACTTGTTGGGCAAAGGCCTCTTAAAACGATTTTAACTGTTGCTTGTCTTCTATAATGGTTCTAAGACTTGGTTCAAGAGGGTAAACACGAGATTTGTTATTAAACAGTAAAACCACAAAAAATCTTACTTCCAGTCGCCTGATAGTGACTTTTGTCTCAGCCAAGTACGCTAGTCCCATAGGCAAAAAGATATTGCACACCAGTTGCATCAAATTGAAGTACTGCACCAATGAAAAGGTAGTCTGAGCTCGGATGTCGCCGCCAATTAGGACGAATGTAACGATAGCAGAGAAGAGAATGAACCGCTCGGTAAACACGGACAGGGCTGTGGAGAACCCTTTGACAAAAGATGTCTTCAATATATAGCTGACTTCCAATCTGGAAATAATTTAACAGAATGGTTATATTATTGACAACTAGCAAGCGGGTTTTGAGTGTGGGTCTGATGTACAGACGACAACACACCAAGCTACTACAATCTGTCACATTTCTTTATTATATTTTCAACTTTATCTATAAAGCGTTAAGGCTCAAGGTTGATTGGGAATTTTGACAGTTTCGGGTAGTTTGACCTGCTGACGCCCGTACGTAGACACAGCTGCTATTGTGTCAATTTTAATAAAGACCTATATACGTAATAGTAGGTATGTACTTACTTTCGCAACCGATGCACTAGTTTTTCGAAGGGCGTCTCCCAAGCGTACATTTTGATCACCTGTACTCCTTCCACCAGTTCACTCATCACCTTCACTCTTTGATCTGTACGGTGTGCAATTTTACCTCGGAGCTTTCCTTGAAGGTTGCTCAAATATACTAGAAACAAATTATTGTCAATTAAAATCAGTTCTGCATAACAAGAATGATGATAAGATAAAAAAATTAACGATGATGATTATAATGATAGAGGGTCACATTAGAAGGAAAACGCAGAAAAAGCTTACGCCAAGATTATTGGTTCATGGCTATCGACATCACTGTAAAAATACCTACCTATAATCCCGGGCACACTTTCAGTATCGAATTGATAAAAACGATAAAATCATAATTTACCTTGGACAAGAATGGTTTGCACTGCAACAACGACTAGAGCAGCGAGGGTGGCGATGCCGACGTGCTGCCACACTAGGTAGCAAACCACAGGCACCACGATTGGCGTTATCCATACATAGTTGAGGAATAAAGTCACTAAGTCAAACCTATTCACGTCATTTGACATCAAGTTGATCACTTGTCCTGGTTCTGTCTTGCTCAAACCGGCACGATTGAGTTTCAGTATCTAAAAATTAAAGAAACACGTTAATCTTATCCAAAAAAAAAATCCGGGTTATGCCTCGAAGAGAAGTCATAATTCAATCTTAACTATAGATATATATGAAGCATTTCTATGGTCTCAATATTTTGAGGTCGAATCTTCTTGTTCAGCCAAGGCTTTCCACGATGACCGGTCTTGTGCTGCCCCTATCCATCGGCTTCCCGTGACCTTCACCAGGTCATCGGTCCACCTTGTTGGAGGCCTCCCTACGTTGCGTCTTCCAGTTCGTGGCCGCCACTGCAGAACTTTACTGCCCCATCGGCCATCGGTTCTACGAGCAATGTGCCCTGCCCATTGCTACTTAATTTTAGCGACCCGAAGAGCTGTCGGTGACTTTGATTGTTCTGCTAATCTCTACATTTCTGATTCGATCACGCATAGAAACTCCGAGCATAGCTCTTTCCATCGCCCTTTGTGTGACTCTTGCCAGTGATGACACGAAACCACGTTTTCGTATCAACACTGGCAACACACACTGATCAAAGACTTAGCCTTGAGACACTGTGATATCTTGGACGACGAGAAGATGTAGCGTAGCTTCCCGAACGCTGCTCAGCCAAGCTGGATTCGACGAGACCTCTTTCTCCTTTCCTCTCTTTTTTTTCCTCTCTTTGAGGTCGAACACTACTTACTTACTTACTACTTTTCAGTTGCAAAAGTATAATAGCAGTATCACTCACCTTTCTATAAACTAAAGAACAGCAAGCTATCCTTATTCTCATGCCGACCCGACCCTGGGATAAGTTCGTATGGTTCAGAAGCAGAGCTGACAAAATACTACACACGTTCATTAAGAAATTGAAGATGTGTGCCTCGCGATAAGTTTCTGCAGTCTTCTCTTTAGAAAAATATTCTATGAATAAGGCTAAGGTAAAAGGGATAAGGGGCCTGAAAAAGAAATGGAATGGTGAAATAAGGCTTAAAGAGAACTGATACTAGGCTGTTTTCTAATTTAAATCTGTGCTTACCAAATAACGATCATAAGCAGGCCTACCACAAGGCCACACAGCATATACTCAAGCCAGAAGGATCTGAGTATTGCCTTAGAGAAGGAAGGCTTGGAGTTGTTTTTCTTTGAATTGTCTAGCTCCTCCTGCCAAGCTTGTTCGAGGCGGTCGCCGAGGCGGCCGGATGAATCCTCGCTGCGGGCTTGCCACAAGTCGTTTAACGTTAGGCCTTGCTTGAATCCCTTCCGAAATAGCCTGAAGCTCCATCTATAATTACAAATAAATAGCATACAGTAATACCCCGGACTTACGCGATGCGTGGGACTGAGCGCTATCCGCGTAAGTCGAATTCGCATAAGTCGGGGTACAATTTTGCATATAAAGACATACAAAGTATGTTTAATTGGGACTGGAGACTAAATAAAACAATAATATTTTAGGAAATAATTAGTATCTAATTCTAGATAATATGACAAACTATATTAATAGAGTGTATAAACACAATCCAAAGTTATTTTGATGTAGAAGGTTTCATAAATTGTAACAAAGTCGTCTGACGAGTCAATGATTTTTTCTTCTCCCATAATATCTCCTCGTAGCATCCTAGTAATTTTTTTATTCCATGTTTTGTAACAAAAATGCGCTCTTAATTGGAGTCTATGCTTTCCAAAATTGTTAAACCTTTTTCAATCGAACTGAGGGCTTTTCTTTCAAACAAAAAAAGAATAGACAAGAAAATTAAATCGCGTAATTCCGAATTCGCATAAGTCGAGGTAGCGTAAGTCGGGGTATTACTGTATTTATTTTTTAAGCATGATACAAAATTCTAAATTTTTGAGCTGGATTTTCAATCGACAAATACGTTTGATTCGTAGAATTAAATTGACGTTCAAAGTTATTACTCTAATAAAATTATTTGGCGTTGAAAAAATCAATTCTTTGTTATATATTTCTACTTTTCCTATTGATAAAATGACACACTTAGTATTAAAAGAAAGGGACGAGTACTTCCTCATATAATAATAAGTACGGAATTTTTAAGTACTGAAGTTTTATAAAGGAAATGCCATTATTATATTACCTTTCCTTTGGCTTTGCCATAATCAGGTAATGAAAAAAAAGTGAGGTGTCTGAATCTACACAGTTTTTTTTTCGTTTATTTTAGCTGTTCTATTTTTAGACTCGGCGGTTTTTCAAATGAAACTACACAACGTGCAGTTGCACGCGTTGTGTAATAATATAGGTAATCATCAATATCAGCACCCATTTATCATGAAATTTTTAATAACACTGTTTATTTTCTTATCTTATCACATCTTATGTATAACGACGAAGTGCGAATGAATCTGCACAACATTTATGTCGTATCTTATGGAAGATCTAATCATATAGGTACCTTGGATTACCACAGGAGATACGTGTTTATATACCTAACCAGCAGGTTCATTGCGTAATAAATACACTATCAGAAGCAATGGGTTTCTTTTTGACAGTTTCACAAGTTTCATTGCTCTATTTACGTTGTTGAGCAGACATATTTTTTGAACATTATGCCTTATGGTACGGACGAGAGCAGGTCAAGCTTCCCCAAACTGCCCAATATTCCTAATCAACCTTGAGCCTTAATATTTTGGGGATTAAGTTGAAAATTTAATAAAGAAATCTAACATGGCTGAACCTGTCATTGTATATACATTTATTTTTTGTCATCTTTTTTACCCATGTTTGCAAAATAAAATTATCTTTATCTATGTTTATCTTTAACAGATTGTAGTAGCTTGATGTGCTGTCGTCTGTACAATAGATTTGCGATATTCTTCAGAATATTGGTAGTGTGTTACGCAATTAGGATGGAGATAAAGATCAAAAAGAGAAATTTAATTTAAAGTTTTTTTTTTTCTATTAATTAAATTGAATTTTATTCGTAAACACCCATTCTTTTCTTACATAATTTCAACTGTGTCCGATGAATCTGGTTACGTATCTCCTTTGGTAACCGTACATGGTCATAAGGTTCATAGAGATAGATATACAACGTGTAACATAAAGGGTATATACATAACAAAGGCATGGCATCTTTAGATGATATCAAACGATATTGGAAGGGTTTTTTAATCCTATCTCTTTATGTTAGGAAGTTATGAGGAAAAACACTGCCTGTGATAGGCTACTATCATATTAGTCGCACAGAGATATTGAAGACATTTATCGGATTTTGGCAAGTAACGTGACGGGTAACGAGTAGTTATTAACATATGTAGTGTGCTGCCACGTCTGTTATGATTTGATTTTAAGAAACACACGAAACCGACAAATTTTGGTACCAATTTTTTGAGTATTTTATTTTGTGTTGAAATCCTTCCGATATCGTTTGATATCATCTAAAGATGCCATGCCCTTGGTATGTATATACCCTTTTTGTTACACGTTGTATACAATATTATTTTTTGTTTCTGCGAAACCCGAAACACGTGCCCAGTATTATTAAGTATAGAATCTATGTACAGACGACAGCACATCAAGCTACTTCAATCTGTCCGATTTCTTTAATACATTTTCAACTTTGTGTATAAAACATTAAGGCTCAAAATTGATTGATAATTTCTGATAGTTTCGGGTAGAGCTGCTGTCGTCCGTACAAAATTTCAAAAAAATATAATGAAAATTCACAAAGTTATGAGCTTGTTATTCTACTTGGTTGTCACAACAAAAATATGGTCAAAGCTCCGCTCGGGAGGGTGAACGTGGTGCGTTGACCTCTGGCGTCAGCTGTAGCGCGTGCACAAGTACTATGATCTATCGTAAGCAGCGTGCGCGCGCTCGGTATCTATATGGCAACAATTTCTAAATGTATTTGGGAACAATATAACATGGTGTAAAATGATTGGAATCGATTCAGTTACTTATTCTGAACAAACTATATTTCTATATGACTGATAACCAAAAAATAACGCTGTGTATGAATTTTGGCCGTAGGTATTTCGCTACAATGTGTCATTGTTTATCTTTGTCATACTTTATCTATTCAATAATTATGTCGATAGGATAGTACATTGATATCATACAATATCATATTACCTACTTAAATTAGATTCATTGAACTTTGGATAAATCACTGCGGATACATGATGATAGCATTTAGTATATTATCATACTAATCTTACTAATATCTCATTTCCTACCAATATTAAAAATGCCAAAGTTTGTGAAGATGTGTGTATGAATGGATGGATGTTTGCTCCTCTACGCAAAAACTACTAAACAGATTTGTATAAATATCTGGCACAAATTCTCTATTACCAGGAACAACACATAATGACATAGGATACTTTTCATCCCTATATTCCCACGGAATCTAAATCTCGCGGGTGAAACGACGGGGTCCAGCAAGTTATGTATAAAGTGTCAACATTGACTACGAAGTTATAAATTTTATCTATATTATAAAGGTACTTGTGGCATAATTATTATATTCTAAAAGTAGGCGGTGATTTGCTAAACTATGTATGAAATGTATATAAAAGTAGCAGCACCCCGCAATTAAATTTCATGTAAAACAATAACAAGGATCCATACATCCCTAGTTTCCCATTTATAATAGTAGTAGGATGGAAGTAGGATTGTGACAATATGATTTCTATTTAAGTACGTTTTCTAACTTCATCATCATCATGTCAGCCACAGAAAGTCCACTGCTGGGCATAGGCCTCCCCCAAGGGTTTCCAAAAAGACCGGTTGGACGCGGCCTGCATCCAGCGCTTTCCTGCGATTTTGAACAGGTCATCCGACCACCTAGTCGGTAGGTGTCCGACGCTGTACTTCCCGGTACGTGGTCGCCATTCAAGAGCCTTTTTGTCCCATCGGCCATCGACTCTACGTATGTAAAATGTGCTCCGGCCACTGCCAATTCAAAGAGCTAATCCGCTGTGCTATGTCGGCGACTCTCGTCCTTCTACGAATCTACTAGTTTTGTAACGGCCGAACCCAAATACCTTATCCATATTATCCATACTAATATTATAAATGCGAAAGTAACTCTGTCTATCTGTTACGCTTTCCCGCTTAAACCTCTCAACCGATTTTGATGAAATTTGGCACAGACAATCTTTAGACCCTGAGAAAGAACATAGGCTACCTTTTATCGCGGAAAAATTTGATATTCCCGAGGGAAATCTAAAAAGCGCGATATAACCGAACTCCACGCGGGCGAAGCCGCGGGCGGAAAGCTAGTAATATTATAAATGCGAAAGTAACTCTGTCTGTCTGTTACGCTTTCCCGCTTAAACCTCTCAACCGATTTTGATGAAATTTAGCACAGACAATCTTTAGACCCTGAGAAAGGACACCTTTTATCCCGAAAAATTTGATATTACCGAGGGAAATCTAAAAAGCGGGATATAACCGAATTCTACGCGGGCCAAGCCGCGGGCGGAAAGCTAGTAATCTATATTGGTAGCGATCTGTATGATTTTATATTACTTATACTAACAGTTATGATTACACTGGCTCAATAGCGATCTTTCTTTAACTGAAAATAAGATTGGTCTCCGTCAACACTACGCGTAGGTAACTATCCGGCACAATTAGACGCACCTACTTCAGTACACCTGTATTCGAGATCTTTCCATAGACAATTGTTCCATAATAAGAAGCCTTCAAACACTTACGTTAAAAAAATATTAGAGATCGCGTTGGATTTTTCATGAGGATTCTTCTCCGTTAGTACCACTTTGGATTCCATGGCGTTCCAAAGATTGTTCTAAGTATAATATCTTTTAAACTTAGAACTATTGGTTTCCAATACAACGCTGTGTATTGAGACTGGAGATTAGCGAAGATTGCCGACTGACCTAGAAATAAAATGAAATGTATTAATCACACAACAAAAGGTATGCAAGAATTGAGGGGAAGCCCTCTTCGTAATCATCGATAACTGGACATATAACGGAATTAGGCCACATGTTCTAAAATACCTATCAACCGATAACCGATTAATGGACAAAATTACTTTTTGTGATACACAAATCAGTTTTAAAATCTGTGGGTGAACAACAAATCACCCCTATTTTCC